>CM031240.1:164484678-164867289 GCA_018340775.1 Taxus wallichiana var. yunnanensis
AACTAATGAACATTATCTTTTTTTGGTGAATTCTTAAATGGTCTTAAGGTGAAATCAATGGTTAGATTTTAGAAGATAATAAGATTTAATAAGTAGGAGGAAATAGTTTAGAAACCATGCAATCTATCTCTCAGTCGTTTGAAAGGTAAATTGTTTTCTTTTGTAAAACTCATCCAATGAAGCCTAAGTGAAACCTTTAATCATTTTGGATAAATTCCTAGCCCCAATAAAATCTTGGTTAATAACTAATGAGATCTTAAAGATGAATTCAATTCAATCTTCTTCCTCTATCCTCTCTTGAGTACATTGTAATCTCTCTCAAGTGTTGTTAAACATTTGATCCATGCAAAAAGGAGATTATAGTTCTGAAACTAAATGGTACTTCCCTCAACTCGAGCTTGCACTCATCACCTTGTGCAATGGAGATATGAGGCAAGTTATGTAGCTCGAGTATGAATAAATAACCTTGTGAGAATTGGAACAATGTCCTTTATTAGTCAAACAAATTCAACAAGTTATTGACTTATTATCGAGGGTCCTCTTTCTGAAAACTTGATCTTAAGATATTTAGTCAAAAAGTATAAAAGAGAGAAGTTCACCTTTGTTAGAAGAATTTCCCAAATCAAATCATGAATCTCCTTGATCGTAAAGTCAGGTCTTGAAGGAATTTTCTGGTAAATACATAATCTTAAAATATTTTTCATCATGGGATGCCCCTAATAGTAACTATGTATTGAGGTTGAACTTTGACAGTGTGCCTTGTCGAAAAGAAAATTTATTTGTTCATGTTGGGTGTTGTATCTTTCCTTGTTGCCTATGTGGTCAACGTTGTGTCAAGCTTATTTAGAGTTGGTTGTAGCCCCTTCTGGTCACCTGTGTCATCATGTAAACTCCTAGTAAGTCAAAAGAAATATTATCCTGTACTTTGCTATGTTGTCTTGTGTGTCCAAAATAGTGGGTGTTACACGATACATGGTGTGGTATATATTACATATTTAAATAAGTAACCCAAATTCATTTCCATACTATTGAACTAATGAGCACCTTTCACTCTACTTTAACATACCTAATAGTAGACACATGCATCCTCACAAAACATTGACATAATTTCAAAAAATACAACCAATTGTCCAATCTAATCAGTTCAACTTTTCTATCATTTTCCCATCCTATGTGTTGTCTTCTAGAAATTTCCCCTCTTTTGAAAAGTTAAAAATTGAAAATTTTTGAGTTAACACCTTTTTCTGTTGTTCTGGTAAAGGGAAAAGTCAAGAAGTTGGGAAAAATATGCGTTTTTTTAGTCATTTGTGTGATTTGTGGGTATGTCAGACATTTTTGTCCCATGTGTCCCAAGTTCATTTGGGCTCCTATTCACCGATCAGCCGCTTTATCCGAAATCTATTTTCTTGCGGGCGATCAGAAATTTTTGTTCCAACTATCCCAAGTTCGTTCAAGCTCTTTGTTCCCCTACTACCCACATCAGCCACATCGCGCACTTCACATACTTTGAATTCTCATGTCTTGTAGGCATTTGTGCATTTTGTCCCTACATTATCCGCATCGGCTGAATCGTGCTTTTACGTCCTGTGTGTTCCAAATGAACAAAAGGCCATCCGGGCTAATTTTTCCCGTTATCCCCAATGCTTTCTTTTTGAGTTGGTGGATGTGTTTAATGCACATTTATGACATTATCTCTCCTAAATGGCTATTTATAGACTTACCCTCCTCACATTTTCATACACTGCTTTCTTGTTTGCTCATTGCTCTTGCGTTTGAAATCTCCACTCGCGTCCCCATTTCCCCTGCATCTTTCATTTCAGATTCAAACTGTGGATTTTCTTTTCAAAGCACAACCATATGAAGATTAAATTCCAGGGCCAAGAGATGGTTTCACCACTCGAATATACCATTCCCGATATCAAGGATAGTGAAGTTCGCCACCTAGACTTTGCCGATTTTTGGTCTAGGTTGACAGACCCAAACCCTTCTCCTATGGCGCAGATGATTAATGATAGTGGCTTGGCATTTGCTGTTGGTTTTCCCATCTCAGTGCAATGTGTAGACACAGTACTCACATGGGGAACTCACTTCAACCTCGACTTGAACAATTAACAAACATACACGGGGAGCTCATCGCCAAGCTTGACGCTGCCGCCATTGCCATTTCCCTAAGAATCCAGAAATGGACAACTCTATTGTGATTTCCCAAAACCAAGCACATGCACTCTTTGACCAAGATAGTGAAAAATACAAGGCCAGAGTGGCAAAGTCTTGGCTTAAAAACCCTAAGAAAGGGGTGTCTCATTTATCCAAAGCTCTGTTTAGGTCTGATTTCAATGAGGAATTGTCCGATTTCATAATCCTATTAGCACGGGTCATGGGCTTGCCCTCTACTAACGAGTTTCACTTCTGGATGTGCCCGCTCATCAACATTGTGTGTGAGGGTACTCAGAGCATCAATTGGGTAGAGATTATCTGCATGAACTTGACAGATCAGCTATCCAACATGCAACATACTAAGAAGTTTTACATGACTTCTTATCTAATGTATACCCTTGCAGCTTCGAGACAATGGTTTGGCTTCACCTACATTGATGCTCAGAAAGATGATCCCATATATGATTACTGCCCTCAGTTCACACTGAACACTAGCAATCACAATTTCAGGAGGGTGAATGATGCTTTCACCATGTATATTGTAAGACTTCTAGAAAGTGACACTGCTAGGAGATTCTCAGATGAAGCCATGAGCCTGATAGCAAAGTACGGAGCTTACTTCATTCAGTTCAGGAGATTCTCTTATATCAGGCTAGCAGGCTATGAGAGCACCCCTCTCAAGCTCCCCATGTTCTGTAATGACAAAATGGCCTTGATTGAGGTATGCAGGCAATTGGACAAGTTGCACAGAACTTGTAGAGATAAGAAAATCACTGGTCTACACTTCCCCATATCTTTGGGGAACTACACATGCAAGATGGCTCTGGATGCCCAAAACATAGAGAGAGCCCTAGCTGCCATCACTATCCATTTCTTCAGGCCCAAAACTTGTTTTGAATTGAAGAAATTTATTGAAAAAAATCTCAGAATTAATTACTATCATAGGGACACTGAAGATTATTGGGCTAACTGTGCAGATGATTTTGAGGCAAGAAGGAGACATTATGGCAGGTTTCCCCTTCAGCTAATACAAGAACTTAACTTGTATCAAATTCTTGAAGGGCTTCAGGATGACAACACAGACTTGTTATCATATGAGTATGAAACTGTGATCAAGCATACTCCTATAGAGGACATGGATTGGTTTAAGAAAGAAAAAGATGATTTGGCTGAGATCCTAGCCCCTGTCCTAGTAAGAACCAAAGTCTGGGTGGATAGAAAGATTCATGAGTTAAGGAAGAACACAGGAGAATCCTCTTCCAAAGACACCTCAACACCGAGGAAGGAGGCACAAACACCCAGTTTAGAGGTTCCTGTATAGACTCCTCCTGCCTCATCAAGTAAAGGACCTGCATCCTCCACTCAAGTCTATCAAAAGAAGGTGAAGGAGGTTAAGAAAGAGCCCATTGAAGAAGATCCTCTACCAAAGCATTCAAAATTGCCTTCTGGACCAGAGAACATCATTTTTCTCAGTGAGAGTGAAGATAATGAAATACCAACTCCTACAGATGCTTCAGGGACTCCAATAGAGACAGAGAAAGAAGTTGAAAGCACTGAGCCTCCAAGCACCATTGGCTCCTCTGTACTAAAAGCCTCAGCTGCCCCACTCACATCTCAACTGGAGGCAATAGTAGTGCACACTTTGAGTGCCATGAGTTCCCTTTCTCTTGGTCCTCTTGCCCCCCCTTCTTCTTCCTCCTCCTCTTTCACATGGGTGCAGCCTTTTGTTGATAGTAGGAAGAGGAAGTCTTCTTCTCGAATCTCAAGACCCAACTTTGATGTTGTGGCGGCCTTATTGGGCACTACTCCTTCTTCTCCTGCCAAGAAAGCCAGGACCACTTCAAGAATAGTATCTGATGCCCAAGGTCAGCAATTCCTGGAGATAGCCAAGCCCAAGGTTGACAAGCCAGAGCAGGATTTGCAGGCTTTTGATCTAGAACTTTGAGGATCTCCATGGGAGAGTCCACCCCTGAAGGTGAGATTCAAAATCTTCAGGAGACAATCACCAGGGTCATTGGGAGGGTGGAAAAAGGATAGCAAACTATAGAACAATTGGAGGAGTAGGCTCAAGTGCTTTCAAGTTTCATCAAGTCGCTGCTATCCAAATATAAAGTGTTAGATCCCACCCTGGCTGCTCTTCCACCACTTGTTGTCCTCATTCAAGATGAAGTTCAGAGCATCAAGGACATACATAGGTACTCCATCTATGGGAGGGCTATGGAGGCCATGGTGGATGACATGCTTGTTGCAGGGTTGAATTTCATTGGTGAGGCCTTCAAGATCAATGAGAAGGTAAATAATCTGCAACAGAAGCTCTCCTCCACCATTGGAAATATGGATAAAGAGCTCAAACTATGGAGCAACTGCATAGTAGACCTTCACCTCATGGGGCGACTGATGAAAACCTTTTGATGGCAAGCCAGGTCTTTGATGATGTAAAAGATAATTTGTCAAAATCATGGGTTTTCAGTGTAGAATGGAAAATCAAAGTGCTGGAGGAAGCCTTAGGAGAATTAAGGAATAGCTAGTAAGGGAGAAGCTTTCAAGACTTTGGTAATTGCTGCTTTCAAGGATATTCACTGCCACCTCCAAGATGAGACCTCAGGTGTGCCTCTCTCCCTGCAGAAATTAAAGCTCAATTCAGAGCTTTTGTCAAAGAAAATTTGTTCTCTCCAGTCTTCCATTGAAGAAGCAAACAAGGAGTATCATACGCACGTCGAATTTGACAAAGAGATGGAGAAATGTCTCGGATCTTGGACCCAGGCTACTGCCAACACATCAGTTCCATGTGGCAGGGACATAGCAGAGGCTTTGAAAAGGTTTAGGCAAAGTGGATCCTCAAGTCAGTGGGCCCTCCCTAATCATGAACACTTGTCTTCTCCTCCTGACTTCTCTTCCTCTTTCTCTTCTCATCTCAGATTTATTGTAATTAGTTGGGGTTTTGCGTTAAGCATCCCTTTAACTAAACATTCTAGTTAAAAGAAGTAGTTACCAGGTGTAACTGATTTGTAAAATTATATATTGGGCTCTCTTCACCATTTTGAGGGGTTGGAACTTGGATTATTTTGGAAAGTGTAAAGAGTAACGAAGCAATCAATACAAAAGTATTTCCTTTCTTTGTTCATCTGATCCTGTTATTCGTTGTTATCCATTGAATACTGTTGAATCATTTGTTTACATTATGTCAAGAAACTTTGTGTTCTTGTAGATGTTACTTCTAGAACTTTGTGTCTTTGTAATAACATCTTACTGATTCAAATGCAAATGGTTTTGTTCCTAATCATTTTTCTCTGGCATATATAAGGAATTATTTTGTTATCTATAGTTCTGGAGAATGCCTTTCTGCTCATTTCCACTACTTCATTCCTCTGTGCTTTTGCATTGGTAATCCATTTTATATTAAAACACTTTCATGATATCCCAGTTCCACGTTGAAACTATGCATTGTATATATGTAAATAGGTTTTGCTTTTGAATAAGGGAACCTCTCCCATTAAAGAGGAGGGACTTCTTGTCCCCTGACTGTTGTTCTCAACGAAGTCCTTTTGACGACCAACACTATGTCAATAAATAAACTTCAAGATATGATGTACAAATATGCCTTAAAAGAATTATATAGAAGGTTATTGTCTCACATGTTTTAGTTGCAAGTTAACTGGTCATTATGTAAACAAAATATTGAAGAATGTGAACTGTTTTACAAAAGCCTCAAAGTATTGTGGCCTTCTATATTGTGACAGTTAATCTTAATACTATGTAGGGTATCCGAATGCTTATCAAGGAACCCTCTATTGAGATCTCCACCTTAACTAATTTGTTAAATATGGTCATTAATAATCTCCAAAAAGGTTGAAGCTCTAAGGTTGAAGTGATCCATGAAGGAATATTTTCGTTTTCCAACATAAGTCTATAGATCTTAGTGATTGGCAGCTTAATCACGTTGGTTGGCCTACAGAAGGGAATTAGTTCTGCTCATCAGAATACTTTGGCATTGAAATAATTTGTATATCTGCTCTATATTTGCGCATATATACTTCAAGTTTTTGTTCATATCATTCATTAAATAATTTGCATGTGCTCCGTACACTTCCATATTTTACAACAAGCTATCTGCACATGCATAACAACACCATTTGACAAAAACTACTTTCTCGTATATATACTCTGTTCCAATATCTTTCCATATTATTCTAATTTTATTTGATATAATAACAATTATCAAGGTTAAATTTTTCCATTATTATATAATTATTTTTGACTGGATTTTGTGTGTTTGAAGTTTGAAGTCTCAGCCCTTATTGCGCACGAGTAATTGTGGTATGGTTTAAATTTAAACTTATAAATACTAAACCAATTTATATTTTATGAAGTCACATTGATTCACGCATGGGTTGATGTCCTTTGAGTTTTCAGGATAAGAAAAATATTAGACAAAGAGGGCAAAACTTGTAGCATGTAATATGATACTTACCTCATGGAGATGCAAATAAAACTTGATTTCTCTTTCCTTGTGTAATATTAATGGCACAGATACGTTCCCAAGAAATATGGCATTATAAAAATAAAAATGAAATCTACTCTTTCAATGTGTAACACTTTAATCCACACTCTTGAGATTTTCGACACCAACTTTTCATGTCTTTTGTTGTTTTCAGTTGGTTTTCGGTTAGGATTTAGATATTAATTACACACACATAATTTATGACGAGTGGAAACATATGAAGAATAATATCTACATTTGTGTGAGGGATCGATAACTTAATCATTGATGCATTAAAGCTTGCTTTTATTTTATTTTTATTTTTTTGCTATTGATCCCTAGGGAGAAGGCCCTAGCTTGCAAAAAAATAAATTTCCGCACCAGTCCATGATATACATGATCATTAATAGACTCCCAGGAAAAGTTTCAGCACTTTATCGTGCACCATACATATCAAAAATTCAAAAATACATAGATTACTAAGAACGCTCCACAAAAACTATACCATTTATCAAAAACCAATCACACAAAGCGTGACCAAAGACCAATACCCAACCAAGACCCAATCATCAAAAACTGTCCAAAGCCCCTGCAGATTCGGAACACTACTTAATCTTCTCGTTGGAAGGTTGTTGGCTAAAATTTCAACGTTGGATTTGCTCCTGCACAAAGAGGAGGACGGAGAACAAGCTACACAACATTCCAGCATCTTCACCTTGGCACTATATGGAAGCTGCACACCCTGATTTTTCACAATCGTTTCAAATCCCCTAGAAATAGCCTAAACTCCACAAGCCAATGCATGAATGTGGTACAAAGCATGCTCACCAACCATTCTTCCAATCCCTCACGTTCTCTATGGAGGATGAACTAGCTCGAAGAATTCAAGAGTATATTAGGTGCACTGAAACCCTGAGTGACCTCAAAGGCATACAGATGACTAATAGACTGATTGGGATATAGCATTAGTTTCTGCATATTTTTAGAGATATTAGTATCCTCCACCTCCTCCAAATTATCTACCATCCACCATACCCATTCCAACCTATTTCACATCACAACATTTTTAATCTTTCCATCCATCCAATCGGTGAAAGATTCTCCCAATGCCTCCCCTATAAGAGCTTGACGTCTCTTGTAGCTAGGACATGCACTCAAATCATCTTATTTCCCCATGCCAACGAAGCCAAAAACTACAGTCGAACTCATAAGAGCACCAATACTGCCAGCAAAAGAGGAAGGAAAGCCTTGAGAGATAAATAAAACCATCCCGACCTTCCATAAATACACTCACCTTCACTCCATTCCTCGAAAAACTCCACACGATCTAGTACCGAAATATCTACCCAAATCCACAACTTTAAACGCCATCAAACCAAAAGGAATGTATTAAATGGTCACTAGCCTACACAATCATTTCCCCTCCATATGACACCAACCGTGCATCCCTAGCCACAAGGGCTTGAATATCATTAGGAAAGAAAGACTCCCAGATTTGGGACTTTATATGATGATTTTTCCATAATTTAGCAGATCGATTTGCTAATCTATCTGCTACCTAATTTCCTTCCCTTTTATGTGAGATAATTTGACCTCAACAAAGGAAGGTAGAATTGATTTTATTTTCCTACAAACTTGTTTCAAAGACCAGGCCAAACCGATGATGGTTTTAGAATCAACCTCTATCCAAAGGCATTTCCGATTCCTCTTCTTAGCTTTCAACAAACCAAAGAGAAGGGTTATCCGTTCAACAAAATAATTTGAAGAAATGTCAAAATTGACCACCATAACATGAATTGATTGGCTAAAGGTGTCCCTGAAAATGCATCTGTAACCTGCATTGTCCAGGTATCCTTTCGAAGCACCCTAATTTTTTTACTTAATTCATTCCTCATCCAGGGACCAACACTCAACCAATTTCTTTTCCTCACTCCCCTTATCAGGGGAAAGCTTACAATTATTTCCTTTTTGTATCATGATGTAGATATATGATGGAGGAAAAGCTACAAGGTTCTTTCTAATGAAGAAATTAAGATGCTAGATTCTAATGAAAAAAAATAGGAAAATTCAAATAGAATTTGATATTCATGAGTGGAATGAGTGGGATCTCTTGATATTATATATGGAGCATCAAACTCTTATGAAATAGTCAAAACAAGTTCTAGGGAATTCATTATTGATATCACACTCATCAAACATGCACAATATAAAATTTGGAAGCATAAAAAGTCATATGCATAGTTGTGGAATATAATTATGTGAGGTGGTAAACTTGATAAACTATTTTTTTGAAAGAATCGTACATTTATAATGCCTACAAAAGGTAAGTTATCCAAAATATGGATAGTCCTCATGACTTATTTTGAGATGATTTTATTTGGAACCTTAATCCAAAATGGGATATATAAATACCCAAATCTATGTAATATCCATAGTTGATACTTGCAGGGCATATTCTCAACATATTATTTCTTTAGAAGATGGTCTAGTCAAGTTGAGGGTGATTTGGAAATCTTTGAATGGCATCGACAAACCATCATTTTTCTATTCGTGGAGTTTTTTCATGATAGTTACGTAACTTCCCCAACAGTTACATAACTAATATTATTCATATATCTCGGCTGCCTATAGAGATCTAGCAGATTTGGGTGGTCCCCTACATACAAGTGAGGTAGTTACGTAACTGCCGGTAATAGGGATTGATGGTTACAAAACTGCCATTCTCTCTTTACCGGCAATGCTGTCCTCGACGACATAAAAATTAGAATTTGATTAGTTGTAAATGCTTAGACTAACAAATTGGTTTGTTTCACCTTCCCCTCTATCCTTGGGTAGAGAAACTATAAATATATGTTTAATTATTCATTTTAGAAAGTGATTTTGAGCAAAATCAAGTGTGAGAAAAGAGAACGATTTGGAATTTTTTTTTTTTCAATTAGAGTGATTTTTAATTGTCGAGAAGTTGTGAGAAAGGAAATACAATTATAATAGGTGTGAATCCTCTTGAAGGACAATTGTTGGCATTACTTCATAATTTTGGACAATTACATAGTGAGAGGGAAGCAATTTTCATACCTACTAGAGATTTTCCCACCTTAGATTTCTCCAGGATAAATTTATGTGTCTCGCATTTTATTACTCAATTTGTGGTATATGTATGATTGTTTCATAGTCATTATATTTTTAAAAATGAACTTATTCAATTTTCATTTAATTATCACTGAAAAAGATCTATTAATTGTCGAAATGAGGCAATTTATGGATCAGATTGGTATCTCACCAGTTAGATCAACTTTTTTTGTGTGGTTAACATGTGTTGACAGTTGTTATTAGATGCCCCTTACCTATAAGGGAAAAAAAATCAGTGAAGGTATCCTTATTAATTTTGAAGAATAATTTTCCACCAAATACTTTTTTCACTAAATCTAGACATATTCTAGTGAATGTAGACTCAAAGTATTACATGTTTTGGAAGAAATCTATCACTATTTTTTCCTATATTGGATTCCATTTTTGTCTATACTAGATTCCGTTATTACTATTGTTTGATTCCATTAGTAACAATATTGGATTCCAATATTGTCATTATTGGACTTATTGGAGTTCCAATTTGAGTATTATTGGATTCTAATTTCACTATTATTTGATTCCAATTTCGCTTTTATTGGATTCCCATTTCACTGTTATTTGATTCCAATATTGCTATTATTGGATTCAAATTTCTCTTTTTTAGATTTTCATGTTAGGATTATTTAAGGCTAGCAACCACTAACTATTATAAGGCAAAAGCCTATTGGATTAATAAAAATGAAAAATTAACAATAAGGTCCTACAAAAGCAAGCTCAAAGTGCAAGCCATGCAATTTGAAAAGGCAATGCTAGCACTTTCATCACACTTTTAAAGTGTAAAATCATGTATGTAAGGTTAGTGATTGCTAACTATTATAAGTTATGAGCGCATTGTATTAAATGTAAGGGAAAAAGCCTTGATATAAGGTTAGTATCCGCTAATTATTATAAGTCATGATCTCGTTATATTAAATTAAAGTTTTAAAGCGTCGATGTAAGATTAGCGGCCGCTAATTTTTATAAGTAATGACCCCGTTTTATTAAATTAAAAATAAAAACTAACAATAAATCCTTGCAATAGCAAGTTCAAAGTGTGAACCGTGCACTTTCAAATGGTAAGCCTCGCATTTTCAAATTTATAAGACTCACACTTTCAAAGTTACAAAAAAAGAAACTCACACTTTGAAAGTGCGAGGCACACATTTTCGAAGTTGTGAGCCTCACATTCTGAAAGTGTAACCCCACACTCAGAAATTATCAGCCTCACACTCTCAATGTGCAAGCCTCGCACCTTGTAAGTGCATGCCTCACAATTTGAAAGTGTGATCCTAATATTTATTACAAATGATATTAATAAATATGTTGTGTATTAACTCTTAAGGCAAAGTAGAGATGTACACATTCTCGTCTCATTTAATAACACATTTTTAATCACATACATGATTATAGATAAACCATTTGGACATACGTAAACTACACATGTGGCAAAGTGTTGAAGAGCAGGAGGTGTAAGCTACTCATCTTTCACTCCAGGATTGGAGTTTTCTCTGTTTTGTGATGATGGAAAAGGCCTTTAATGGTTTGTTGGTTTGAGTTGCTTCAATATTGGGTGGAAATAGAGTCGCTTGTGTTTACATACATGCAGCTGCTGCATGAAAGAGTTATGGTAGGTCAGAAATATTATCACTTTCCAGAATCATAGCTAAGTACATGGACTATTGTATGTGTAAATATATTGAATATTTATTCTTCAGTTAGAATCGTTGAGTTCAAATATTTAAATATATTATTCTTTTAAAAATATTAAACATAAATCCTATACAATCATTAAATTGATCATTTCATTCACATTATTTATAACTTAGTTATTAAATACAAGAAATAACATACTTTATATTATATGTTTCATATCATATTTATATTAGACGTCCATAATACAAATACATGAATTATATTCACTATTGATCTAGTATGGATGGTGTAACTACTAAAATTTTTGAGATGAGAGGAGAGGGGAAGGTTGACTTAAATAATAAGACATGTATTTAGATGTAATTTTATAGGTTTATTTTTATATGTAATCAAGCCTACCAATCAATTAACTATAGACAAAGTCAACCAATCAATGTGAGATTATTTTTGATTGAATTATGAGTTTTAAAGACGTAGAAGCAAATATATTCTTTGTCTTTTTTATCTTTGCTAGATGCATTGTGTCTTTGATCTATGATAATTTTAATGCTCTATATTATATATTCTCATTATATTTCTGAATTTTTGAAAAACAAGTACCTTTATTTATGTTTAGATAGTTAAATTGAAAAAACTTGAATACGTTTTTCTTTTACAAGTGCTTCAAACAATTTTTAAAATATCAAAATTGATCACTCAATTCATAATATTTAAACAAGTACAATAAAAATTGTATTGATTGTTTGAAAGCCTATTCAAAAAAATAAATATGGATAAATATTTTATTTAATCCCTATACATTTAATATTAGTGTGGGATTGGTACTTATTATAGTGTTTGTATATTTTTATGTTAAATAATTATTGTGGTATTATTCTTAGTTTATTTATATTAATACATGTATGTGCATATTAATTGTTGATGTAAGTTTACTTAATTACTAATAAGTAGAATATTATTTCATTATGAATTTATATTGTATAATTTTGACATACCTAAAAGGAATATGTTAAATGAAGGTCCCAAAATATAATTATTTTATTTTCTAATATCAACCATTATAATTCTTTAATAATATATTAATATAAAAAATTGATTAGAATTATGTTTGGGGATGTAATTATTCCAAAGGAGTTATTCCAAGTTATAATGGATTCAAAGAAATTGTTATGACAAGTTTATGTTAGAAAACCATAGACTTTGCAATAATGAATATGTAGAAAGTTGAATAACGAAAAAAAACTATTTACATGGATAGAGATAATATAAATTTACAAAATATCAAATATGTTAGAGGCGAACATCATATTTTCATGGTAAAACCTCAACCAAGTGTTTTGGGAAACATCCAATGTGTAAGATATCAAAAATTTATTAACTCAAGATGAATAGATTACATGTGAACTTGTACGAGCTATTTTGGATCTACAAATAAATAAACTTAACTAGAGAAATACACTTAGGAATCCTCCTGAAAATAGAGTGGAAAATGCCATTAGGATTTTCCTTCCTTAAAAAAAAAAATTTCGGTTGAATTCATCTTTCTAGAAACAAGGGATTGACTCCTTTTTTTTTTTTTCGAGGGCTTCACTCCCGATACCCGGCAAGAGGGACTCCATAAAATGTCCCAAGCCCCCACACCCACTTATAGAAATGATCTACAAACTAGGCCACAAATGTATCCATTAATTAACTTTTTTCCATATATCGAATAGTTCTACCACAATCATATCAATGACCAACATCAAATGGTAGTGGTGTTAGAAAAAACAAACCGTTCAACAAATTCCATGGCTAGAATTTTGCAAAAATTGAACTACTTCAACCTATAACACTAATTCCATATTTAATCTCAATCCAGGATGTTGAAAACATAAAATGCATGTACTTCTATATTTTTAAGGATTTTATATAAAGACGTAATACTACATTTACATGCACACAAATTTTCCTAAGTGTATTTCCCAAAAGTGTGAGTTGATGAAAAATAAAGAGCCTCGGTCTTTTACTACTCTTTGGAAATCCTTTTTACCCTCATTCAGAAAAAGGATTTCTTGTGTTGCCTAGCACAAGAAATGGGAGCCTATTCTCATTGTCACTTCCATCAATTGACAGACTATTATTTGATGGAATTGGGGTCGTCATTATCAGTGTCATCTCCTCAATTTTGGGGAGGACGAAAATTTGCATGTCAATTTTAGGTGTTATGACATTGTTTGGTGGAACAAACATTGAGGTTTATAATTTTTTCATATGATGGATGGTGAGTTTTTCAAGAAATTATCTGCTTCGACCTACAATAAGTTCATCTAGGGGTTAAATTTGATGTCTACCTATGGTTGTGAAAAATTATCTAGTGACAGTAATTTTTTATATTTCCCTTCAAAAATATAAATAAGTGTTATCTGTAGGAATTATTTCACTAAGTCTTTCCTTGATGCAGCCAAGGAAGATTCAGAACCTATGAAATGATCATTTGGGATGCTACAATGACCAATGTGAAGTGCCATCGAGTAAAACCCCTTCGCGCTGCAAAAAATCCCCTTAGGTTACCTTTGGGGCCAATGTGATTGATGAAGAAAACAAATTCATCCAACATGGTTTGATTTTCTTCTTTTGTGGACTATTGATGGTCTTTCATAGCTACATTCCTGGATCTCTTCGAAATGGAAAACTATTATGTAAGGTAGAGTGTATATTTTCCCATTTATTAGATGGTTTTTTAATCGTGGTTTTTAAGCTTCTTTAAGATATAGATACAATTTTTTCAAAGATTTGGTAACTTCAGAATCATCTCCTACTTATGAAATCGTGGTACCCTTCTTTAAACCCTACCACTAAAACCTTTAATGTCAATCCCATCTGGGTGCGTTTTCCTCACCTTCCGTATCGATTTTAGGGTAGTAAAGTTTGATTTCTATTAGAAATTATTTCGGAAAAGACCTAGATATTGATACTAAAACTGAATTGTACACTCACACAACCTATGCCCATATTTTGGTTGATCTCAATACCATGGTTGATCTCCCAACCTCTATGGAACTTAGGGTTTTGGACAGGATCTGGACCCAACCATTGGACTATGAAGGTTTACCCTTAAGATGTAGGAAATGATTTTCTTTGGGTCACTTAGTCTCAAACTATAAGAGTTTGAAACACAAAGAGAATGAAAAGGTATTTTGGTGGAAAGATTCCTAACACAATATGTTGGTTGTGGGGAGTGATCCAGATGATTCATTAGAGGATTCAGAGTCTGAAGAATGGCAATAGGATAGGAACTATATTAGTTGTCTTGATTGAACACATTTCAGATAGCTATCATCCTTGTTATTAAGAACCTATCCCCTTACTTAACCATCGAGTCGATGATTTAGGTGAAATTATTTGTTCCAAGATTTGAATCGACAACCTAGGATGTTATGTAATAACACACATGCAAAAACTTGAGAGGAGTAATGATGAAGAATGAAAAATTTTCTTATTGGAGATCATTAATGATACTTATACCTTCTTACATAAAATTATTACACATTTGTTTGTGTTTCTCACCCTGAAGTACATGTAATATTATTGTTGAACTTCTTGTATCTCTATATATTACATGACACACTGATAATTTTTCTATTAAACATACATCCTTGTAAATTAGAGATCAAATTACACTCAACAATGCAAAAAATTATATGGATTATGTTTAAAACTTTCAATTGAAAGATAAAGTCCACCTTTTGATCGTAAGGATTCTAATCTAGAATATATTCGTATAGTATAGATGGCCAAGAGTTGCATTGAGATCTACCATTGGTGTCTTGGAATTTACATCGATCTTCACAGCATCAAAATTCATGATAGCGATGATGGAAAATAGGGGTTGTTATCTCAATTTGGCCCCCAAAAAATTGATCAAACATGACCCCGTGCAGGAAGAAATCCAAGGGATGGCTCCCTCACACGAGTCCATGTTTCAAATCTAGGAAAGAGGTTTCAGGTGGGCTCTATAATGGATGCAGCAATTTCAATGAAATCTAGAGACCATAAGGGAAGAAATGGACAAAAAAATTGAAGGCTTCAGGCTATGCAAATGATTCAGAAAGATCCCAAAAATTGGCTGGGTATGGAAGAATCAACAGAAGCCTCCACGTGCCTCATTGGCACATCTCCAAATATTAAACTCAAAAGGCGAAGACTCAAACTTGCACCATCCCTCCACGTGGCCAATTCTCAACAGAGGTCATATTCAAAATTAGGCCTAAATTTGTTAAGTTTAATAGTACAGGGAAGGCGCCACGTGTCTTAATGAAGCTCCCTCAAAGGTAAAATCTTGAGCAGGTTTCCAAGTGAGCGCGGACCTTCCTTGTGTCCCATGATCCAAAAGGGGACACGGTCAAGTTTGAAAAGTCAAAATAGGGAAAAGGTCGGTGGAAAGATCCAAGTGTAAGTGTGACATTACTTTAAAAGTAAAATTTGGGGTTGGTTTCCAAACAAGCGCCAAGCCTCCATGTGTCCCTGGTCAGATGTATGGCCCCGCCAAAATGAGAAAAAGGACTTAGCCCAAAAATGAGGAAACTGAGAAAGCCGTGGAAGATGCCACATGTCGCCTAACACAAATTCACTTTCCTAGGTCACAAGACCACAAGACCACCATGGTTGATATTGTTATTCTTCATTGATAAAAAATCTAAAATTGGTCCCCAAAAACGTGGCAACCCTCCTCATGTCAAATTTCAAAAATACTCATTTTGATAACCAATTTTTTCCATTTTGGTATGGTCCGACTCAAATATTCAAATGAGCATATCTTTTGATTCAGTGCTCAAAATATGAAAAATTTGGCATTGTTGGAAAGATATCGACCTCATCCACACCATGGAGATCTGAAAAATTAAATTTGAAGAAGTTAGGTGGGGAAAAAAATGAAAAAACGTCTTCATGCTATTAATATAAGATCTATTTTTTCCAACAACCAGATCAGATTTGATCGATCTGCGTTCTTCTTCTTCTTCAACGTGCGTTGAACAAGTAATCGATGCGAGACATGATAGATTTGGGGTGGATTAGCAGGAGGCATTGATGGCTAGTAGCCGAGACTTGAATTAATATTCCCGTTCTCTCTGCTTCATTTCTTTGTGTTGAATCTATAAAGGAAGGGTCCTATTGTGGTAGGCTAAATCTACATTTTTACAAATTTTCATTTGTTGGGGCTCATTGTAAGAGGTTGGAAATTTCATTTTTCACTCTCCCTTCTTCCCTTGTCTATAAGCAAATTTGTGGAGTTTCTAAACCTCCCATTCAAGTTGTAATGCAAGATTTTTTCCTCTTGGCCACTATAATGCACTGTATCAACTTTTGGAGCAATAATATATGATTGTGGGTGATACTCGACCCTCTCATGTGTTTATTGTTCCCTTCTTATATCTCATTGTAGTTTAGTTATCTGTGCATGGAATTTGCATTGCATTTTATATGGTCTATGCTAGCTTGAAAAATGAGTGATTAACATTCCATTGGTGCGTCACCTCGTTAGCTTAGGTTTATTTTTGTATCTTCTCAGCCCTGTCTCTTTGGTAAGATAAAATAGGTTTAGACTAGATCCTCTGTAATTTATTTGTATGTACCTAAACAGAGGAATAGGAACCGACCTTAATCATCAGAGAGCTCTCTCAACTCGCAAGGTCTCACACTTTGAGATATGCTCCACGTTGTGCAATCACACTAAGAGTCTCAACCCATCAGTGCAGACATTCGGGGGTGCTATGATTGCACTAATAGGGGGGTGTGAGGAGGAGTAAATCCTCTCATAATTTTTCCATCGATTGGATATAAATTTCTCCCACTCGTGTTGTATGAAACACCAAATGACATCGATGTATGTTCCCTCCTTTTCAAGATAATCGAAGGGTATGGTTTGGGCATATTTGATTTTGCATGCCATAAAGTTTGAAGAGAAAATGTGAATATGGAGTCGTAGTTTGCTAATGATGATGGATCTTTATGTTAATGATCCTCTAAATGCCAAATTTCATTTAATGCTCTCACTAAGACATCGATGAAAACTCCAATGTATTCATTTTCATTTTCATTTGGCCACATAGATGTGAACATAACATCTCCCCCTACCATGGTTATTACACAAACCACCAAAATAAAAATAATAAATCTCAAACAAATACAAAACACCATGATAAGTAAACAAAATTATAATCTTCAAATTGAAGTGTTTTCTATTTATTACCTTTTATGAGCTATAACATTGAAAGAGGACCTAGGAGCACACATTTTTTTCATACCTCAAACACTAATTATGTCAATAAGCATTTCCAATTAGGAGTCTCGGTGTATGTATCTAACATAGATTAGAGAAATGGATAGTTAATTTAGAGAAATGGATGGTTGATGTTTTATTCTTTTGGTAATTAACATATGGCATTAATAAAGGAACCATAAACAAATATTATTTTTATCTAACAAATTTCAACTTTGGGTTCAACATAAGATTTTCCTTTTCTAAAAAAGATTGTGAAGGATCCTTTATGATGTGACTAGCTAGCATGCCTTTGCATGCAGTACACAAATGGGTTCCACTCAAAGACTAAATAGAGTTATCATTTATTTGCTAAGAAAATTTTCAAGGTAATCACTATAAGAATAATTTTGTGTCATGTAATCAAACCTTAATGCTAACATTTATAGAAATGATGAAGTCAACGAACAAGCAAAGTAGGCCTATAAAATTTGGTTAATATAGATTCATGTGTCAATAATTCAAACAAAATGAGTGTTAAGAACCTGAAATGTTGAGGGGACAATTCCAACTAAAAATCCATGAAAATACTCCATATTATGTCCATTTTTTCTGGGAAAGTATGGAGAATAGCCTAAGATAATGGTCTA
Organism: Taxus wallichiana var. yunnanensis; assembly: GCA_018340775.1. Taxonomy (NCBI): domain Eukaryota; kingdom Viridiplantae; phylum Streptophyta; class Pinopsida; order Cupressales; family Taxaceae; genus Taxus; species Taxus wallichiana. Next base: position 164,502,968 of record CM031240.1, read on the forward strand.
TAAATATGTTGTAAACACTCTTTTATGACCAAGTTTTGTAGCTATAAAATTTAACCAATACATTGAATCTATTAGAGATGTCGATCCCACTCCACATGTACCTATATTTCAAGAGCCGCAATACATGCAAAATTGAATTCCCCTTTAAAATGTGTATGCTCTAACTACTCATAAATAACAAGGGATAACATTGCAAAAAACTATTGACATTGGAAGAATTGATGAACCAATCCTTCCTTTCCAAGATATCTCCAAAGTATGTTTCCTTGATGGTATCCACACTACACTCCCATTCTCCTTCAAATGTTTGAAAAAATGGCACATTGTTCATGTGTCTCTAATCATAAGAAAAAAGGTTTCACATATGTCCGATAATATTTCTTCACCATTGTACTTCTCCTCCCTCAAACCCCTTTTTAATCGCCCTCTTCCTACTATAATATTTCACTCTCTCAAGTTTAAATTCTTCTACGCATCCCTTTGGTGTCCCCATTGCATTGTTCATATACACTTGCTAGTATTGACTACAATAATAAAAACATTCCAAATAACACATTCAAAACATTGAAAACTAAAGTTGAAAGTAGATCTAAGTGCTTGAGTACTCTAAGTAAACAATATAGGGATTCCATAAAATTCAAGCGATAGAAATTGGAATGCCTTACAAGATTATAGTATGGATGCCTAATGAAAGAGCATGGTAATTGTGTTAAAATCTTGTATAAAATTTGAAATTCCATCGTTAGACAGACATCTTTATGAATGCAATATTCTCTTCAAACATTTCTAGCTATTTTGATTTTGTCTTTAACTTAAACATTTTCTATAACATGTACTTATATATGACCAAAAATGTCAATGAAGGAAAGTCTTTTTATGTTAATAGGCATCATACAATAATATCGAGCATGGATGGAGTTAAGGAGTCCACGAAAGATAAACTAAGGCCGAGTGAACTTTAAGATTTGTTTTTTTGCCACATTATATTATATATACACTTTAATTTGTATTAGTTTGAAACATAATATTTGTTATTTTAGGGTTTGTGTAAATAGTAAATTTAATTCAACCATATCATTCCTTATTTTTTGCTACACTTTTTAATGAATATATTAAATTGATTGTATTAGGTTTTCTAATAAAATACATATGGATGAATTTGTTTTGATTGTGTATATAAATAATTCCTTGTACATTATTATAATTTAAGGTATTTATTTACCTTTGATTTCTTACATTTGTATTATATTTATTTACCTTTGATAACTCTCGACATCTTTTACATATATTTATCTAATATAGGTATGCTAGTCGAAGACAATGAACATGAATGCAAGTATTCTTAAAGATATTGTTACATGTATTCAAGGTTTTAATTTGACAAAAAACGTACTTGAATAAGCTACCACATTTTAAATGCGTCGATCATATTTCAAACCTATAATTAAATATCCATTATGTATTATTTTCAATGCTAGTATGATAGGTAGTAAATATAAATATTAGCATTAAAAATAAAATAATATATATATTTTAAATGATATAATATAACGTTTAGATAGTAAATAAAAATTAGCATGGTTTTTTAAGGGTTGCTTCAAATTGATAAATTTTATTAGATATGGAGAGGTTTAGAAGTTAAGCATAAAAATGTGTAAAATTCATAAAAATGGGATTGATTTCTTTATTTAATTTCAAACTATAGGGATAATATGTACAATTTTTTTAGGTTTAGTAGTTAAGGAATTTGGGGAATTGCAGGGAATAGCTGTACATAATATTTAGGCTTAGCTATCAAGGAATTAGGGGTTTCCATCCCGCTAAATTCTCTCGAGGCAAGATCCCAACCCCATTGTTTATCTCTTCATATCGCTTGAGAGTGGATTCTTGGTGGATGGCTAGATAACTTCTTTTACACCATCATATGCACTGAACCAAAAACATACCTATTTAATGAATGAACTTTATTGATGACATACACTTCATTTTTAGTATATTTTAATTGAATAAGAGTTACTAGAAATTCTCTTAATGCTCTTATTTTGAATATTTTTAATTTTATGTGTATTTTATATTTTATATTTTAAAGACCCTTTAAATGAAGTATTTTCTCATAAAACGTTTTAATATTAATTCAATAGATAATGAATAGATAATGTTTAAATGATTTCAAGATGAATTTTAATCAGTATTTGAAGATATTAAAATCTCAATATATTTTTTTATTACTCATAAAATAAGGCCATCCACCAAACACATGTCTACCATTAATAGTTACTAGTAATCGTACGCAAACTATGCGATGTGAATGCCGAAAGGGGAAACATAAGATGCGGTTGAATTTGAGGGAGGAAAACATAAAATAAAGAAGAGGTGTGTAGAAGAAGGGGTTAGAGGGAGGAGAAGCAAACAAGACATGATATTATCGGGTGGAATTATTTCAAGGAAGATAAATTTTTTAGGAGGAAGAATGTATAGAACATGTGCATATTTTTCCAAATGTGCTATGGAGAAAGGGGATATGGAACATGGGCCATTAGTAAATATGAATTCAACCTACTCAGCCTGTACGATTCCCTAGAATTTGTCTAATCCTTTGGTAGATCAACTGCAGTAAGACTTCCAAAAAGGAAGACAACCAAACAATTTGGATAATTCAGACATAAAACCCTAGCTCTGAATCAGTAAACCAACATTTATGCTGGGTAGAACGTGAGAAATACGATCATAATCAAATGGACAACATCACCCACAACCCCGTACTTAGTACACGGAGATGAAAAAAGCAACGCAAAACATGTATAGTAAAATTTGTTCGGTCGGATAAAATTAAATTTTTATCACGCAGAAAATATGTTGATCAGATCAAATTAAATTATTATTATGTCATCGATGAATGGATGTCGGTCTAAGCCATCCACATCCTTTCCCGCTGTCAAAGGGGGTAAGCCTCAACCTAATTGTGAATGCCCTATTGTTTGAGTGCTCACGTGGATGATGAAAATTTATTCAGGGATATATGACAATGATCGAATTCCATCCATCGCCAGGCGTTGTACTTGGCAAGAAGGAGATGAATGGTGATGCATAACACCTATAAGAAAAGCCCTTCGGCCTAATAAAATTAAAGTATTACTATGGCATTGATGTTCAAATGTTAATCTACATAGTTGAAATTAAGGGCTTGCACAATTAGGACACATTTTAAATTTATTTTAAGGAAATTCGATATAGATATTCCTTAGATTGATAACATTGTGGTAGAGAAGATATGATATGAATCGTATAGATTGAAAAGTATCATATTTTTTGTTTGTTTCTCCATGTATTTAACAACAAAATAAAAGTTGAGTTAGGAAAAAATACCCATGTCAAACAAACCCACCAACCAAGGTAACCGCTCTTCAAAACCCAAAGTAGAACATGCAGAGTGAAACATCCTAACTGACGTTATAAACCTTTCATTTTCTTTGCACAAGAATAGAAGAACTTTATTTGAGATCGAGAGGTGTTAACCATGTTGAAACCCAAGTTAACATTGTAAATTTAGCATTAATTAGATAGTTGCAACCAAAAATTAATTACATGAATAAGACAAATAACTAAATAAACAAAACGTTAGGGGTGACTGTGATAAACAAAGCTCTCGTTAATAGCTGACCTAAAATCAATAGTATTAAGGGCTAAATCAGAATTTCACACGTAGATAAATCTATATACCTAATATCTCATCATCTTACTATGTACAAACCTGATTGATTTGGGCTGTATTTGTATCTCAAGTTATTTAAATTCTCTCGATAGGAAACTTTTGTGTGTTGTTGTTTGTTATTTCCACCTTCAGATCATAAGCACAAGTTGGGAGTATGCTAAATAGTGTGACCGTTGGATCAGACTAGACATAAATCATGCCACCATTGCCTTGACGTGGAGCACTTCCCACCACTTAGGTTTCAACACATGCACGACCTAACAATCTGTGCCCCGATTTCACCAATCTGTCAGAGCAAGAGGATGCATTTTATATAAAAATGTCTTGGACGTAATAAACACCACTTCTTAATAATTACTTAAGGTGATGTGTGCATAGAAATTTATATTAACATTACCATGCTGACGTGGAAATTAGTATACATTATTTTTGTGCAATTACAACTCATATCACTGAAAAATGGTGACAATGAACATGGGAGATGTAGATTTGTGTCACCATGTTTTTAAATCGGTTTTGAAAACTAAAAATATAGTAGTTAATGTATTAATGTAATTACACATTTATTGGGAAGGGTGTTACTTTAATTAGAAAACGTTAATTTAATTTATATTTTGAATCATCCCCAATTTAGAAACATACAAATATTCCAGCGTGGGAGGAAAGGAATAAACAAATATATAAATCCAGAGAGAAAACTAAGTAGATGAATGTGATTAAAATTGCATTGAGAATGAAAGATAAAATTTAAAACATCACAAGGAAAGTAGCGTGAATTGCAATCTTTTACCTCAACTTGATCATCATGGTTAAATGAGTGGGTTGAGAATTTTGAGAATTTGATAAGAAGAAACTCTAATCGTAGGTGACAGATCCTAACTAGAGAGAGGCACATGTGTGTATGCGGAATAAAGGGAATTTCAGCCTCTGCTTCCAACATTTTCAATGCCTTTGTAATACTTGGTCCGAATGCCACCATTACATGCGCATACAGAACACCCGCCAAAATGAATCTTGATTTTGTTTCATGTGCCCCAATCTCATGGATTCTCGTGTCTATGACTTCCAAGGTTTTGCCCTATCTTACAAGCCTCCATGCCCAATCTATGATGAGATAATCCAAGGAAGCTCCATGGAAGTATCTAGAGCTTTTCCTACTACTCATTATCTCCAAAAACATGACGCCAAAGATGTAGACATCGCTCTGATCTATAAGTTGGCCGTATAGAGAATATTTCGGAGAGAAATAGCTATGTGTGCCGACTATTCACGTCGTGAGGTGGGATTTCCTTCTATGTTGATCCTTCTCAAGTATGAAATCTGTAATGTAGGTGTTTTGTTGATCATCTAGCAAAATTTTGGTGGCTTTGATGTCTCCGTGATAGATTGTGGGCTACATGCTGAAATATAGATAACACGATCCTTTGGCAAAGTCTTTGATTTACGATGTTATTCCGCTACTCCCACGTTAAAGGAGCCTTGTTCGAATCCCCGAGAAAAAATATGTTCATTGAGGCTGCCATTAGCCATGTAATCATAAGCCAAAAATATCTAGCATCCTTCCAAGTCATCGTTGGCAACACAAAAGCCTTTCAAAACAACCATATTTTGATAATCCAAATATGTAAAAACTTGTGTGATAATCTGGTTCTATCTCCTAAAAGAATATGATCTCGGGTGAAACGCCTTTGGTTGGCGGGAGAAAATAATGAATGAATCCAATGCCATTTTAGATCCAAAGGAGAAGCCACAACCAGTCATGCTTTCTTCTAAGCATGAGGGAGAGCCTCAAAGTGCCAAGGATAAAAAAAATACCTCTGGGAACCAAGTAATTAGCATACTGAAAAGGTATTTATCTATTTTCTAGTTGATACCTTGATGATTTGGGTGGAGGACCAGATTATAGTCAGTTTTTCACTCATACAGGTAGCCATATTCAGTGTCAAATCATTTGCATGGCTGCCCCTTTTGAGAAATGGAAGCTACTTCTCCCTACCTATAGTAGGATTTGTTTAGCTTCTTTCTCTCTGGTTAGTGTAGGAGTAGGAGTAGAATTTGTTTTTGGTAGAAGAAGTGCTTTTGCACACTCTTCTTGTCTCATTTGAGGAATGTATGATTTTGTCTTTGTACATAACTTTTGTTCATATTTCTCTAGAGGTGCATGAGGCTAGGCCCTTCAGTATTCATGACGGAGAGAACCATAGTTGTCTGTAATAGTTGCTAGTTCGAAAACGAAACAAATATAGAGCAACTAAAAATGGGTTTCGAGGAAGTCCATTTCAAGGCGAGTTCGGTGGTCACCAACTATAAATGGTTGGGCGCAGAAAGTGGCTAAGGAATCATATTTTCAAAGAAAAAGGGTCGATGATCGGGATATTAGTCTTGAATCCATGCCCAATGGATGCTTCAAGGCCACTAGTCTCTTCATCTAGCAAGAAAATCTCCCGTGAGTCTCAAAATTAATATCCCAATTTTGCCCGAGAAAAAATTGATCAAACACGACTCCATGCAGGAAGAAATTTAAGAAATATTTCGCATCGAACGAACCCATGCTTCAAATCTAATGAACAGGTTATAGGCCAGTTCTAGTATGGAGGAGCATGATCGCAAAGGAGGAAAATAGAAGGAAGAAAACCAGAGGCTCAATGGAAAAGAAACGGAGAAGGCTCAAAGCCTCTGGGCTCTACAAATGATTCAGAACGATCCCAAAAATTGGCTAAGTATGGAAGAATTAGCGGAAGCTACCAAGTGTCTTAAAGGCCCACTTCGAATTTTAAATCCAAAAGTGGAGACTCAAACAAGCACCAAGCCTCTACGTGTCTAGAGCCCTAAAAGTTGCCCCAACCATTGAAAAGTATTCGACTCAGCGGAAGGTGCCAAGTGTCCAAATGACGCTACTTTAAAGATAAATCCAAATGAGCGCAGTCTCGCCACGTAGTCCAAATAAGAAAAAAGTGGAATGGAGCACACTCAAAATGACTAAGTATAGAGAACTGGCGGAAGCCTCCACGTGTGTCATTCACGCGATTTCAAAAGGAAAGTTTGGAGGCAATCCCTAAATGAGAATGGACTTGCCATGTGTCCCAGGTCCAAAAAGGGATAGAGTTAGAGGTTGAATAGTCAAAGAAGAGGCAGGTCAGAAAAAGGATCCAAGTGTCAGCATGGTGTAATTTTGAAAGTAAAATTTGGGGCGGGTTTCCAAACAAGTGCCAAGCCTCCACGTGTCTAGGGTTGGACTATTGGCCCCGCCAAGCAAAGAGAGTTAGGAAAATACAAAGAATCCTAAGGAGCTCATGAAAGCCACCACATGTCATCCCAACATGATTTCAAGAGCATAAGGCAGGGGCCAAATCTCCAAGGTGCGCGAGGTTGCCACGTGGATCTGGTACGGACAGTCTCTTTTGAATATTGCATGCCCACGACCCTAATCTTTAGATGGCCATATATTTTTACTGAAAACTCAGATTTGGGTGGGATAATACTTTTTGGAAATGTCTAGACACCGTCTATGCCATAGAAACATAAGATGTTATTCTTAATAGGCTTTTGTGGGTGGAAAATAGGAAAACTTATTTGAGGCCATTAATATAGAATCAGATTTATTCAATTACCATATTAGATTTAATTTGATCCACCAGGGAACCAGAATCGATAGATTGTAGGTGGATTTGAGAGGGGAATTGATTGATAGTTGTTTATCCGTGAAAGTAGGATTCCATGCATAACTCAAGGTGGTTGAAGCAGATTCGAATTCTTCCCTCTCTCTCTCATTCTTCCCGTATATTGTAATGAAGGGGCATATGAAAAGGTTGTTGGTCAATGTTTTTCCTCTGGTTCCCTCTCCCTTTCTTCCTTAGGGTAGAATATGGAGTCTAAGTCTCCTCCCATGGCTCGATTTTTTAATGGAATTTTCTTTCCTCTTTCCCACCGATGATGTACATTGTAACATTTTGGAGCAATAAAATCTATTTCATGATGCATATGTCCATCCTTGGCTTATTTTGTTGTATCTTCCTACCTCTCATCTTTACAAGGTATATTGTGCATACTCGATGTTTGATATAGGTTTTGGGAGCTGTGCTTATTGGTTTATGATGTGGTGTTTTGTGTGAAATCCATCTCTCATCCGTGGTGCATCTTCTTCACCCTCTCCTCTCGCTCACCTCTCTCCTCTTCAGAAATTTGGGTGTGATCAACCACTTCCTTTTTGGTGTATCACAACTTAGTGTTGGCTCTTTCACTCCCTCTCTCCCTATCCCCTTGGAATGTTTATATTAGGATAGAATAACTTCTTCTTGCTGACCTTTGGAGTAGCTTGTGGAAGGTAGATTAGGAAGCAAGAACCGACTTTCTCTGGAGGTCCATCTCAAGGTTTTCAAGTCCCACAACTTGAGATATGGTCCCATGTTGTGCAATCACACCTAATTCCCCACTTCACACCCAGGCCATTCGAGGGTGTTGTGATTCTGCACTAACATGAAGTTTTCGAGAGATAAAAATATTTAACAAACTAAATACAATTTTTTCAATAAAAAATAGTTTTAAAGAGATAAAGATAACAATTTTTTTGAAACAAATATAACAAAAACCTTACATGCATGTATATTATTAAAATAATAGGTGATTGTTTCACATAATTAAATATTGAAAGATCTATGATCATATAACATAGCACTGCTATTTACAAATTTAGATCTTTTTGAATTTCTGAAAGAGGAGAATATAAATGATGACAATATATTAATAAAGGAAAAAATGAAAAATATATTTCTACTATTTTCGGAAGACTAACATGCTTTGACACCTTTATAAATTAGTAGCCCACCCAACACCCACAAAAGACTTCTTAGCTTAAAATATTAGTTACTATGGGTACATAGTACTTGGGAATCATTGGAGAGAGTTCCCCTAGAACTCTAATAACAAGGCTAAGGCACTAGTTATAGAGCTTATAGTTGGCAACATGGATAGGAACCACAAGATATATGCAGCGGTCGAGAAATGCCTAGGTAGAGCACTAGAGTACGATGATTGGGATGACATGTAGAATTGATGGCATTTATATTCCTATTTTATTTGATTTCGAATCCTTAGATTCTTTTATTTCTCCATTTGTAGAAGAGTGATGCAAGTTGGTGGCATTTAGGCAAAGCGATAGTTAGGATGTGGAGATTTCTTCAGAGCCAAGCTCACGATGGACTCCTTAGTCAAAGAGTGCATAGTTGACATAGGACCCTTTTCCATGACCTTGGATCTCCATATCCTTCCTTTGGGTTCCTATGGGATTATTTTAGGCATGGATTGGTTATCTGCACATAAATCTAGGGTTGATTTTTATAGTAAGGTAATATCATGTGCAGATGATTTGGGAGTGGAGTCAGTGATAGTGGGAGTTAGGAGACCCACCTCTATTTGCACCATATCCGCTATGTAGCTTAAGCAGTGTGTACGATGAGGTTTCCAATTGTTTTGTTATGTTTCGGATCCTATTTTCATGTTAGAGTGTGGTACACCTTCTATGTGTTACACTCGGGTATTTTTTTACGGTGGTCCCGCTCACCCGGTGAGCGGGTCAAGGGGGTTCGGGGTGAAGTCCCCAAAGAAAATTTTCATGGGTGGTTTATTAACCCATGGGTAATAGGTAACCGTTATGGGCTATTTTTCGGCTCATGGTTTTTCGGTACCCATTGCTTTGATACCCATGGTTTTTTTTTGGTACCCATGATTTATTTCCCATGCTTTTGATACCCATGGTTTTGTAAAACTACTTAAGCAAATTGTCTATTTATATGGTTTTATTTATATGATAGATGCATGAAATGCATAGGAGATGTGCTTTGAATTTGGGTGTGAATTATGTAGAGTTTGTTGAGCATAGCTCCAAACAGATTTGGGTATTGTATTGAGAGAGTGGAGGCTTGTAATAAAATATGAGCAAGTGATTCTTAGTGGACATATCCCAAATTGGGTGAACCACGTTAAATATTGTCTTTCGTGTTGTGTTATTTATTCTCGCACTTTTATTTGGGATCTGTAATATTTTCTGTATATTAGTTTCTACTATTACGATTCTATAAGGGATTATTCCATATAGTTTATCTCTTATTTCCTAACAATTGTTATCAGATCCTAGTTTTGGGTTGTTGAAGTGTTGAATCACAGGGAAAGTTTTATCTTGAGTGGGAGCTATGGCAGATGATAGAAGATCTAGGGTTGATAAATTCAACGGGCATAATTTTATTCTTTGGAAGATTACATTTATCAGAAGGATCTTTATACTCCGTTGTCCGAGAAGGTGAAAAAACCCTTAAGTATGATAGATGCGGAATGGGATTTGTTGGATCGGAAGGCACTTGGAATGCTCTGACTATGTCTTGCATCTTTGATATTATTTAATGTTTCAAAGGAAAAGACTACAAAAGATCTAATGGATGCATTAGGGAAGTTGTATGAAAAACCCTCTTCCTCTAACAAGATATTTTTAATGAAAAAGTTGTTTAATATGAAGATGTCTAAGAATAATTCAGTAGCAGATCATTTAAGTAATTTCAATATGGTTGTGAATATGCTAAATTTGGTTACAATAGAATTTTATGAAGAAGTTAGGGATTTATTAATTCTGTGCCCTTTACCTGAAAGTTGGAATAGCCTGGTAATGACGGCAAGAAACTCGGTTCCAACTAACTCGAAGTTGAAGTTTGAGGATGTTGTAGGGGTGATTCTAAGTGAGGAAATGTGAAGAAAAATCTTCGGGGAATCTTCTACTTCAGGGAATGCTTTGATAGTGGAAACTAGAGGGAGACATAAGAATAGAGGAAACCGTGGAAAATCGAAAGATTGGGCAAGGTCAAAATCCAAGAGCAAGATTATATGTTGGAACTGTGAAAAGTCTGGGCATTCAAAGAAGGACTGTTTGGAGCTTCGAGACAAGAAGAAAACAAGGAGGCAAATTTGGCATTGGACAATGTATGTCAAGATGCTTTGATTCTTTCTTTGCATAATATTACTGAATCTTGGGTTTTAGATTCAGGGTCTTCTTTCAATGCTACTCCACATAGGCATTATTTTGTTGATTATGTTCAAGGAATTTTGGGCATGTTTTTCTTGGTGATGATGAGCCTCGAAGTATAGTTTGCAAAAGGTTATGTTTCAGGTTAAGATGTAGAATGGGAATACATGGCTATCAAAGAATGTTAGACATGTGCCTACATTAAGGAGAAATTTGATATCGGCGGGGCAATTGGGAAGTGATGGTTGTCTTGTGATATTTACTGACTAACTCTTGGAAGGTTACCAAGGGTGTTCTTTTGGTGGCAAGAGGTAAGAAGGTTGGAACCTTGTATTTATCCACTGATAGTACTAATGATTGTAATCTTGTGGCTTCGATGCAGATACAACATTATGGTACTATAGGATCGGTCGTATGAGCCATAAGGGCATGGACATCATAAAGAAGAATTTTCTTGGATATACAGAAATATGTTTGGATTTCTGTGATAACTGCATATATGGGAAACATAAGTGAGTAAGGTTTCTCAACATGGGACCTACGAAGAAAGAGAGTAAGTTAGAGATGGTACATTCGATGTGTGGGGGATAGCTTAGGTTTCTCTTGGGGGCTCAAGTTATTATGTTACTTTTATTGATGATTTAACAAGGAAAGTTTGGGTTTATTGTATTAGAAACAAATATGATGTATTTGATACTTTTGTTAAATGGAAAGCCTTGTAGAGAATAAAACAGGTCTTAAGTTAAAATGTCTCAAATCAAATAATGGAGGGGAGTATTCCAATAATGAATTTGATGATTATTGTTCTAAGAATGGAATCCGTAGGAAAAAGATGGTTCCAGGAACCCCACAGCAGAATGGGGTGTCAGAAAGGATGAACAAAACAATAATGGAATGTGCTAGGAGCATGAGGATACATGTAGGACTGTCTCTTTATTTTTGGCCAGAAGCGGTGGGCACAGTTGTGTACTTGATAAACAAATGACCCTCAAGTGCCTTTGATGGAGGCATACCTGAGGAGGCTTGGTATGGTAAGAAATTTGATTACTCATTTCTTAGAGTCTTTAGATGTGAGGTGTTTGTTCATATTGACAAGGATAATAGGACCAAGCTAGAGGCTAAATCAGAAAAATACACTTTTATTGGTTATGGTGGTGATGAATTTGGATTTAAATGTTGGAGTATTAAGGACAAAAAAATTATTTGGTCTAGGGATGTGGTATTTAATGAGAAAGTCATGTATAAGCAACAGTTGTAGGAAAATAGGGAGAATCCAAGAAAGAATATGCAGTGGTAGAGGATCTTCCAGATGGGACAATGACCCATGAATTGGTTCAGAACCTACTCAACAGAACCCCAAACTCCTATAGTGAGGAGGTCTTCTAGGGTAAGAAAAGAACACGAACATTTTCTCCTTCTCTTTATTATTTTTACTCACTGATAGTGGAGAGATAGAGAGCTTTGATGAAGCAATGCAGGTAGATGCCAGTAAGACGTGGGAGCAAGAAATGGATGAGGAGCATAAGTCTCTCATGGAGAACCAGACTTGGGATTTTTTGAAGCTACCGGAAGGCAAAAGAGCTTTGCAGAACAAGTGGGTGTATAGAGTTAAAGATGAAGAAGGAGGAAAGAAAAGATATAAGGCCCGGTTAGTGGTCAAGGGGTTTACACAGAAACAAGGTATAGCTTTTGATGAGATTTTTTCTCCGTAGTAAAATTTACTTCTATCGAATTATTCTTGGAATAGTGGCAACAAAAGACTTGCACTTAGAACAATTAGATGTAAAGATTTCATTTCTCCATGGTGATTTGGAGGAGGAGCTATATATGTAGTAGCTAGAAGGATATGAAGTCAAAGGTAAAGAGGAGATGGTGTGCAAACTGAAGAAGAGATTTTATGGCCTAAAACAAGCTCCACGTCAATGGTATAAGAAGTTTGATAGATTCATGATGGAGCAAGGTTATATCAGATGTCATTCGACCATTTTTGTGTATACAAAGAAATTTGAGGATGGAAGATACATTATCCTATGTTTGTATGTTGATGACATGTTGGTTGTAGGTAAAAACATGCGGGAAATAAAAGTACTCAAGAAAGCTAAGTGAATCCTTTGATATGAAGGATTTGTGGGCTTCGAGAAAAATCCTTGGTATGCGGATAACTTGGGATAGGAAGGAGCGGAAGTTGACTTTATCTCAGGAAGAGTACATTAAGAAGGTATTAGATAGGTTTAACATGCAGGATGCTAAACCGGTTGGGACTCCTTTGGCAGGCCATTTTAAGTTATCAAAGGAGCAGTCTCCCAAGAAAGAGTAGGAAAGAAACCATATGTCCAAGGTACCTTACTCATCAGTGGTTGGCAGTTTGATGTATGCTATGGTATGCACTAGGCCTGATATTGCCCATGCAGTAGGAGCTGTGAGTAGATTTATGATTGATTTAGGTAAAGAGCATTGGCAAGCAATAAAGTGGATCCTTCGGTATTTGAGAGGGACAATGGGGATAGTTTTATGCTATAGTGGATAAGACACAACTTTACGTGGTTATGTATATTCAGACATGGCTGGAGATGTAGATAGCAGGAGGAGCACGACAGTTGTATTTACACTATAGGTGGGACAACAAAGTGAGCTAGATTTCATGACTATAGACGTTGGTGGCTTTATCAACCACGAGAGGTGAGTATGTTGCTGCCATAGAGGCAAGCAAAGAGATGATTAGGTTACAACAATTTCTTGAGGAGTTCGAGGGCATAAGTAGAAGGAATGTACGTTTGTGTTAGGAATTAGTATTTACATTGTGTAAGATAATAATTACATTGGTAATTATTATTATATAGTTTAATATGTTATTAATATATTATTGTTATATAAACAATAATATATTATTGGTGTTGAGTTGTGTATTGTTACGGGAGTAACAATCACAACTAAATAGTGTTAATTGTTATAACACCTCCCTATTTTGTTGGAGGTTGTTTTGGCTTTGTATATGGCTATATAATAGCCACATGTATCTAAACATCTATAGAGAAGAATATTATATTATATCTGTATTGAACTCCATTAATTGAGTGAAACGTGATAAAGCTCTCATAATACCTATCATTGGTATCGAGCGCTTAAGATCCAAAAATTCCTCTTCCATAAGTTTGGTTACCATTCTTTGAGCAAGGATCCATGAGAGTCTCTTACAGAATTTCCCTTTGTTTAATGTCATTTTGTGACTTACGTGTACGATCATGTCTATTGCATGTGAGTTATCGGTGGTCGCACAAAGACATTGAATCCTTTGGTGATATCTTTAATTGTGGTCGCCTCCATTCAACACTCTACGAATCTCTTTCCTTCGGGACAGATTTATCGAGTCTTTTCAAACATATTCCAATATTTGTATGTGCATTGATATGTGACTTCCTTTTTTGCGTGATTGTGAATATATTACATCAAGACCAGGACCTAGCTCATACGTGGATGTGAATTTTCTCATATGTGATTTGACATCAAATTTCTAAACGTGTAGCATCAAGGTACAAGGTGGCTCAATTTTTCAAAGATATTTGTGGAAAATCTAGGTATTAATCCATTTTGGATCATATACATCTCGCATCTAGGACAACATTAGCTCCAGATCTAGACAACCATAGTTCTTCGAGATGGTGAAGAGAATCAAACATATGCTTGCATCAATATATTTGCATGCCGCAGTTCTACTGACTTATGTTATGTTAATTCATGCCCGATTTTATGAGATCCCATGCCTCGCTCCGGTTAAGTTAGAATTTTTGATCTTTTGCAAATTTCGCTAGGAAATACAAGCTTGATGTTCACTTGTAGCCGCATCTGTGTTTCCTAATTATCGATGGCTCAACTCCCGATCGGTAGAGTTTCGTACAATTTTTTTTGGAGACTACGAAGCTTAGGATAGTCGACCAACATTTCCAGATTGGATTGGATTTGATTTGCATTTAAGTTCATTACACACATTGTGTTCACATCTCTGATTTTTGTTTCCAATAGTTTTACACACAAGCAAGCCATCCAACAACAAGGAGCACAAATTATTCATTATTTATGCATATGCAAGTATTGAGTCGGTTCAATTAATTCTTGTTTTGTTTTTTATTTAGATCTGTCATATAGACACTTGTTCTTTTTCATTCATCATTAAGTATTAGTATTCATTAAGGAGTCCTTTTTATTTTTGTCCACGTGAAAAACTGATTTCTTTTTCCTATGTCGTGTAGTCTCTCATGTAGTTTGTGTCTATGCTATCCATGTTTATCAAAAGAATCGTTATCTTGTATACCATTGTAATTTTGTCGTATTTTAAAAGAGTTAAGTGTCACTATTCTCGAAAAGTAATCTTTAATTACTTTTCATTATATTTGTCTTCTATGTAATAGTCGTAAATTGGTCAAGTGTTAAAGTTTCCATTCTCATATATGTCATTGTCTAAATAATTGTGTTGTCAAAATACAGTATCATTTTGTCAAATGTTATTATTCAAAGTAGTCTTATCGTCAAAAGAGTCATTGTAAAAAATTGTAAAAATAAAACATCTTGTGGATGCATTTTCAGCGGTGACTGACGTCCTGATAAATTTAATGGTTCACATTACGAGGGGGAGATAAAATAAAGTTCAATGTGAAACCTGATGAGATTAAAAGCCATAATCCGCTGAGCTAGCAGCACGCAAATGGAGGATGGAGGTCATTCAACGACCTCTCGTCAGCCACCAACGACGGGCCTCGCGAAGCTGTGGGGGCATATGTATGGTGTGAGTATATGATTTTCAGTGTGGTTTCCATTTTTTCAGTGTGCTTCAGTTTGCAGTGTTCCTATTTTGTGTGGTATTTGATGGATGTTGGAAAGAGAGTTGTGTTGGAGCACAGATGACTATCAGTGATCCTCTGACTGACTTTGTCCTCTGATTTCCGTACTTCTTTGGAAGATGGTCAGCTAGAAGAATACATTCACTAGCATTAGTGACCATGTGTAGCAAGACCCAACTAGCAAGATCCATTCAGGAGTATGTTCTTCAATACATTTTCTTCTCAGTATCTATATGAGTGGAATTTCACATTGTGGGGGAATGCATACCAATGTTCCATTCCCATTCTCAGACCGAAATGACTTAGTCATGGAAAGCTTCTAGTGGTAGTGGCAATTTTCTATGTTGTTCGGGATTGAGTAGCAGATGATCAATGACAGAGACTACGATTAAGAACATTACGATACTTATAGGAAGTAATGTGAATTTTTTTCAATATATCTTCTATAATGTGGTTTTGTAATATGCAAGTTGTGTTTCCTACATAATTCCCTAATGTATAAGCATAGTGGTGAACAGTAGCACCAGAGTAAGTCAGTTTATGGATCTTGAAAGGGTTTGTGGGAGGATCCAGAAAACCACACGAGGTGGAAAATTGATGAGGTTCCTGTCACGTCAAGGTTTGTGGTAAGCATGTTTAAAACCATGGAAGGAGAGAGCCTTTCTTTTGGATCAAGGTCATGAGTCATAGATTTGGACATGCCACAGGGGTGAGCATACTGCTGTTGAGAGTGTGGATGTTTTTCTACCATGTAAACACTAAGGGGGGGAATGTTAGGAATTAGTATTTACATTGTGTAAGATAATAATTACGTTGGTAATTATTATTATATAGTTTAATATGTTATTAATATATTATTGTTATATAAACAATAATATATTATTGGTGTTGAGTTGTGTATTGTTACGGGAGTAACAATCACAACTAAATAGTGTTAATTGTTATAACACCTCCCTATTTTGTTGGAGGTTGTTTTGGCTATGTATATGGCTATATAATAGCCACATGTATCTGAACATCAATATAGAGAAGAATATTATATTATATCTATGTTGAACTCCATTAATTGAGTAAAACCTGTGATAAAGCTCTCACAATACCTATCAAGCTGCATAGTGATAGTGAGTGCTATACACCTAGCTAAGAACTCGCTTTCCACTCTGGACAAAGCATATATAGTTGAGATATCACTTCATCAAGATAACTTTAGAAGAAGATAATTTGAAGTTGGAGAAGATTCATATTAGTCGAGAATCATGCGCAGACATGATGACCAAGGTGGTCACAAGGGATAAACTAAAGCTATGTTTAACTTTGGTTGGCCTTCACTTGGATAGTGAAGGGTTGAGCATTTTGCCAGTGGAAATCAGTTTCCAAGTGGGATATTGTTATGTTTGTAGATCCTATTTTCATGTTAGAGTGTGGTACACCTTCTATGGGTACTGTTATGGGCTGTTTTTGGGCTCATGGTTTTTTCGGTACCCGTTGTTTTGATACCCACGGTTTTTTGCCCATGGTTTGGATACCCATGGTTTTTTTCCCATGGTTCTGATACCCACAGTTTTGTAAAACTGCTTAAGTAGTTGTCTATTTATATGGTTATATGCATATGATAGATGTATGAAATGCATAGCAGATGTTCTTTGAATTTGGTTGTGAATTCTATAGAGTTTGTTGAGCATAGCTCCAAACAGATATGGGTATTGTATTGAGAGAGTGGAGGCTTGTAATAAAATGCGAGAAAGTGATTCTTGGTGGACGTAGCCCAAATTGGGTGGACCACGTTAAATCTTTGTCTTTCATGTTGTGTTATTTATTCTACAATTTTATTTAGGATTTGTAATATTTTTCGCATATTAGTTTTCTACTATTGTGATTACGTAAGGGATTATTCTACATATTTTATCTCTTATTTCCTAACATGTTTGATATTATGGTTAATGATAGATCTAAGGATGAGTGTAGAGATCTGTCACTTGACTATCATCATATCTTGAGGGAACTTTTAGATGTGTTTCTAGGGAGATTCTAGGGTTACCTCCCCATGTGAGATAGATTTTCACATTGATTTGGTTTTGTGAGCGTAGCCTATGTCATGAGTGCCTTATATGAAAACTATCCCTAAGCTCAATGAGCTAAAGTTATAGCTTTAGGGCCTTCTAGAGAAATTCCTAATATATCCTAGTGTATCCCCTTGGGGTGCACCGATGATTTTTGTAAATAAGAAGGATGGATCTCTACAATTGTGTATCGATTATCGTTAGTTGAACAAAGTAACGATCAATAATCATTACCCCCTTCCACGTATTGATGATTTATTTGATCAGATGAAGGGGCCAAAATATTTTCCAAGATAGATCTTAAGTCTAGATACCATTAGCTAAGGATCATAGAGGTAGATATTCATAAGACAGCCTTCCATATGAGATATGACCACTACGAGTTCACAGTAGTGCCTTTTGGTCTAACAAATGCCCCGTAGTATTCATGATTTTGATGAGTGGGGTATTCCTGAAATTTTTTATCGCTTCGTGCTCATATTTCTTAATGAATTTTTTATTTACTCATGTATGCATGAGGAGCATGAGGAGCACCTTCAATAGGTTCTACAATGTCTTCATGAGAAAAATCTCTACGGGAACTTCGAGAAGTGTGCATTATTTCAGTCAGAGGTGCAATATTTAGGTCACATCATCTCTGGGGAAGGTATCACCATCGATCCTTCCAAGATTCGAGCTATTATAGATTGGCCCATGGAAAATAGTGTGATCGAAGTGCTTGATTTCATGGGGTTGGCTTGTTACTACAGGATATTTGTTTATGACTTTTGTCAAATTGTGCACCCCATCACTTACCTTCAGTGAAAAGGGAAGAAGTTTGTTTGGTCTGATGGATGTAACCATGACTTCACTACATTGAAGGGATGCCTTACGATAGCACCGATTCTTGCAGTGTCACATCCACATCGGGAGTTCTTCATTTGTACATATGCTTCTTTGCCAGGATTAGGTGGTGTCTTGATGCAGGAGGGCTGTGTGGTTTCCTTTGAGTCTCACAAAATCAAATATCATGAGCTCAATTATCCAAATCACGACCTTTAGCTTGCAAATGATTGTGTGCATTCTTTAGTTTGATGGAGATATTTTCTTTTGGGGTGTAGAGTTATTCTCATGATAGACCATTACAGCTTACATCACCTCTTCACACAACCCAACATCAAAGCTCACTCACCGGCGTTATGGATGAAGTTGTTATGTGAGTGCGACATGGAGATAGAGCATGTGAAGGGGAAGTAGAATGTTGTTTCTTGACACTCGAGTAGAAAGAAACATGTGGCTATGGTTGCTTTAGTGGACCGTATATATTTGTGGAGGAGGATTTTCCAAAGAGCTTCCCGATGATGGTTTCTACCTTGCATCTAGATCAGAGATTAAGTCTCGAGATACCCCTCGAGGGGAAGTTTGATTGTGTTACATTAGTTTCATATGGACTACTCAGGTGTATAGAGGCTAGATCTATGTGCCTCGAGATGGAGGTTTGAGATAGGATATCCAGGGGTGAAGAAGATGCATGACACCTTGAGATAACTATGTCATTAGATATGTCTTCGGAGAGATGTAGCTCAATTTTTGTCATGCTATTTTGCATGTTAGAGAGTGAAGGCCGAGCGTCAACATATAGTTGGCTTTCTTTACCTACATGTTATTCCAGAATGGAAATGGGACACCATTTCCATGGATTTCATAGTAAGGCTACGGACGTCGAGATACCACCACGATGTCATCATGGTCATAGTGGATAGATTGATGAAAGTAACTCATTTTTCTCTCGATGAAGACCACCAATACAACTATTGCATTAGCAAGAGTGTACTTAGATGAGATTGATAGGTTGTAAGGGATTCTACGGAATAGCATCTACAACCGTGATCCCTTACACACATAACACTTCTAGACTACTATGCAGCAGGCCCTTGGGATGAGTATCAACTTTAGCAAAAAATATAATCCAGAGATAGATGGACAGACGGAGTGGGTAAATATGATTTTGGAGGACATGCTTCAAATGTACGTCATAGATCATCAGTCGAAGTAGGAGGATTACTTGTATTTAGTTTAGTTTTCATACAACAATAGCTTCCAGAGTTCTATTGGGATGGCACCTTTTCGGCACTTTATGGCAGGGAATGCAAGACACCTTTGAGTTAGGATAGACTTGAGGACAGAGTATCCATTGGCCTAACTTTGTTACAAGACATGGTGCACCAGGTTATTTTTTTCTGATAGATGTTGTAGGAGGAACATGATAGGAAAAATAAGTATACAGATAAGAGGAGAGTTGACCATAGTTATGAGGTGGGCACAAAGATATTTCTTCATTTCAGACCTCATAAGAGTCCTATCCATTATGGAAAAGGATCTAAGTTGTCTCCTAGATTCGTGGGTCCATTCGAGATCCTAGAGTGGATTGGTCATTTAGCTTATCATCTGGCCTTTCCACCCAACTTGTCTCACATACATGATGTGTTTCACATATATGTTCTTAGGATATATATCCTAGATCCATCTCATGTATTTGATTGGACCACATTGTAGGTGCGAAGCAATAATAGCAGCAGATGATGGTGGAGCCCATGTAGATTTTAGACAGTAGAACCACGGGCCTCTAAGACCGAGATATTGATCAGGTGCGAGTTCAGTGAGATAGGTATGATGAGACTATTGCTACATGAGAGTATGCTACATTACTACGAGTCCATTTTCCACACCTATTTTAGTGACTTCAAGGAGGAAGTCAAGTGTAAGGGGAGGGGGATGTAGTTCCTACTCCTCTTCGACATTTATTATATTTTTATTTTTATTATTGTTGACTATAGACATGGATATTATTGTATCATTTTGGTTTAGCATGATGTTAGATGATAGAGATATTCGAATATTGATGGATTGTGATTCATAGTATGATTGTGTGGATTCTTAGATGTATAGAGAGAAATTTTATTTTTGATGATGATGATGTGTTGTTAGCATATATATTACTGACATTTAGAATTCTCATCATGTTGACTAGGATTTAACATTTGAACTAATCTTGTGATCTTGTGGATATTGATAAAAAGATAGAATTGAGATGTTGTTGGAATTTTAGACAAATGATAACATTGTTTAGTAGAGATGATGATTTATCTATATACAAATGGTTATTGATTTATATGTGTATATTTTATCTTTGATGTTTTGATGCGGCCACGAGGCTGAAGGAGGTATTATGTGATTTTGCAGTGATTATATCACAACAATCAAAAGGGGATTGGAAACCAACCACAACGAAATACTAGATGGATACAACAAAGGTCACCATGGCAACTTATGTAATGTTTTTTTTTTTTTTTTTTTTTTTTAGTTAGGGCTCCCATGGGGGATGACCTCAATTGTGACCATGGGCTATGTGTGTAATTCTTTCCCTTGTATTTTATTTATTATAGAGTATGTGATTTATTTGTGATGTAATTTATTTAATCATTGTTGATTAATGTGATTTTATTAAGTAATTAAATAATGTTATTAAGTGATATGGGGATGTGACAAAAGGGTCATTTATTAGAGTAGTTGGTCTTTTGGATTTTATGATTTTGATTGAGTGTAAGTGACTTTGAGTGTTGTACACTCTACCTTACCTTGGAATTTCAGATTTGGGCTTAAGGGCCATTTTTGGAGGCTTGTGGGACAAGCTAAGCTTGTCCCACACCTCTTAATTTCTTATACCAACCCTACCTATGGATTAGGGGGTCAAAAATAGACCCCATTATGTGTTTTTAAGACAAAAAGTGACATTTATTACATTTTTCTTACATGGGATTTAAAGTTTGTCCTTAGGGGGTGTGGGTTTAGATTGTGTGTGTAAGAGGCTTTTCATTTCTCTCAACCACCAATTTATTGTGTATTGGGGTTGAAGTTTGACTTGTGATGTGGAGTTGAGGATGAGTGATGTGGCATCCTACATAGAGCCACCTCACCCTCTTCTCTTATTTTTCTATATGTGCATATTTGTTTGTTTGTTTGGGGGTTTCTTCATTTTGTTTTTGCTCTTGTATTTTTGGAGTTGGAAACTTTTAGAGTTCTTGTTGAATTTTGGATCTTGTTGGAGTTGGATTAATCTTGATGGAGCTTGGTTTTTGTATCTTTGATTAAGCTATACCATGGAAATTAGGAACTACACCCTTTTTTAATTGATTTCTTTTATATGTGTATATTTGTATGCAATTGAATGGTTTGTATGATTGTTGGAATCTTTGTTAGAATGCATAAGTATGGTATAGGATAATGCTATGGGAATCTTAATTATAGGGAGGCATAAGAGTTTATTTCATGTTTTGGGAGGGAGTTGGGTTAGGCGCCCCACCTTGGATAAGAGAATGATTGTATTTCTTACTTGGTAATTCTTTTGAGGGAGACATAAGAGCTCGTAGGGAGGCATAATACAATGTGGGAGGTATAAGAGGATCTTGAGAGAGACATAAGAGTTTTATAGGGGTTTTGAGATGTATTTTGGAGGTTTTTAAGGTGGGAACCTAATCCCATTGGGAGGCATAAGTGATCTCCCCATAGATCCTTTCTCTATTGGATTTGCATTTCAAGCCTTGTGTATTTTGAAAGTTACATTCTTGTGATTATTTTCTGTGTTGAATGTGTGTTATATGGTTGTGAAATTTTGTATTGTGATGTTGAAGCATTGTGTAGTTTCATGAGTTGGATCCATCCTTTATTGCATTTTGGTTGGAGCTCGGTGGGACAATGAGGATGATATCTTCTTCTCCTCATTGGATTATTGGTTGGGTGGAGAGTGTTGTCTCTCCCATTTTTGTTGTTGTGATTAAAGTGAAGAAATGGTGGAGCTCTTTTGGAAGACTTGGGACTTGGAGTATTTTTGAAATCAAAAGAAATCCTTCATTGTAGAAATTTTCTTGTAATTCCCACTTAAGGTGGAAGACTAGTAGATTGTATTTAAAAGAAAAGATGCTCAAAGTTTTAATTACAAAGTTATATTATTATAATTGAAGGAATTTCATTAGATATTGTGTCTTTCCTTTCTTTTGAAATTAGTTGTATGTAAAGGAATGAATTAAATGGATACATATTTAATATTTATCTTGTCTTGAAAGGAAATAAAGTTGCAAATCTTAATGTTTTGATTACAATGTGAATTAGGAGGTTGTTATAGTCTTATTATGGGTTGAAATAGTTAGACACTCTTGGGTTTTGATATATTTAAAGTTCGATTTATCCTTTGATATATATATATTCTTTTAGACTTTCATTTTTAGAGTTCTCTGGCCTACATAGTGACCGACACTAGTTATTCTTAACTCGGCATTGGTGTACTCAAGACTGACATCAGTCATTGTTTTATATTATAGTATTTAAAATGTTAACCTCAAGCTTAGTTATCAACTTAATTGATACTATGACTTGCACATCAACATTAATTTCAATGAATAATTAGGGGAAAATAACCTAGATAAGTGTTAAGCACAATTTTTTGAAGATATGTCAAAATTCATAAAATGAAATCATCCGAAAGTAACCGACGTCGTGCAAAGAAACCATCGTCGGTATTCATGTGACTGACCACGATAACTAGACTCGCACCAATTTCATTTCGTAAACTTGAAAATCATTTTTGTGCCCTTGTTGATATTAGATGCTTTTAAGACTGTTATGATTTCATAACATTGAATAAAAAGTTTCTCATGGAGTTAATCTTTTACCCCTACATTCAAAACAATATTTAAAAAAATTCACCATTAATGTAGGAAGCCTGCACGGTAGTGGAACCGACGTCGGTAGCACAATGGTTACCGCATGGTCGGTCAAGGACCACTATAGGTCACCTGTGCATGGATTGTTTTTCATTTTTGAAAAGGTATCTTGGTCAACGCATTGGCTCTTGTAGATCTAGACTTCACCTAAAGGTAGATCCAACATGTGTGGATCGTGTATGCTTATTTGGACCCA
Source organism: Taxus wallichiana var. yunnanensis (assembly GCA_018340775.1). Classification (NCBI taxonomy): domain Eukaryota; kingdom Viridiplantae; phylum Streptophyta; class Pinopsida; order Cupressales; family Taxaceae; genus Taxus; species Taxus wallichiana. The sequence continues at coordinate 164,526,539 of CM031240.1, forward strand.
TAGTCCAACATGTATATAGATATTAAAATGCCTAAAAATCTTGATGTACAAAATGGTGTTTTTCCCATCAATGAAAACAAAAAAAAGGAGAACAAATCATCAACCGATCTTAAACTAGATCTAATATAGATGATTGCATTGTAATAAATAACTACGAATACATGATTAAATCTAATATTCAACTATTCTAAAGGAGGATCCAAATGGATGGAATTCCCTCTTCTTGCACATAGGATCCAAGAAGACTCTTTCATATTTTTCCCGTGATCCATGGTATCCAATCCTTCAACCTGCAAACCAAAGAGAAACAAATGAATGAGCTTAGGGTAAGAAATGCTTAATAAGACTCCCTTAAGGATGATTAGGGTTTTTTTGGGTAGATCTAATCTTGTGGTCCCTATTGATTTGATCCAAGGGTTAAAAATCAACCCTACAATTGTTAGGTGAGAATATCCATATCATGGTTGTAAAATTTTAAATAAATCAAATGTATGTGTAATTGGATGAATGGGGCCACTTAGGGCTCTAGTGTATTAAGTTAAAAATGTAACCCTTTTAGTAGGTTTTAGAGAATGATTCTTTGGAATTTAAAGAAAATAAATAGAGAGAATTAAAGTAAGGATAAGGGTCAATTAAATGTGAACTAAAGGTTAATTCCTAAGGGGGAAACTATTTAACACAGTAAGAGAAATTTATGGAAACTTATCTAGTGATGATAATTAAATTGACATTAAATATGGATTAAGAGAAATTAATTAATAATCTAGACTTGATGTATCCTATGAAATGAAACTTTGTTGGTAAGAATTAATTAAACGTATATTAGGGTTTGACACCCTTGTAACTTAAAACCAAAAAAATATTGCCGCAACTTCCCATATAGTTGTTTAAGGATTGATGTGGTTTTGGAACGTCGAAATTATGGGAGTTATATTTTGGAATGAGAATGAAGTTCTTTTCAAGTTTCTTGAGTATTGGAAAATTATGTGTGTTTTGGAGGCACTTGACCTCTTGTAGTTTAGTCTACATCTTAAGCCCAGATAAGGATTAAATATTTGACAACGAAAAGATATGGGTTATTGAGATACTATCTATACCTCGTTGACATAATATTAATTTAAGTTGATGAAACGCTCATCTTCTCAATGTCCGCGCATGCGCCCATCATATTTGTGATGGATCAACACTTACATGTTGTCTCGATGGCATATTTTATTGGGTTTTTTGGAAGAAAAACAACTTTGTGGCTAAAAAAATTACGTTATGAGAAAACCTTGGGCATCCACCACTATTGATGCCTCTTGCTGAAATGTGATTTTATGCTTTCTTTTGCTTTTCTTTTACTTTATTATTTTTTCTCACGCCATGAAACTTCAATTTCTGATTAATGTGTGGGAGATGTTGCCAAGTCATATAACATATCAGTTTTAACTCGACGCCCTTTTCTAATTGGGTATCGGTTTGAAAAGAAAATACACGATTAAAAAGGTCCAGACTATATCATATGTTAGGTCTAATGAGTGTCACATTAAATGATGAATTATAACATTATAGTCAAATAGATGTCAAATTTAATTTTCGAAAAATGGAGTAATACATGCCATAACCATACCCATATGCCTTTGTAGGAATGCGTCGCCACATAATTATGAATAACTGAATAACATCTATAATTCTTTTTTAGTTAAATTCAATTGAAATATTTTCTCAATCTATGACCCCACCAACCCTTATAATTTTCCAATCCCCCTATTTCGAGAGGATTCATTGAAACTACCATTCACTATGGATTTTGCTTTAAATATCCACAAGTCTCTAGGTCTTACTTTGTATAATTTCTCTATTGATATCGGTAGGACCGTGACACATGGTCTTACATTCATACCTATCTCTATAGTTCCTTCATCATCAAATCATCATATTTGACCTCCCTTCTCCTAGTCCTGTTACTCTAAAATTACCTAAACACCTTTACTAATATATTTCATAAAAAAGATAATGAGACTAAATTTTCTTAAAATCTTCCTCGCCCATTGAGAAACATGACACATGCCTTACAATCTCTTGAACTTCCTATTATGTCTTCCAATATTCCTCCTTCTACCCTCCTCTTTACCTGTCAATATTTCAATTCTTTATTCCCCCTTACCCTTGTACTCACCTTACTTTATGTTTTGTTATTAATACAACTTCTCTTTCCAAAATAATTTTTTTGCATTTAACTAAATTCATTTTCCTCCTCCCTTTGGAATTCACATCGCACCGCTCACATGTGACTACTAGTTTTATATAATTTTCTTATAATTTATTGTAATATCACATGATAATAATCAACAAATATTGTAAATTTTAAGTTAGAAATTCCACTCCGTTTAGTATGAGGGATTTGGTGAATGCTTAAAGTAGTTGGTGGGTTTATTTGACATGGTATTTTTTTCCCCACTAAACTTTTAATTTGTTGTGAAATACATATATACAATAAATTCGAACCTTTTGAAACCATATGAATCATAACATATCTTGTAAAATATAATTATTTTGCACTATATCGAATACCCTTAAAAACAAATCTAAAGTGTTTCTAAAATCTGCAACTAAAAATATTCCTTATTAAGAAAATATTGAAAATTGCATACATGATTAGGATAAATTTATAATATCTATAACCTATAGAAACTGAATTTCATTTTCATATCATGGAAATATCGATAAAAAAAAGGTATGAGTGGCGTTAATTGCTGTGAAGGCTTCCAACACCAATAGAAAGTGTTTCCTTGATAAAAAGTTATAAAAGGTGTGAGTGAGGTTTAATTGTTGTGATGGCTTCCAACGCCAATACAATGTGTACAAGCAAGTTAGCTTACCTTCCTGTGACAATACATGATTTTATTTTAGTATTGGGAATAAGAGAATACTCTCTCTCTCTCTCTCTCTCTCTCTCTCTGTATATATATATATATATATATATATATATATATATATATTAACATGTAAATGTCCATTGTCACAAATAAATTTAAACAAATATATAGAAGCTATTATTATTTTTTCCAATACTAGTAAATTCATATTTTTAATCAAATAAAGTACATACAAAATATAAATATTTTTCTTTACTTTCACTTGTAAAATAAGTAACAAGAAATTAAAGAGCTCTTTTGCTTTTACACATACACAAAATTTTCTTTCTTACAAAACAAGGATTTCCAAGGAACAAAAAATGCAATCCCCACATCAATACAACCACTTAGATTATTTCTTCCTTTACATTTAAAAAAATGATATTAAAAATAAATATACAAGAAGGGAACAATATGTCGAGAGTTTCAAACAAAGGGTGGAGTGGGGAAGAGGCTTTTTGGGTTCACAAAAAGACCCCCACCACACATAGGTTAGGTCTCATGGACCAAATTTGAGGTAAAGAAGACCCTTACCTTTCTAAACAAGCCTTCAAAAATTCTCCAAAAGGGTAAATTCGGGTTTTGTGTTTGAATGGGAGATTCTCAATGTGAGAAGTGGTCCCCCCAACTTGTTTACCCATTCCCAACACATCCCTTATCACAAGATTAAGACATAAAACATCTCATTACACTAATCACTCACAAGGGCCTAATTAGCACTAAGAAAACACAATTTAGGTGAGCAATGAAGTAATCAAGTTTTACCATGGTGCTCAAGGTTAGGGAATAATAAAAAAATAATAAATAACTCCATCACATTCTAAGCAAACCAAATTTCCCCCAATCATAAAATATCCAAAAATGAAACAAGGTGAGGTAGAAGGTTTTGGCATGACAATTCTTGGCATCCTTTGTAGTGCTACAAATGAGTCCCATGTTCAACAAGTGATGCTAACTATGAATTCCTACACACTGAAGGCAAAACTAAAATAAGAATGCCATGATAAAACATCCATATAAATCATGACGAAAATATGACTATAAATATCAATTAAATAAAATTCCACCACATCTGTTCTACCAATGATACATCGAAGTATGATCCAAATGTCAACAATATGTAACTCAAAATCACGATCATTATTGAATCCCATATAAGTAACAAGATCTATTAATCTATAATATCAAAATCCTAATAACGTTCATCAATAACGAAAGAGAAGTAATGGTAACAATACTAGGAATGTGAGTCTCATACGTAGCTTGCCAAGTAAGATTAGTTCGTTCCAAATAAAGATGATAGTATAATATATACGTATTTGATAATTTAACCAATATAAGTATTATCAAAAATAATTTTAGTAACCCTAGATCACACATATTGTAGCAGCCGTAAAGATGGCGACAACGACGAGCCAAGAATTTGCTTCCATGAACATTTAACCCAAACAATCCGACTAATTTTTTTATTTTTTTGTTTTATTTATTTAGGTGTATGATTAGAAATCAATCCTTTTATACTTACTAAGTGTACCAGGACATATGAGTGCACATTATAAGGCTAGTGATTACTTGTAACCAAAATAAAAACTATATAGTGTTGATAGAGTCACTCCATATTCGAATATTTCTACCAGTGGAATGCTAAGAAGTATGACTTTAATGGTGCAAAGGTGAGCATGTTATCTTCAGAAAACTTATTGATTTAAAAGGGGGACTCGAGATAATGAATCCATTTATCTAGTGTTGTGGTATCAATTTTGCACTAGAGATAACATCAAGGTTTAACAACAGTGTCCATATAAGTTAAATTGAAATATTAATCAAACTAGAAGTCTATTTGTTGGAAAAGTAAATTGAATTAATAGAAAATAGGGAACATGGTTACAATATTGCATTCATTCAAAATTACTTTCCTTAAAGTAGGTTAATCATTTTTTTTTTTAAAATGAACAAAGGGCTAGAGTTTTACGGTGGGAAAATCATTCAAATCTAGGTTTGAAAACAAGATTGGGGTGGGTGGCTTTAATGGCCACTGCCAAACATCAAGACTCCCTCCCTTGCGTGTAGGCTACACCAACTGGACCGCATGTTTCATTTATTCACTACTACAAGGATTCGCAAATCTTATGTTTCCAGTTTGGTCTGCCTACCCGTTTAAATTCTACCCAGGCCATGTGGAAAGGATGTGGTGGTTACAGTTGAAGCTATAGACTAATGGAACAGCCGTGCTAACTCGTTTCCTTCGGCCCTGGCCGCGCATGCTAGCATGGAGGCTGTAGAAGACGCTACAGGTGAGAGAAGAGACGTGTGTAGCTGTGTTATTCAGCCCCGGCCGCGTGGGGAGAGGATGGTGATCGAGTGGAGCTGCAGGTGGTGAAAATGGTGTGTTACCTCCACTTTCATTGGGTGCTGCGTGGATTGTTCCAGCCAAGATCCATGGCCGCGTGAGCTAAGAGAGAGGTCGACAACGTAGCTGCAAGTGCGTGCAGGCGGGGTTCATTGCTCCATTCTTCATTGGGTGCTGCGAAGTGCTCTAGGCGCGTATCCTAGCCGCGGCCTACATAACACGGCCGGACAGCAAGAACAAAACAGAGCCCCGTTATTTAATTTCTTTGAGTGCTCAAACAAGCAGGTTGTCCATTTATGTTGTTATCTGTTCAGTATTGAATGCATCTTCAAATTTAGGGTACGCCTCCAAGATTTTAATCAAAATCGATTAAAGAACAGTGAGAGTATCATGAGAAGGTCTGAAGAAATCTATTTCCATGACTCTCAGCTAAGACCTCACCTGTTTGCAATGTATACTCATGGAGGAGAATCTCAAGGAGGCGGATCCGTTTCATAACAGAAAATATATGAAGCAGTTTGCTTTCCAAAATAGAAATTCATGAGAAAAAGTGGGTCAGTTTCGTAGTAGAATATTCATGAAGCACAGGCTGCCTTACACATAGGGAACTTGCAAAGCCTACTGGTATGCTGATCTAGCATGTGCTTTGGGTCTTAGGAAGTCTTTTAGCTTAGGATACGTAGGTCTATATTTATATATATTAGTAATAGTATACTTTTGTTAACATATATAAAAAGTAATTATTAGTACATTAACATTAATAAATTTAATATTAATAAATTCCTTAGTTTTAGTGTTACTTAAATATGAATGATATTCAAACTATTAGTACCTCTATTAGGCATCAAGGGGTATTGGGTATTGAACTTAATGAGTTTAAAGTCTTTGCATTAAAATTTATTCTACACCATTTAATAAACATTGCATGAGATTTCAAATAGGTTTGATTTCATTTTTTTTTTATTTTTTTTTATTTGCAATAAGATTTACAATAAATTCTTAAATGAGGAACACATAATAGGGCTAGGACTTAGATTACTTCATTGGCATAATGAAAACTATCTAAAAACTTAAATCATTCCATCAACATTACAAGAATAGAAAGATGCACTAGTATTCTCACTTTTCAATACATTTTTTTCCAACAAAATGGAATCTAATATATATATTTTTGTGTAAATTTCCAAACATTCCACAAAAGAGTTCAACAATATTTCCAATAAGTTTTAGAGTAAGAATTAACATTTAACAAGATCAACACATTCATAAAGGTTAGCCAAGTGAAAGGAGAATAAAATTTCCTTCAAAATTCTTGCAACCTTACTAATGAAGTTCAAAACAACTTTCCTTCAACATCTTTTCCACTTAATGTGGGAACAAATTTACAATAATGGAAGCTAAAATACAAAGCAATATTACATTTTTCCTCCACTCAAGGTGGGTAAAAATACAAGGTGGTTTCACATTGTCATCAACAAGGTTCCAATGCTCCAAACATCAACAAGGTAGCTCCTCCAATAGTTTCTTGATTCACAACAAAATAAGGGGAGAGGCAACGCTCTCCTCCCAACCAAGATACCCAATGGAGAAGAGAAGCCATCCTCTCCATTGGCCCCCGAGCCCCAACCGCATCACAATGGGAGAAAATCCAACTCATGGCAACTACTAGCTTCCACATAACTAAACATAACATTTCACATTCATTCCATAATCCTTCAAAACAAGATTTACAACACAACAAGAGGGAAAACAATCACAACAACAAGTCACAAGGCTTATCAAGAAAGCCATAAGAGTAAGACCTATGGGGAGGCCACTTATGCCTCCCAATGGGAATGGGTGCCACCTAAAAGCCTCCAATGCAAAACACAATACCCCTAACAACTCTTATGCCTCCCTCAAGTACCCCTTATCCCTCCATTCACTCTTATGCCTCCCTCAACTCTTATGGCTCCCCCAAATTAAGAACAATAAGAAAATGCAAGCATTTCTCATACTAGGTGGGCACCCAACCCAAACTCCCTCCTCAAGAACATGATCTCTTATGCCTCCCTCAATTAAACTCCCCATAGTCTCCTCCCACTCCCAACTTAGGCATTCTACCCATTCCCAACAAGCATTGCAACAACAAAATTCAACACAACATATGTACTCATTCATATAACAAAAGAAGAAAACATAATACAAACAAAGGTGAAGCTCCTACCTTTCCATGGTAGAGCTTGTTCAAGTATGAAGTCTCAAATCCCTCCAAAGATCAAGCAAGCATCCACAAGCTCCAACAAAATTCCCACAAGTATCAACAAGCTCCAAAAATCCACAAACTCTTTCCAAATCCTCTCCTCTCCAAAATACAAAAGACTAAAAAAATGAAACTTCCAACCCCCAAAACAAACAAGAGGATCAAATAAATAGAGAAAAGAGAGGGAGGGATGATGTGGCTCCAAGTAGGATGCCACCTCCTTTCCCTCCACTCCACATCATTTGGTCAACATCAAATTCCAATGCACCATTAATAAGTGGTTGAAAGAAAGGCAAGCACCTTACACACTCCAACTAAGCCCACTCCCCCAAAGGACAAAATTAAATTTTGAAAGAAAGTGCAATTAATATTTTACCCTTTTATCCCCCCAAAACACCTAAAAGACCCTAAATTTGGCCTTCCAACCCATAGGTAGGGTTGGCATGGGGTTTTAAGAGGTGTGGGACAAGTTTGACTTGTCCCACAAGCTTTGAAATTTGGCCTCCAAGGCCAAATTCGAGTTTCCCATGTGGGGTAGAGTGTGCTACACTCAAACTCAAACACACATCAATCCACACAAAATCCCAAGTAAATCAAATCCTAATAAATGAACTCTCTTTGGTCATATCCTTTAATTAGTTTAGGAAAATTCAAATTAACTTAATTAACCCACTACAACCCATGGCTAACAAAGGGGTAAACTCCAATCCAAAGAATATGAATAATAACACAAGTAAAATTTCACTTACTAAGAGCAACACATACTAACATAATAAAAGGGAAAAATTAAAACAAAACAACACATGATCCCTAGGTCACAATTTTCCCTTTACCAGATAATTCTAACACACACACAATTACTTGTTGCCATGGTGACCTTAGCTGGATTCTTCTCAAATTCCGATGTGGTTGGTCTCCACTCCCCAATATTGTTGTGAATATAATATACCTGCAGAGCAGAAAATACCTCCTTCGGCCTGTTGGCCGCATTAAAACATTCATGCCAAATATACAATATAATCTAAAATAAACGACACATGATTTACTATCATCTATGCAAGTACGATATCACTAACACTTTCTAGCACATTTCTATTCCACATTTCATTTATGTCAAAACGATCATCACATTAGTCCAATTATCAAGTTCTACTCAATATGATTAAACATATCACATGTCATAATTAAAGATAAATAACCTGTCAAAAGTATACAAATATCGTCATCAAATGTCCACCAGTAAACCATATGCATCATATAAAGATCAAATCAATAACAGTCCAATGTCTATGATATCTACTAGCATGCTAAATCAAGAAGCCATAATAATCCATAAGTGAAGTAATCAGTCTCGAAAACAACAAAACAAAATGAGGTCGAAGGGAAGTGGGCACTACATCCCCCTCCCCTTAGACTCGACTTCCTCCTGGAAGTCACTGGAAAAGGTGTGGAAACTGTCCTCGTAGCAAAGTAGCATCCTCCCAAGTAGCTGCAGTCTCATCATACCTGTCCCATTGGACCCGAACCTGATCAATCTCTCTACCACGAAGGCCCAGGGTCCTGCGCTCTATAATGCACACGGCTCCACCATCACCTGCCCCTGATCCTGCACCTACAATGTGGTCCAATCTAGCACATGAGAAGGATCAGAAATATATCTCCTAAGCACAGAAACATGAAACACATCATGGACGTGAGATAAGCTAGGTGGCAATGCTAGACGATAGGCCAAGGGACCGAGGTGCTCCAAGATCTCAAAGGGACCCACAAACCTAGGAGCAAGCTTAGAACCTTTTCCATAACGGATAGGGCTCTTATGCGGTCTGACACGAAGAAACACCTTCGTGCCTACCTCAAAACTACGATCTGTCCTATGCTGGTCTGCATACTTCTTTTCTGTCTATCCTGCGCCTCCTGCAATCTCTGTCTGATCAAGGTAACCTGCTGCTCCATATCCTGTAATAATGCTGGCCCAAGGGAAACCCTGTCCTCAATCCTATCCCAACTAAGAGGTGTCCTGCACTCTCTACCATATAATGCCTGAAAAGGAGCCATGCCTATAGAACTCTGGAAACTATTATTGTAGGCAAACTCCACCAAATACAGATACTCCTCCCATCTCGACTGATGATCCATCACGTACATCCTGAGCATATCCTCCAAAATCTGATTCACCCTCTCTGTCTGTCCATCTGTCTCAGGGTGATAAGCTATGCTGAAATTAATCCTCGTCCCGAGGGCATACTGCATGGTGGTCCAGAAATGGGAGGTGTACAAAGGGTCACGGTCGCAAATGATCTTCCGTGGAATCCCATGTAATCTGACAATCTCATCAAGGTATACTCGTGCCACAACACTTGCTGTATAGGTGGTCTTCACTGGAGAAAAATGAGCTACCTTCGTCAATTTATCCACCGTGACCATGATGGCGTCGTGATGGTATCTCGACGTAGGTAACCCAACGATGAAGTCCATGGAAATGGTGTCCCACTTCCACTCCGGTATGGCGTGAGGATAGAGAAGGCCAGCTGGATGCTGATGCTCGGCCTTCACCCTCTGGCACTCTAAATAGCATGACACAAACAAGGCCACATCTCTCGAAGTCCTCTCCAAAAATACAACTGTCTCAGGGTGGCATGCATCTTCTTCACCCCGGGATGGGCTGAATAAGGTGCATGATGAGCCTCTATCAAAATTTCATGTCTCAAGCCTCCATCTAAAGGAACATATATCCGGCCTCTATGTCTGAGAAGACCATCTTCCTCTAATGAAAATCCATCAAATCTCCCCTCAAGGGGTCTCTGAGACTCAATCTCTGCTCTGGCTGCAAGGTAGAAACTATCATGAGGAAGCTGCTGCAAGATCCTACTCCACAAATCTGTGCCCACTGAGGTGGCCATAGCCACATGTCTCTCGCCTACTCAAGGCATCTGCAACCACATTCTCCTTCCCTTTCACATGCTCTATCTCCATGTCATACTCACAGAGTAATTCCATCCAACGCCGCTGACGAGCGTTGAGATTGGGCTACGTGAAGAGGTGGCGAAGACTCAAGTGATCGGTCCTAAGTGTAAATCTCCGGCCAAGAAGAAAATGTCTCCACCGCACTAAGGCATGTACTATTGCTGCAAGCTCAAGGTCATGGGTCAGATAATTTAGCTCATAATCTTTGAGTTTGTGAGACTCAAAGGCAACTACTCTACCCTCCTACATTAACACACCTCCAAGTCCTGCCAAGGAAGCATCTATGCAAACGTAGAACTCACCCCCGAGGATCCGGGAACTACAAGAATAGGTGCTCTCGTGAGGCATTCCTTGATTTTATCTTGAAGGCCTCGCTCACATCTATCTGACCATAAAAACTTCTTCCCTTTCCACCGAAGAGAAGTGATAGGGTGCGCAATCTGAGAAAAGTCCTGAACAAACCTCCTGTAGTAACCTGCTTTAGACCCATGAAACTACGCACCTTGGTCACACTAGTAGTGGTGCTTTGGCCAATCCATGATGGCTTGAATCTTGGAAGGATCGATTCGATACCTTCCCTGCGAAATGATGTGGCCCAAAATTCACCCCTCAAGGTAATTTTGATAACAGCATCAAACTTTTTCCAAGCAATTATATTGAGTCTAAAGGTGAAAATTCATATTTTCTGAAGGGTCCCCTTATATTTTCAAAATAGCTCCTCCGGAAGTAGAAGAGAGAAAGTTATGAGAAAATGTAAAAAATTGCATAAAAAAAAGCACTGCAGGAAAAATCACGAAAAATGGCTAAGTCTAGTCCTTGCAGTGTGGGGACAATTGGGAAAAGGGCGTGAACCGGCTGAAAGGCGCAGGCTTCTATGTGCGCATTTGGGACTAAACTACGGGCCAGGGCACGGAAGGTGGCAAGCGAATCTAATAAAATGGAAAAATTGACTAATTAACCATGCCAAGGAGAGAGAGAGAGAGAGAGAAGGGAAAACAGGCGGTTAGTACGCGGAGGATAAAGTCGGTGATACAAAATACTTAAGGTAGAATAGTTGGGAACATCTGAAATCACGCGAACCGATGGTTCGGCTGAAGATGAGCTTAAAGTGGGACGCGATGGGACAAAAAGTACATCACAAACCCAAGGATAGATTTCCACGAATCGGGAAAATTTGTCCTAGACGGTCCAAAGAAAATGGGACATTTGGGCTGCTAGTATGTGAGTCACGTAATGGTTCATGAACAATAGGAATTGCACAAATCGGGCCAAATGGGACAGAGGGACGTGAAGGACGACGGATAAAGGAAGCCAAGGCCAATCGGATCACGCGCCGATGTCATGGTGCGAAAGGGACATGGAAGCCCATTTCGGGCGGTTCGGAAGAATTTGTCTCATGCAACATCATTCGGGACATTTGGGAAAGGATGCATGGGACGTGAAAATGAAATGGCCGAAGACAGGAGGAGGAAAAGTCATCATTTGGTCCGGAAACCCTAAGAAGAAAATAACTTTTGGGAAGAGCAGAAAAGATACAAAATTGTTATGACTCTTTCCCAAAGCACGCCCCTCTACACCACGAATTTCTGGATTTCTTATTTTTAATGAGGGTAGATATATTTAAATAAAAGAAACATATTCAGCTCTAGTCTCATTCAATGCTCATTCTCATCAAATAAAACCCTGCTGGATCCAAAATAGCTGCCCGCACTCGAGAAGGCCATAACTTTTGTTTTCTGCCCGAAATCACACAAAATTGGTACCGTTGGAATGTGGTTCCGAGCCTTGTACAGAATTTTCAAGAAATTCTGGATTTTACCAGAAATTGATTGATTTTTTTCCCAAAACGTGGCCGAGATTTTCAACGGTGTTTTATTTGGAGTTGGGACAAAAAGTGCATTTAAGAGGCATGGTCATCCTTCGATATAATCTCTGCAAGACATGGGAAAGTATGGGGAGAATTTTGATAGTAATAATGTAATAATCATTTCGGGCTTTGCAAATTTAATGCCTCTTACAGGTGGTTACTATGCCCAGATTGGTTGAAGGGATTTCCATTTTCCCTTCTCTTTTCCTTTGACATTCTTTTTGACCTTTTAAATTGGAGTGTTGGGCTCATGATTTTTTTGGGTCCAGCAAAGCTCTGTCAAAATTGCTTTTTGAAGCTGAGTGTGTGCGAAGCCCTTGTGGTGGACTCTCCTTGATGGTGATCCGAGTGCCCTTATCTTGTAATAGATGAAAATGTGCATACCGAGGAAGCAATAAAATACAAGTTTGTGGATCTATCTTCCCTTGCTGTGTTTTCTTGCATTCTTCTTGCCCTTTTATCTTTCAAAGAAATTGTGTCTATTTATGTTCTTGCGACTCAAAATTCATTATCATTGTGTGTGCTTGGCAAACACACCTCCAAATGCATTTTGCTAGATTATGGAGCTTGCAATTATCACCTCTTCTAGTGTGCACTTTGCCTTTGGATATTTCACACATTTGGAGACTACTCTCACATCCTCCTGTCCCATTGCTTCGGTATCACCGCTTTAGTGAGTAGGATTTCATTTTATGTATTCTCTTCCCTGGTCCCTTGGAAATTTAGATTAGAACAGTTAGCTTATCCTGCATTAGAGTAGATTGTAAGTAGTTTAGAGCAAGAGAAAAATTTCTCGGAGGTCAATCTTTCTAGCAAGTCCCCACACACTTGGAGCTAGTACTCATGTTATCAATCACAGTGAGTTAGGGTATATCCATGATGGGTGCTTTGTGATTCGTGAAACATGATACCTTCCCCAGAAATGATGTGGCCCAAATACTGCACCTCAGGCTGAAAGAACGCACACTTCTCCAAGTTCCCGTAAAGGCTGTTCGCGAAGACACTGAAGAACCTGGCGAAGGTGCTCCTCATGCTCCTCACGTGTGCGTGAGTAAACTAGAATGTCATCAAGGAAGATGAGCACGAAGCGATCAAGGAAGGTCCTGAATACCCCATTCATCAAACTCATAAATACACGGGGGCATTCGTCAAACCGAAAGGTACCACTGTGAACTCGTAGTGGCCATATCTCAACGAATGTTGTCTTGTGAATATCCATCTCGCAATCCTGAGCTGATGGTACCCTGACTTAAGATCTATCTTAGAGAAAACTATAGCCCCCTTCATTTGATCAAATAAATCATCAATGTGTGGAAGGGGGTAACGATTTTTATCGTTACTTTATTCAGCTGACGGTAGTCAATACACAACCGAAGAGATCCATCCTTCTTCTTTATGAAGATCACTGGTGCACCCCAAGGGGATACACTAGGATGGATTAGGCCTTTCTCCAGAAGGTCCTCAAGCTGCAACTTGAGCTCACATAACTCAGGAGTAGTCATCCGATAGGGTGCTCGTGAGATAGGCTCTGCGCCCGGAACTAGATCTATATGGAAGTCGATCTCACGTGGGGGAGGTAATCCCGGTAGCTCCCCTGGGAACACATCAGCAAACTCTGATAAGATGGGATGGTCATCGAGGGAAGGTCCTCTGACTCATCCTCTGATCTGTCACTGACCGTAATAGAAAACAACATCGACACCCCATCACGCACACGCACACCACTTAAGCTACATAGCGGAGATGGTGCGAATGGATATGGCCCTCCTAACTCCTGATATCACTGACTCTACTCCAAGATCATCTATGCAAGCAATAGTCTTATGGTAACAATCCACTCTAGCTCTGTGAGCGGACAACCAATCCATGCCTAAAATGATGCCATAAGATCCTAATGGAAGGATCCGAAGATCAGAAGTAGTGGTGAAGGGTCCCAAATCCACTACACACTCCTTAACTAAGGAGTCTATAGAAATTTGGTCCAGAAGCCATCTCAACATCCCAACTACGGCCCTGCCTAACTGCCACCAGCCTACAATGCTCTACTAAGGATGGTGCAATAAAAGAATCAGAAGAACCAGAATCAAATAATATAGAGGTGGAAATACCACCAATACTACCTGTCGTCTCAATCACAGTACTCTGATGCTCAGCCTGGTGGTTCTCGACCAGCTGCGTAGATCCGATGACTCCGTGCCATATCTCCAACAGTAGGCTCTGAGCTCTGCGTCTTACCCTTGTTAGGGTTATGTGGGCAATCTCTCCAATGATGTCCAACAACACCACAACCATAACAGCTACCTGGTCCCTCTCCAGTGGGAAGCAGCTCAGCTGGTACTCTAGATGACTGAGATACAGATCCTGACAATCCGGCTATGGACTGCTGAGGTCTCGTGTGAGCTCCTGGCCGACCGAGCTCTCGGCGCACCCTGTGTCTGATGGGACCCCTAGGAGGAGGCCCCATACTACGTCCTCTCTGCGCATCAAATCTCTGAGGAGGTCGGTAAGGTGGGCGGGTCTGCTACTGCTGCTGCTGCTTGTGGTGGCCTGAATGAAGCTTTCCCTAAACTCTGTCCACCCCGTGGAGGAGGAACTGACCCCTTCGACCTACCATCCTACATCTGCTGGATACGGCTCGAACTCTATCTCTAGCCTGCTGCATCTTTCCCCATGTCTCCTCTGTAATATAGGCCTTCTCCACGGCCTCTGCTAATGTCTGTGGGTAGTGAATGCACTGCGCCACCTAAATCCAAGTTTAGGCCCCGGATGAACCTGTGAATCCATACCTGCTCATCCTGCATATAGTCGACGTACTGGAGTAGGTCCAGAAATCGACTCTCATACTCAGCTACTGTCATCGATGCCTGACGGAGGTCATGAAACTCGTCTATCCATGCTGCTGTATAAATCTCCTGGGTAAATACCTGCTCCTGAAACACTCCTCAAACAGCTCCCAGGTAATCGTCTCTCGAGTCAACATGGAGCTTCTACTCCTCGGTCCTCCACCAGACTCCTGCTCCATCCTTCAGAAGATGGATTGCAACACGAGCTTTCATGTTGCTAGTACAAGGGCAGAGCTTGAAGCATCCGCTCAAGCTCACCAACCAGGCCTCTGCCTGAAAACCGCCTGTATCACCCGAATAGTGAGATGGTCGTAGCTTCAGGATCTCCCTGATATGGTCTGCAGCTGACGTATGATGAATCCTAGGTCTCTCTGTATGCTCCTCCCTCTGTCTAGGGCTCGAGACCTATCCCTATGTCCTGAGATCCTGTCCCCATGTCCTCTCTGTGGTGACTCTGCCCTAGCCGACTCCGCATGGAAGTTCTCTGCCCTGTGCTCCTCGCTGTGTCGAGGGGATGCCTGGGCATCTACTGATGGCTCCAAACTATGTCTTGCAAGTCGTCCTCCCAAGGGCTCTCCGCGTATAGCGGCATTGACATCCTGGAGTGTCTGCAAGATCTGAGGTAGAATGGCTGCTACGGCCTGCTCTGGCGGTGGTATATCTAGGTCTATATGAAGAGACCCCTCGCCCAATCCATGCCTCCTGCAGATCAAGGTGAGAGTTAGTTCATTGTTCTAGGTCTTGTGCCAGTTTTCTAAATTTGTTGTTTCCTATAATTATCAACATTGTGGTTTTATATTTAAAAGAATCACTCTGCACTAGGTTAAATGTTCATGTTTCATGTTTTCTACGTGTGCCCAAGGGTCCAAGCTTGAACCCCGGCTCTGATACCAAAATGTGCCACATAGACGAATGAACGACGATGACGAAGAACTTGCTCCCCCAAACATTCAACCCAAAAATGACTAAATTTTTTTTTTTTTTTTAAAATTATTTAACTTCGTTTCCATGATTCACGTCATGCATTCATTAGAGGAAGGTTTGCTAAACGTCTTTAGCGTCATATCTTATGTCTCTAGTGATTGTTCTATATTCTAATACGATAAAAGTGCTATACAAATGAATTCTTTCAAGATATTGTATTAGTACATGTGCTTAATGGCATCAAATAGTTTTATATTTTACATTTGGGGTTTAGTCCTTATTTAGAATACATAAATACTATATATACATTTAAAATCTCAAAATGAGATAATGATATATATATATATATATACCACCAAGTTTATGTGTTTATATACCAAAAGACATTATTTTAACTTAATCATATTCCACTTTGCAATTAAACAAAACTATACTTCGAGTTGTTTTCACATAGCTCGGTGAATTTAGTTTATATATATATACCGCCAATCAATGTTATATATAGGTCGATCCACTCCAAGCGAGCTATTCAAATAAACTCGGTGATATTTTTAGATACTTCCCAATTTTTTATTAGACATTTAAGTTATACCATGCACCACCTTACAAGGAGGTTAATCACGATTTAATTTGGACCAAAATGAACAAAGGGAAGTAGAGTATATACATTTTGGAGAAATGGTGGAACTACGTGGAGAACATTAAAAAAAATAGGTTGGAAAGTCATGGTTGGGGTGGGTGGCTCAACAACCACCTGCCAAATATTAAGGCTCCCTCCTTGCGTGTAATTCAACTCCCCCGCTTGCCGCACCTATAACATTTATTCACTTAGACACGCGGATGGATAAATCTTATGTTTCACATAGCTAATGGGGCGGCCTACTATTTTAAATGTCTACCCGGCCACGTGAAAGGATGTGGTGGTTACAGTTGAAGCTATAGACTATGGAACAACCGTGCTAACCTATTTCCTTCAGCCTGGCCGCGCATGCTGACATGGAGGTTGTAGAAGATGCTACAGAGAGAGAGGAGGACTTGTAGATCAAGAGAGCTTTATTCAGCCCCTGGCCGCGTGGATAGAGGATGGTGGTTTAAGAAGGAGCTACAGGTGGTGAAAATGGCGTGTTACCTCCACTTTCATTGGTGCTGCACGGATTGTTCAAGCCAGGATCCATGGCCGTGTGAGCTAAGAGAGAGGTCGTTGCACGCATTCGAGCTTGCACGGAGTGGGTTCGTTGCTCCATTCTTCATTGGGTCTTTCAAAAGTGCTCTAGATGCATATCCTAGCCACGGCCTACGCGAAACATGGCAGGACAAATGCAGAACAAAAACATAGCCCTATTATTTAATTTCTTTGAGTGCTCAAACAAGTAGGTTGTCCATTTATGTTGTTATCTGTTCAGTGTTGAATGCATCTTCAAATTCAGGGTACACCTCCAAGAGTTTAATCAAAATCGATTAAAGAACAGTGAGAGTATCATGAGAAGGTCTGAAGAAATTTATTTCCATGACTCTCAGCTAAGACCTCACCTATTTGCAATGTATACTCGTGGAGGAGAATCTCAAGGAGGCGGATCCATTTCATAACAGAAAATATATGAAGCAGTTTGCTTTGCAAAATAGTGCGAATCATTTCGGAGAAGAAGTGGGTCAGTTTCGCAGCAGAATATTCATGAAGCACAGGCTACCTTGCACACAGGGAACTCGCAACTCCTGTTGGTATGCTGATCTGGCGTGCCAGGTCTTAGGAAGTCTTTTAGCTTAGGATACGTAGGTCTATATTTATATATATTAGTAATAGTATACTTTTGTTAACATATATAAAAGTAATTAATAGTACATTAATATTAATATAATTTAATATTAATAAATTCCTTAGTTTTAGTGTTACTTAAATATGAATGATATTCAAACTATTAGTACCTTTATTAGGCATCAAGGGTATTGGGTATTGAACTTAATGAGTTTAAAGTCTTTGCATTAAAATTTATTTCTACACCATTTAATAAACATTGCATGAGATTTCAAATAGGTTTGATTTCATTTTTTTTTTTTTTTTCTTTATTTGCAATAAGATTTACAATAAATTCTTAAATGAGGAGCACATAATAGGGCTAGGACTTAGATTACTTCATTGGCATAATGAAAACTATCTAAAAACTTAAATCATTCCATCAACAATACAAGAATAGAAAATGCACTAATATTCCACTTTTCAATACATCTCTTTTAAGCAACAAAATGAAATCTAATATATATATTTTTTGTAAATTTCCCAACATTCCTCAAGAGAGGTTTCAACAATATTTCCATTAAGTTTTAGAGTAAGAACTACTAACATTTCAACAAGATCAACACATTCATAAGAGGTTCCAAGCCAAGTTAAAGGAGAATAAATAGATTGTCTTTCTTTCAACTTCACAAATCTTGTTACAACATTTTCCACTTAATGTGGGAACAAATTTACAATAATGGAAGCTAAAATACAAAGCAATATTACATTTTTCCTCCACTCAAGGTGGGTAAAAATACAAGGTGGTTTCACATTGTCATCAACAAGGTTCCAATGCTCAAACATCAACAAGGTAGCTCCTCCAATAGTTTGCTTGATTCACAACAAAATAAGGGGAGAGGCAACGCTCTCCTCCCAACCAAGATACCCAATGGAGAAGAGAAGCCATCCTCTCCATTGGCCCCCGAGCCCCAACCACATCACAATGGGAGAAAATCCAACTCATGGCAACTACTAGCTTCCACATAACTTAACATAAAATTTCACATTCATTCCATAATCCTTCAAAACAAGATCAACAACACAACAAGAGGGAAAACAATCACAACAACAAGTCACAAGGCTTATCAAGAAAGCCATAAGAGTAAGACCTATGGGGAGGCCACTTATGCCTCCCAATGGGAATGGGTGCCACCTAAAAGCCTCCAATGCAAAACACAATACCCCTAACAACTCTTATGCCTCCCTCAAGTACCCCTTATCCCTCCATTCACTCTTATGCCTCCCTCAACTCTTATGGCTCCCCCAAATTAAGAACAATAAGAAAATGCAAGCATTTCTCATACTAGGTGGGCACCCAACCCAAACTCCCTCCTCAAGAACATGATCTCTTATGCCTCCCTCAATTAAACTCCCCATAGTCTCCTCCCACTCCCAACTTAGGCATTCTACCCATTCCCAACAAGCATTGCAACAACAAAATTCAACACAACATATGTACTCATTCATATAACAAAAGAAGAAAACATAATACAAACAAAGGTGAAGCTCCTACCTTTCCATGGTAGAGCTTGTTCCAAGTATGAAGTCTCAAATCCCTCCAAAGGTCAAGCAAGCATCCACAAGCTCCAACAAAATTCCCACAAGTATCAACAAGCTCCAAAAATCCACAAACTCCTTCCAAATCCTCTCCTCTCCAAAATACAAAAGACTAAAAATGAAACTTCCAACCCCCAAAACAAACAAGAGGATCAAATAAATAGAGAAAAGAGAGGGAGGGATGATGTGGCTCCAAGTAGGATGCCACCTCCTTTTCCCTCCACTCCACATCATTTGGTCAACATCAAATTCCAATGCACCATTAATAAGTGGTTGAAAGAAAGGCAAGCACCTTACACACTCCAACTAAGCCCACTCCCCCAAAGGACAAAATTAAATTTTGAAAGAAAGTGCAATTAATATTTTACCCTTTTATCCCCCCAAAACACCTAAAAGACCCTAAATTTGGCCTTCCAACCCATAGGTAGGGTTGGCATGGGGTTTTAAGAGGTGTGGGACAAGTTTGACTTGTCCCACAAGCTTTGAAATTTGGCCTCCAAGGCCAAATTCGAGTTTCCCATGTGGGGTAGAGTGTGCTACACTCAAAACTCAAACACACATCAATCCACACAAAATCCCAAGTAAATCAAATCCTAATAAATGAACTCTCTTTGGTCATATCCTTTAATTAGTTTAGGACAAATTCAAATTAACTTAATTAAGACACTACAACCCATGACTAAAAAGGGGTAAACACCAATCCAAAGAATATGAATAATAACACAAGTAAAATTTCACTTACTAAGAGCAACACATACTAACATAATAAAAGGGAAAATTAAAACAAAACAACACATGACCCCTAGGTCACAATTTTCCCCTAACCAAATAATTCTAACACACACACAATTACTTGTTGCCATGGTGACCTTAGCTGGATTCTTCTCAAATTCCGATGTGGTTGGTCTCCACTCCCCAATATTGTTGTGAATATAATATACCTGCAGAACAGAAAATACCTCCTTCGGCCTGTTGGCCGCATTAAAACATTCATGCCAAATATACAATATAATCTAAAATAAACGACACATGATTTACTATCATCTATGCAAGTACGATATCACTTACACTTCCTAGCACATTTCTATTCCACATTTCATTTATGTCAAAACGATCATCACATTAGTCCAATTATCAAGTTCTACTCAATATGATTAAACATATCACATGTCATAATTAAAGATAAATAACCCTGTCAAAAGTATACAAATATCGTCATCAAATGTCCACCAGTAAACCATATGCATCATATAAAGATCAAATCAATAACAGTCCAATGTCTATGATATCTACTAGCATGCTAAATCAAGAAGCCATAATAAATCCATAGTGAAGTAATCAGTCTCGAAACAACAAAACAAAATGATAAGGAACCAAAGTGTTTGTTTAGTATCTAGAGTCTTGCAAAATTTGCAAGTTTAGGATAGGATTGAATTTTTCAAGATCTAGAGTCTTGCAAAAGATGCAAGTCTAGGATGGGAATACCTCATGATATATGAAATCTCTACGCCATGGTTGTTGAAGGCGATATAAATTTCCCTTGCTATTTTACTTGGAATGATATACAATTACAATACCCATAGGTGCAAATCTGATGTACAACTGAGATGTTTAATTATTTTTCCTTCTTATACGAGGTGGTCATTGTCAATAAACGAACTTCTTTTTAAAATGTCATATTTTTGTGGAATATTCCCTTTAACCAATTAAAATCTAAAAGTCATTAAAGGTCGTAAAACATTAATAGGTGATTGGGAAAAGCCTATAGATACCTGTTTTTAGGGTAAAATAATTATAGATACACAATAAAATCACACCCATTTGTTATCTCTAAGTCATTATTAACAGATCTATTTTTAGTTATATTAGCAATTATTGTAATCGAGGAGACCACATCTCTGTCTCATGTATATATTTCGAAATTCTTTAGAGTATCTGAAGAGAACATTGTTTTACATGTCCACCAATAACAATTTTCCCTAAGAATAATCAAATAAAACAACTACATTCACATAATTTCCAATGTTGGTTCAATGGAAGGAAAGATGCTAGAAAGCGGGATAGCACTTGGGCAACGAAGCTATTCGGAGAGGCTAATCAAGAGCCTACCAAGCTCATGCCGTTGTGGTAGGAGGTCAGGACACTACTTGATATCCCAAAATTTATCATTGATAGAGCCAAAGAGAGATTCCAATTTTCAATAAGAAGTAGGTTTGCGGGTTTACGACCTAATACTGATTTTGTGAGAGAATGGGGCAGAAGAAAATGGAGCTACAAGGTAGAAGTACGAACTTTGGCTGGATAAGGATTTTTCCTCTGCCACCACAACGAGTCGGATTTGTAAATAGCGATGCATGAGGGGCCATGGTTTTATGGAAATGCTGCATTCACTTTCCACCGATGGGAACCTAGAATGCCTCATGATTTTAGTTTCCATGCTATTCTTATCTGGATCAAGCTCCCGGGTCTCCCTGTGGAAGTCTGGGTACCCGATGTTTTTCTAGAGATTGCCAAATCGATGGGTCTGTTGATTGCATTGGATCGAACTACCAAATCCCGATCTAGATTAGTTTTTTCCGGACTTTGCATTAATATACCTGTGGGGTTCAAAGTTCCTAAACGTATCTTCCTGCACTCTCCAGCTGGAAAATGGGAACAGGTGATTAAAGTTGAGTTCTCCTAGATCTTTTGCAACAAGTGTAGAATGTTTCATTATGAGGTGAAGGATTGTTGCGCTTCTAAGGATCCACGAGTGAAATTCGCCTGTATTCAAGGGGATGACGTGTTGGAAGAATCGTCGGAGGAGGAAAATGACCCTGAGCATTTTGTCACAGAAACCTCAGATTTTCTTAAGTTTGTTGAATGCTTAGTGGAGGCAAGACGTGTCCAATAAGAGGCGGAGAAGGCCTATTTAGGGGTGTTAGTTGGTGTTGTTGGAGGAGGACGTTGTGGAAATTATGAGGATACAACTCTAGTTACCTATGTTTAACTGGTCGAAAGAATTGGTTTACCGAAGGAGAAAGGCACATATTTTGAATTTAGGACCGCGTGGGGATGGTTGGGGATAGGTCGTTTCGTCTATGCCCGCTGTCTGAGGGTGGTGCAGTGGATTTAACTAAGGGGAAAATCGAAGTGAACATTGAGTCAGAAATGGACTTTTCGTTGGGTTCTTCTTCTCACGGAGATGGCAATGAGGGATGGATGGAGGTCCATAACAAGAAACACTATACTACGTGAAGTTTCTTTCGAGAGGCTTCTCATGGGACTCTTTAGTGTGT
Organism: Taxus wallichiana var. yunnanensis; assembly: GCA_018340775.1. Classification (NCBI taxonomy): domain Eukaryota; kingdom Viridiplantae; phylum Streptophyta; class Pinopsida; order Cupressales; family Taxaceae; genus Taxus; species Taxus wallichiana. The sequence goes on from CM031240.1 coordinate 164,549,238, forward strand.
TTTGTTTTATCTTCGGTTTCAATCAAGTCTGGTTGACTCGCCCTGAGGTATTTCTTAGCTTTAATTTTAGTTCCCTCTTTTTTGACTGCTGGTAGTGGTCATTTTTAGTTCCTTCTTGCTTTATATTTTTCTCCCTTGTGTCTTTTAGGCCTTATTTAAAACTATAAGGCCCATGGGAGCCACAATCGCTTTTTTTTTTTAGCTTATCTAATAAAAATATTTTTTAAAGTAATTTGTCACACAATTATGTGTCATGTTTATGCTTTTAAATTTCACATACATGCACATGGACACTTGAAACTATATATGTTAAAAATATCCCTTTTTATTAGGATTTGATAGCCACACTACTTTAATCCAAAGATCTTCTATGTAGGAAACATTGAATGAATTCAAGTTCTTATAGTATTTTTTTAACTTTTAAATGTTAGAAATTATATATGTGAGCTTCCACATAAATTATGACAATTTTGAAATGAAAAAAATATGGTTATAAAATAACAAACATTTATAAATATGTACATATTAAATAAACATAAAAATATACAAGAATTTGAGCATCTTATCAACAATGATTATAATTATTGGACCCCACTTAACTCACCCGGGATCATTTTCTTTATTGTAATTAAATAATTAAAACCTATGTTGTCTAGAGAAGATAATTACATTGTTTAAAGTGAGCAAAATCTATAAAAATGATTAAAATAGATTAAACATTTTTATAATTTTTACATGAGTATATTAATGTATATAATTTTTTTATGAAAAGGATCTTATATTATACTAATTCAATACGATACAAGATGGCTTTCAACAAAAAGTGGGCGTGCAGAGCATGCCCAAAAACCAAAAACAAATATAGTTTGAGCCTAGAGCAACGAGAATCAAACTAGGCCAAGCCCGATTGAGTAAACAAAGAAATAGGCATCGCCTAAAAAAGAGACAAAAACACAATCAAGCAACAGCAACAAACATGCCCAAAGTGGGTGGATCCGATCATCCAACCACCGGAACTAGGCAAGTCGTTTCCAACAACCGAATACTCCCAACCGGCAGCAATTTCTTCCTTCGGGTCCGCTTCCCCATGAGTAGGAATGACAAGGTTGAGGTGAGGGAATTTGTCTGATGGTGGTGGAGGTCGTGGTGGATTACATGTATCATGGTGTGAAGTAGTGGTAGGAGGAGAGCTCCACCCATGTTGGCAAGGTGTCGAGCCCTTGCCATGCTAATGAACCGGCGATGCGCGATTTAAGAGAACTTTCCACAACGGCGAGCTTGTGAGTAAGCGCATCAATGTAATGGCCCTGGGAGCAGAGAGAGAGCGTGAAAGAAAGCATGGTGTTGAGACCGATTACACGGACCACCATGGGCGAAGGTGATGAATGCCCGGTTGGAGATGGAGGCACTCTGGCAACATTGGATGGGGCTTCCCCCCAGTGGCACAGCAGGGTCTTGATGAAATCCACCTCCAGTGGCACCTTGTTGGCCTGAACTTGAATCTATGAAGCACATTAGAGATCACCATCGATTTGTTATAAACTGAGAAAGATGTATACAATTTTAATAATGATAATACAATTGTTTCTCGGTTAAAAAAATAATAGTTAAAAAACCTTTAAAGAAACATGATACATAACTAATAAACCAAGCTAGAAACTAAAAAAACATTTATAAAATGGAGAAAATGTCTCATGTCTCAAATTTCAGGAATATGGATTTTTCAATTTCATCTCCCACGAGCCATAATAAAGCACCAACATTATGATGCAAATAAATTATTATCCTAACAATTATGAAAATAAGTATTTGAGTACTACTTTCAAGAGGATAGAACTAATGTTTGTATGTATGATGTGACAACACCTAATCACCTCTATAACATATAGAGTTCAAATTAAAGTTGAACTTCATGTGAACATATGTGTAATTTGGAATGTGGTTTGGTTATTATCCTATTTTTGGCTGAGTTCATTCTTGAAAGATTTGGCTCAAAGGTTATAGATAGAGAAAGTATTCAATTATCAACATTGTGTGCTTTCCATTAAAAATATCCATTAATTAAATGTAATGTTACAATGAAATAAGAAACATAGTGTGTTTTTTCTTTATGAAAACAGATCTTATATTATATTAATTCAATAAGATACAAGATAGATTTTTGTAAAAAATGGGTGTTATGAGAACACACCCCAAAACCACAAACAAACTAGGTAAAGTGTAGGAAAAAAATAAACTAGACAAAGCCTAGGAAACCATCAAAATAGAAAACTAATAGGCAACAGAAAACATCCTTGAGGAAGAATGATCATGGTCATTAGGCAAGCGCGATCGGGGTAAGTCCTTGCTAGCATTTGGAATGTCCAAACTGTGGGGTTCTCCTCTTCATTGACTATGGCCACTTGAGTAGGAGATATGACAAGAGGGAGGTGAGGAAAATTGTCTGCAGGTGGCGGGAATGGAGATGGAAAGTTCCGCCATCTAAGGTGTTTGGCACAGGAGAGACAGTGAGCGCCACCCGAGTTGACGTTTGAGGGAGAGGGGACGCCAATATTTTTGTAGAATATGCAGTGTAGAGCTCCTTCATGAGTGCAAGCCGAGCAATGAGCCCGGCTAAAATAATGCCATTGAGAACGATTGCCATGACCACCACAACAATGCGGCGAGGAGCATCGAGATGAAAATGGATGATCCCGAGATGACATTGCATGGAGCATGCCCCCAATTCCACATCAGAGTTTGTTAGTGGTCCACTTCAAGAAAAAATTTATTAGTCTGGACTTGAATCTATAGAAGTGCATTGGAGATAACCATAGACTTTTTCTACACTGAAAATTGTTGATCAACTTCAAAATTAGCAAATAAAAAAGCATTATGTTATCTCCATATCCACAACTAAACTTTCCCTCTAAAAACATGCCAAATTTGGGTAAATAGTTACGGAATCTTTGGATTATCTCCTCAAAGGATATAATGCCAAGTAAAACATTGAGGTTTGAAAGTAAGAAAAAAGGAATGGATCCAATTCCAAGCTAGCTAAGATTTCAGAAAAATAAGAATATGGGTAAAAATATTTCCAAGTAGCCATATAATAGGAACTTGGAAGAGGGAACCCCAATTTGAACAAGTTGAGAACCAACTAGAAGACCTTGGAGTAGAATACACCAGAGAGAATGAGAAATTTTAGGTTGAAAAATATAGTCCAAATAGTGTTAAACACCTTCTTCAACATGAGAAATTACAATGAATCCCCCATTGAGTGTTGATTTTATCAACCATGGGATGATGAGGGGAGAGGAAATGGTAGCCTTTCCTAGTAGTATAATTACAAAATGGGGTATCAACATACAATTTCTAGTCCATCCACCAAAGGTGGGAGGAATGCACATAAATTTTATATAACATCGATCGGGGACCGAATTAATAATTTTTGTAATGCTAGCATGATCCTATGTGGACAGATGGAAGTGAATTTTGAGCTCAGGCCAAGTATACCAGGATTGAGAGTGTTTGCAGAATAAATATTGAATGGTGAAAATTTGACGTTTAAAGAAATTCGGTGCACAAATCCCGTAACTTCTACAAACCACTTATATCATAAGCCTAAAATATCGGTGACCACCATAGAGAATGATGGTTAATAGAGAGGCCATTTTGGAAACCATTGCCTTTCCATAGGAGTCATGGTTTGATGCACTCCCATGCCTTCCATATGATTTTAAGCACAAAAGTGCCAACAAATTTAATAAGAACAGGAGCAATAAGGAGATTGATAAACCCCAAACCTTTCTAGGTGGGGCGGCCTTAAGGTGACCCTTCTTCAATACCATGGCGCAAAAGCAATTTCCATAGTTCTTTTCATTTAATGCATCGAATCATCCATTTTGCATAGAACGCTTGCCCTTGGTGTTGAATTTCTATAAGCGCAACCCCCAAAATCTTCGGGAATTCAGCATATCACTCATGAAACATGATGGAATCCTTTTCACGTTGGAGTATTTTCCTAGAGAAATTATTTGAGGAGTTTCTCTAGCTGCTAAATAGAAGCTTTGGAAGGCACCCGACATGAGGAGTAGAAAACATGAGTGGCCATGAGGAATTTAGAACAAATTTTAAATTTCCCTACTAAGGACAATGGTCTAACAATCCAACAATCTAATTTTTAGCCACCCATTGAATAACATACTACCAAAGCTTAGGTGGCAAAGCTTGTAATGAAAAAGGAATGCCAATAAATTCAAAAAAATTCCATGGGAAAAAATATTCGACTTGAATGAGTGTAGCCACTCGGGACGCGAGAAGGAAGGATTTCCTTTAGTACTAGGTTTTTCTCCATTAAATTGATGAATGAGATGCTAAACAAAAGATATCAAGACACTACATGACATGGTGAATATTGGAGTTATCATTGATGAGAGTGAGAAAGGAATGATCCTAAAAGTTACCATAAAGCAATTGATACTTGGTTGAAGAGGGTAGAGAAATTCCCCTGACGAGCCCTTAAGATTTGGCATAGGTCGGAGGATACCCAAAACCTTGAAGAAACCACATAAAGCACAAGAACTAATGTACATCCTTGTAAATAAGATACAACAATCTGAAATACTTAGAGATAAGACCATTGATAGTGATCTGGGTAGAGGAATTGAAAAATAACATGGTGATAGATTGGATGAAAATGCAGCCAAAGCCAAGAGATTGAAGCATAGTATGAATAAATAACCATTCAATTCGATCATAGTAGATTGATTTTATCTACAAGCCCATTCCATGCCTTCCCAAGCAACAATGATGTTATCAATAATATAATGCCCCTCGATGAGCCCGATGTTCCAATTGGATGACAACGGGGTGAATATTACGTAGCCGCATAACTGGTTCATGTGAAAGGAGGCCTTCTTTGGCATGTTAGAGAATTTAGGTAACTAGAATAATGAGTTGGCAACAACAATTTGTTCCTTAGAAGCAATAATTGGCTCATTAGCTTGTGGGTTATGGGGTTGTTCTTTAGCACTTGTCTCCCATGGGCCGTTTGAACTAGAAGCCTTTGGTTGCTGATTTGTATTCCTTTTTTTATGGCCACAAGCTATTTTCCACTCATCCTCTTAAGTGGTTTGGCCATTTCTAGAGCCAATTTTGCTATAGCTCGATTGTGAGGGATGTAAAGAGGGTAGTACTTGATCTTATGGTTCGAGACTGTCATCAAGCAAATATTAGGAAAATGTTTATAAAAATATGATGGGAGTAGCTTTTGTCTCCCATTTGGATGTCCATAAATTCTTTCAGGTCCTAAGAAAGGTCTACCTCAACACATACACACTTTTGTGGATAAGCATTGTAAAAATGTTATGGCTCGAGGTAGACCACTCACCCAATGAAAGAGGCGATGTTGTGTAAGAAATGAACACAAGGCAAGGGTAGGCCAAGAAATTCCACCTAGACTGGCACTTTAAGTGCAACATACTCAGAGACCACAAAGTCTTTGGTCCATGGAGATAGGACCAACAAGGAGTTATGAACATACCATGTGGCTTGTCGGGCCAAAATGTTTGGGGCATTGGCTGGGTCAGAGAAGTGGAAAAGGAAGAATCCTTTGGTCATATTTTGTACGCTCTCAAGACGAAGAACATGAGGAGTGCAAACCGAGATAACCCAAGATTTGAGCATGATTTCAAATGGGATACAACCCATGAAGTACCTAATGAGACAAAATTGTTCTAACCATTGACAATAAACATTAAACTTAGGAATAGGAAAAACAATATCGAGAATGAGAATCATTACCTCGTGAAACACTTTCGGGATGAAATTTTGGGGTCAATTCGGTCGGTGGCGGTGACATTGTTCGAGCTCCACTATCTCATATTGTGGTTACAATAACCATGCTTGAAGTGGGAGTACACAATATATAGAGGCACTTGGAGGGTGAGAAACCCTAGAAAAATACGATGGTATTACTATCCTATAGTGTTGTAAGAGGCCTTAGAATGACAAGTGTACGTAGAAAAAACCTAATTGAGCCCAATCAAGGAGCACACACCATTATGAGTAAATTTAACTCCTTATCAATCAACATTTTCGATGTCTATTGTTCACATAGAGTTTTTTTAATTAAATATTATAGATTAAAATTAAAAATCCATTATTTAATAACTGAAGAAGACATTAGTTTTAAGACTATCCATTATATGTGAAGTATGGAAATAAAGGGATAAAGTGAAGAATGGAAAAATGAGGAACTGAAATAGAGGAAAGGATGAGGGGTGATCAAGAAGGGGTTTAATCAAAAAATCAAACAAAGTATATAATGCTCCATATATTAAACATTTAACAAGTGTGCCATTAACAAGTGCGAAAAAAAAACATTCAAGTAAAACTAATTCCTTTCCTTCATAGATTAGTTTAATATAATTTTTCTTTCTTTGGTTTTGATTGCTAATAGAAACTAAGTTTTAGAATAATTTCCACCTCTTTTCCTTATAGTTTGCAAACAAAGCACTTTGGCACTATTTATTAAAAAAATCATTCAAACTATTTCCAATGTTTGCATGATTTAATAATATGTAATTGAATAGGAACTCTCATGTTGAAGGTACATTAAAATATAATACGGTGGGAGTATTGTGAAACACTTTTTTAACTTAGCTTTGTCACCATGGAAATTCATAGGAGAAAAATATATTTTTCGATAAACACATTTTAAAATGGGGCCACATCAATTAGTCAATTTGTTTGGAGAAGGCCACACTTAGGCGTGTTACACTGAAAAATTGAAATCCATTCATTGTTGTACTACATGTTAGATAGGCTTACATATAAATGGAAAACATTCACCTCCTTGCAAAAAATCCATATCTCAATCCATCACAACTTTCCACTTCTTCTCACTTTCAATACTTCTATGCGGGAAATATGATGGAGGTGAACATAAAATACGGCATGGAATATTTTTCAAATTGCAAGAGTATCGAAAATTTTAATTCTTGCGGATGTGGAAAACAAGAGGATAATGACAGGCTAAAAATATAGGAAGAACAAGATGGTGGAGTAAAAGAAGCTCAATGCCTTGATGACATTTTTGTCAAAATTTATCGGTGACAAGTAATCTTGAGCCTTATATATAGGTCAAAACTACTTTCACACGTTTGAAACTTTTTAACCACCTTTTCCAATGCCCTACTACATGGCATGATTATGTGTACCCTCCCATTTTCCTCCCAACAAATGTGAACCATTTAAAATGTGTCATTTCCAATAAAAAAATTGGTTCATTTTTGTTGGTCATGATATCCCTGGATGAATAACCACACACAAAACACACACACACACACATATCAAGGAAATTAGAATATATATATGCTACAGCATATAGAAAAATATACACAAATTAAAATAAAGAGAAAAAAAAGAAACTTAAATAAGACGAGAAGAGGGAAAATATAGAGAAGGGAAAATATAGAGAAAGGAACAAATGCAATAGAGATATATGCGCAGCAACATATAATACAATGAAAAATATAGAAAGGAAAATTTTGCAAATAGATATATGTAGCAACACAAAAAAATTGTGAGAAAAAAATAGTGAACAAGACACAAGAAGAGAAATAGAAGAAAATATAGAGCAACAACTTTGAGATTGTAAGAAGATTTTGAAATAAAATATAATACATAATTTTAATGTGTGTTTTTCTATTCAGTTGTGTCTTTCCCCTATGTTGGTTGATGTTGGCACCATATTTTACCAACAACTTGATATCAAAGAAAACAAAAAGATCAATAGCTCATGGGTTTGAGTTTTTATTTTCTAGGTTGAGTTATAATGGCTTCTAGTAGCAACAAATTGTGACAACAACCCACAATATTTGATGAGAAGAACTATTATATTTGGTGTATTAAAATGAAGACATTTTTATCCTCTCAAGAGCTATGAGAACTAGTTGAAGGAGGATATGTAGAGGTACTGACCACACTTGTATTCAATTCATTAACACAAGATCGAGAAGAATTCTATGAAGGAAAATAGAAGGACGCAAAGGATTTAAGTTATATTAAGAATTTTGTCACATATTCTATTTTCCTAGATATAGAAGTAGCTATGAACTCAAGCAAGCATAAGATACCTTGGATAATGCATATCAAGGAAGTAAAAAAGTAAAAGTAGTCAGATTGTAGATATTGAGGAGAGATTTTGAGACCCTTCTCATGAAATAATCAGAATCAATAAATGATTTTTTCACAAGAAAAATGACCATAGTCAATCAAATGAGGACTAATGGAGATGTGGTTAAAGATCATTCAATCATAGAGAAGGTATTGAGGAGCCTTAAAACATATTTGATCTAGTTTTGGATGGAATAAAAGAGTCTAAGGACTTACGACAAATGATTTTTGATGAGTTAATGGGTTCTTTACAAACCCATGAATGTAGGATGAGTAGGTCAGCCAAATGATCACATGAATAAGCCTTCATGACAAACACAAATATTAGAGGTAGGGGAGCATAGTATACAACATAGGAAGAGGAAGATTCAACCTATAACAAGAAGGTAGAAGACATAGTCATCAAGAACTACAAAACATATGAAGAGGAAGGAGTAGTAAAACTTTCAGAGGTGGTTCTACACAAAGGTATTGTTGTGGAAAAATCATAGGACCCTCAATATTTGAAAGTGAATAGCTAGGAAGTTATTCTAATTTATAAAACATGGAGTTATCCTAAATTTTGGGACTTTGAAAAATGATATAGCACTATGGAGAAGTCCGACTTCCTTTCCTAACCTAGTTTCAACTAGTCAAAAGTGTATGGGATGGCTAACTAACTGTACCCTAATTATTTCCAAGGGGGCAAGGATAGAATTATTGCGCAAGAAAATGAAACTTACTCTAAGGGAAGGTGATGCACCAAGAAGGAAGTTTGAAAACCTGCACTACATGAGAATGAGAAAAAGCAAATTGGGGAGGGTAATAAAGCACCATAGATCCAAGCTACTACTACAAACTCATTTACCAATGAACAAAACTCCATTTCAAACCCTAATAAAAGTATGATGGTGCAAAATAAACTTATATGTAATAAAAAGAAAAAAAGATGTAATAAAACATAAATGAGGGCTGAAAACATCCACTGAGATCTGAATTTATTTCTCCAATAATTGATACAATTCATTACATTGAGGGGTGAAAGGAACAAATTTTCATTACAATGTCAAATAGGAGGTTTTGAAAAACCACAAATTTCGATAGACAAAAAAGAAGGGATGGGCAATTACAAAATGTCTATCCTTTTAATTGAACCCCTCTTTACAATTTATGGAAGAAGATTCAGAGAGAGAGAGAGAGAGGAAGTCTAAAATTTCTCCAAAACCCACCAAAAATCATCATTGTTTTGTGTGGGAAGATATGCAAACACCATGATTGTACCCACCCTTGTGTTTGAATAAATTGACTCCATGATTGTACCTAGGTATGGCCTCTATATCCTATAATTTCATCATGATTTATTTCCCACCTAACACATTAATTCCATATCTCTGATCATCTCATGCCTTAGATGTCTAAAATACCATCCCAACAACTTTAAATTTTCCAAAAATGGATGAGTATGGAAGAATTTGTCATCATTTCTCTCCAGTTTTCTTACTGGGCTCATTCCTTACCTACACTCCCGATCTCCAAAATTTTTACCTTCCATTAAATACCTCTCTAAATTTCCTTTCCAATGAGAATAATTCTATCAAATTTTGATAAGGAAAGCTAAATTTATTCAATTTTTGTTTGAGACACCATTTGGGTTACTCTACCCATATACCAAGCTCCTCCATGAATGAAAAGCACTCCTTCACACCACCGAGCTGGTTGCATGACTCAACACCTAGCAAGTTCACTTACCCTAGTGAAACTTCCCAAAAACATTGGTGGGGTAAATTCTTGTTTTAGGAGTTTAGTTTTGTAGACTTTAGACTTTAACAACCACCGGGCATGTGAAACCCTAAACTCCAAACTGACCCTTGAAACCAACCGCCGAACATCCACTTTGGATTGTGGGCTTTACCTGATTTGGAGTTCTTAACTCACCAACTTTTGAATCCTAATCCACTGAGCTCCAAATTTAAACTCCCGATCTATGAAAAATGTGCTTCATTGACCCCGAAAGTGGAGTTGATCTGTGAAATTCCACTAAGCCTTTCGGATTTCGGACTCGTGGGGTTTAGGTTTTTCCTCACTCATTTTGCATTTGGACCAGTGAAATATTTGAAGATAAACACCTCTAAAGTCTAAAGGTTGGAATTATGGGCAGACACAAGACATATATTTACAAAGTGGTGGTAGTGATCCATATAACAAATAATATAGAGGTATATGATTTTGGTAGAAAATCATGGATGATTTCCTTTGTCCCGTGAATTCCAATTAGATGAAACTAGCTCACACATTACTCGGAGAAACAATCTTGTTTTTTTTGCAAAAGACATAACCCCAATGGTATTATGGATTACATTATTGAAAAGGAATAGATTATTATAGCCCCTTTGCCCCATTGGCCTTTTAATATTACAAATGCTTGTTGGTCATAACTATTTGTAGGTGTCTCTACAGTATTTCTGGTTGGAGCTTCAATGGAATACTTTATCATATGGGAGTTTCAGGTGAATGCAGACTCGGTTTTGAATTGGAAAGAGATTGCAAGAATGCCTCCCTTTATGTACCTTTGATTGAAAACTATGGATCCATGTACATATAAAAATGAAGAAATGAGGTGATTTTGGGTGTCTTCTGCTACTACATTGCATTTGGATATTAAATTTTTAAAAGAAGGTGCAGAGTAACGTTGTGATTACATATGATTTAAGGTGATAATGGTGGGATTGGCTACCTTCTTTGCTAGGGTGGTTGTTTCATGGCATTCTGAGTTTGGAACCCAGTCCGATATCAAGCTGTAATTTATAGACATATATTCTAATCTATATTGTAAGTTAATGCATGAAGAATGAAAGAAAAGCTAATTATAGTGAAGGCATTGAACAATGATGTCAAGGCATCCCCACTTTGAAAATGAAAAAGATGTGGGTTGTTGAGATACGATCATACCTTATCGACATAATATTATTTTAAGTTGATCAAACGTTCATCTTCTCCATGTTTGCGCTTGTGCCCATGTTTGTGATGGATCAACACTTACATGTTGTCTTTGATGGCATATTTTATTGGGTTTTTCGGAAGAAAAACCACTGCTGCTAAAAAAAAAATTACGTTATGAGAAAACCCTATGCATCCACCAATATTGATGCCTCTTGCTGAAATGTGATTTTATGATTTCTTTTGTTTTTCTTTTATTTTATTATTTTTCTCACGACATGTAACTTCAATTTTAGAGTTAATGTGTGCGGAGATGTTGCACACATAGGATAATATCTCTGTTTTAAATAAACACCCTTTTCGATTGGGTATGATTTTTACGGGTCTATTTCTCTACTTTGAGCTTCTTTAAATGTAATAGCGACTTTAGATAAATTTTAATTATTGGTACATAGTCGCTGGTCCCAACTAGCGTAAATTTCTATACTAACCACTTTTGCTCAATTCGGTATTAGTGATTATTATAATGCCAATGGTGTTTCACAAGGTGATGATGTCTATCCTCCATGATAAATGCACCTTTTTACAAAGGGGCATTTTTCCACTTAGTGTAAAAAAGGTGTATTTAGCGTGAAGGATAGAATTTTCCCATTTCACAATGGGATCAAGGTAATTATCCCCTAAAATCTTGACTGGATTTTCCGTTAACTTTTAGTCAATGCTCTTGTCCTAATAGGATTTCCCCCCCAAGAGTTAGTCAACACTTTTAGGGTGGGAGGATTGATAAGCTGAAGCATGAGGTGGCGAAGGAAGAGACTCACACAGTCGTGAGTTGGATAAACATGAGTCCCACCAGCTTCAATATGGATCTCATAGGAAGCTAGATCGGTTTGCATGGTAACATGTGGCCATGTTGCTGCCCCTCAATATTTTTCCCTTTTTTCCCTCTTACTGATAATAATGTCTTCCGATGGAAGAAAACAAAAAAATTATATGATGAAATTATTCTCTTTAATTAGTAATTAAAAATTAAATGATTTTTTAAAATAATTACTACATTTAATTATGTGGATGTCTTCAATAATAAATTATTAAATATAATTCTCTTTAATATTTATTTAATTAATATGGTTGATTTCAATAGTTAGTTAACTTAATTATTTCATTCTCTTCAATAATTATTAATCAATATTTAAATAATATGGTTGATTTCAATCGTTAGTGAACTTAATTATTTCATTGTCTTCGCTAAATATTAAATATTAAAATGTCTTCAATAATTAATTATTAAATTATTGTGGTGTGGGAATATGGTTTTCATTTTTGGGTTGTGTCACATGACATCGGATACAAATCCTATTTTTGTTTGTTGTGGATTTTTCTTTTGTGTTTTTCTATTTTAGATATTTTAAAAATTTTTTGGATTCTTATATTTTAGTACGCAAAACTTGTTTAGTACAATGGGGAATACCTCTAAGGTCTCTTACAAGTTCCAGGAGATCGGTGGCCCACGTTGCAATATACGTCGACATCTGCTCGACTCGATCTACAACCGTTTTCTTGTATTTTTGTGTTGTTTTTGTTTAGATATTTATAATAATAATTATAAAATAACGAGACTCCTTTTAACAAACAACTATTATAAGTGAAATTTAAATTTAAGTACTCAAATCTAATATAAAAGTAATAATAATAATTAGTATGGATATCTTAAATATATTTATCTAAAATACATTGAGAGATATCTATCTTGAGGTGCATATATAACCTATGTAAAACATCCAATTTATGCACCTTGATTGATATCTTTGTGTATTTTAGATAGTTTTATTTTTGGTATCTAAGATATTAATTACATTCCCTATTGATTTCCCATTAATTTGTGAGAAAAGATATCGATTTAGCTACGCCTTGTATCGGTTTCAAAAGAAAATGCACAATTAAAAGGGTCTGGACTATATCATATGTTAGATATAATGAATGTCACATTAAATGATGAATTATAGCGTTATAGTCAAGTGGATTTCAAATTTAATGTTGCAAAATAGGGAGTAATACATGCCATAGCCATAGCAGTACCCATATACATTTGTAGGAAAGTGTCACCATTTAATTATGAATAATCGAATAACATCTATGTTCTTTTTCGTTAAATTCGATTGAAATAGTTTCCCAATATAGGACCCCACCAAACATTCTCATTTTCCAATCCCCTATTTCGAGAGGATTCATAGGAAACTACCATTCACTCATAGGATTTTTCTTTAAATATCCATAAGTCTCTAGGTCTTACTTTGCATAATTTCTCTATAGATATCGGTAGGTCTGTGATACATGGTCTCACCTTCATACTTATCTCTATAGTTCCTTCATTATGTAATCATCATATTTGACCTCCAATATCCTATTCCCATTACTCTAAAATTACCTAAACACCTTTACTACTATATTGCATAAACAAGATATTGAGGCTACATTTTCTTAAAATCTTCCCCGTCCACCGAGAAACATCACACATACCTTGTAATCCCTTCCAAACCGCTTATTACATCTTCCATTATTCCTCCTTCTACCCTCCTCTTTACCTGTCAATATTTCAGTTCTCTATTCCCCCTTACCACCGTACTCACCTTTATTTATGCTTTGTTATTAATAAAAATTTTGTTTCTAAAATAATTTTAGTTTGCATTTCACTAAATTCATTTGCCTCTTCCTCTTCGGCATTCATATCACCTTTGTTCGTATGTGATTGATAGTTTTATAATATTTTCCTTTTATTTTATTGTAATATCACATGATAATAAGCAACATATATGGTAAATTTGAAGCTATATATATACATATATTATGCAAGGAAAATACGGAGTTAGAAAAAGCTGCTTTCTATTTAGTACGAGGATTTGACATGGGTATATCTTTTTATTTTCCCACTCAAATTTTATTTTGTTGTTAAATACATGGAGAGAAATAAGGAGAAAATTTGAATCTTTTCAAACCATATGAATCATAACATATCTTTTAAACTATAATTATTTTGCTATATATCTAATGTCTTTAAAAACAAATCTAAAGTGTTTCCTAAAATCTGCAACTAAAAATATTCCTTATTAAGAAAATATTGAGAATGGCATACATGATTAGGATAAATATATAATATCTATAACCTATAGACAAAGGATTTCATTTTCATATCATGGAAATATTAATAAAAAAGGTGTGAGTGAGGTTTAGTTCTTTGTGAAGGATTCCAACACCAATACAATGTGTTTCCTTGATAAAATGTTATATAAGGTGTGAGTGAGGTTTAATTGTTTTGAAGGCTTCAACTCCAATACAATTTGTGCAAGTAGGTTGCCTTACCTTCCGGTGATAATACACGCATATTTTATTTTATTATTGGGAATAAGAGAGTACTCTCTCTCTCTCTCTCTCTCTATGTATATATATATATATATATAATTAACATGTAAATAATTAACATGTAAATCACAAATGAATAAACAAATATATAGAACCTATTAATATATTTTCCAATAATAGTAAATTCATATTTTTAATTAATTAAAGTATATACATAATATAAATATTTTTCTTTCCTTTCACTTACAAAATAAAAAAACAAGAAATTAAAGAGCTCTTTTCTTTTACACATACACACAATTTTCTTTCTTACAAAACTAGGATTTCAAGGGAACTAAAAATGTAATCACCACATCAATACAACCCCCTTACATTATTTCTCCCATTACATTTTTTAAAAATGAAATTAAAACATAAACATACAAGAAGGGAACAACATGTCGAGAATTTCAAACAGAGGGTAGATTTGGGAAGAGGCTTAACCCCCCCACACATAGGTTAGGTCCCATCAGTGAAATTTTTGGTAAATAAGACTCTCACCTTTCCAAACAAGCCTTCAAAAATTATCCAAAAGGGTAAATTCAGGTTTTTTGTTTGAATAGGTGATTCCAATGTGAGAAGTGGTCCCCACCAACTTGCTTACTCATTCCCAAAACATGCCTTATGACATGGTTAAGAAAAAACATCCCATTACACTAATCACTCACAATGGCCTAATTAGCACTAAGAAAAAACAATTTAGGTGAGCAATGAAGTAATCAAGTTTTACCATGGTGCTCAATGTTAGGGAATAATACAAAAATAATAAATAACTCCATCACATGCTAAGTACAACATATTTCCCCCAATATTAAAATATCCAAAACTGAAACAAGGTGGGGTATAATGTTTTGGCATGACAATTCTTGACATGCTTTTTAGTGCTACAAATGAGTCCCGTGTTCAACAAGTGGTGCTACCTGTAAATTCCTGCACACTCAAGGAAAACCTCAAATCTGATTGACATGATAAAATATCCATATAAATCATGATGAAAATATGACTATAAATATCAATTAAATAAAATTCCACCACATCTATTCTACCAATGATACATTGAAGTATGATCCAAATGAAAAATAATATGTAACACAAAATCACGATCATTATTGAATCCCATATAGTAACAAGATTTATTAATCTACAATATCAAAATCTCAATAACATTCATAAATGATGAAAGAGAAGTAATTATAACAATACTAGGAATGTGAGTCTCATACGTAACCTGCCAAGTCGATTAGTTCGTTCCAAATAAAGATGATAGTATAATGTATATGTATTTGAGAAATTAACCAATATAAGCATTATCCAAATATAGTTTGAGTAACCTTAGATCACAAATATTTATCCCAATTAATCAAAACTTAGTGGTGAGAGTAAGGGTGGTAAACTTGTTTCGTGAGTCTTGTATATCTTCCTACCAAACTTAGGCGAAAACAAGAGTAATAACCACATCACTTTGATTTAATTAAAATAAATTCATGGCACTATTCTCATATTTTTCCAATCATGAGCTAATCACCAAATAAATCGATAAGTAAGGGAGAGAGATCTAGAGGGGAACTATAATATACAACTTATTGTGTAATTTCACAAACAAGGATGGAATCTGTAGATTTTATTAATGTGAAATTAATTAACCATTACAATGGAGTGCTTCAATTTTTATACATATTAGACAACAATATACAAACAAATAAATATGTTGCACGGAGTGCAACAATATGCTGAATACATAAGCTTCCAAAATATCACACGGGAAGCACAAATGAATAATGATATAATTATCATAACAACATAATAATTATATCCGTGAATATAATAATAGAAATATGGTTTAATAAAACCATATAACAATAATAATTAAATAATAACAATAGATAAATAATTAATTATACAATGAATAATTAATTATCCTAACATTCCCCCCCTTAATTTTGTATTGTCTCAAGGGATGAGGAGAGGAACTCTCGAACAACTCTAACTTGTCAAGTGCAAGTGACTTTGTGAAGATATCTGTTGTTTGTTTATTTGTTGGACAAAATTAAAGTTGAATGTTGTGCTTCAACACATGCTAGTGTATGAAATGAACTTGTACCTCAATGTGCCTTGTTCTTTCATGAAACACTGGATTGCAAACAAGTTTGAAAACACCTTCATTGTCAACATACATGGTGGTCGGTTTTTCCTATAGTATTCTAAGTACTTCTAGTATGCGATGTAGCCATATCACTTCACGAGAAAACTTATCCTATAGAACGATACTTGACTTCTATGGAAGAACAAGAAACAAAGTGTTGTTTCTTTCTTCCCCATGATATTCGTCCAGATCCCATAAAGAATAGAAATCCAGAAGTGGATTTTCTATCATCAATGTTACCTACATGATCTGAATCCGAATATCCAGTCAAGAAGAAGTTGTCGTTATTCTTATCTTCTAGACCAATATCCACCGATCCTTTGAGATATCTCAAGATGTGCCTTGTTTCTTTCCAATGACACACTTTGGGTTCTGCATGAACTGGTTAGATAGCTTCTCGCAAAGCTAATATCCGGTCTAGTGTAGGTCAGCTAAATGAGACTCCCAATCAACTTCCGATAGAGAGTGGCACTTAGCTCGGGAGATGGATCTGAATGCGATAACTACAATTTTTTCTCCATGGGTGTAGCAATTGGTGTGCAATCCATCATCCAAAATTTCTCAAGTGTTTTCTTGGTATATTTTATACGAGAAAAAAATGTGATTCTCTTACTACCATACTTCAAATCCAAGACAATAATGCATCGCCCGAGATCGGTCATGTCGAGCGATTGATTAAGATCTTTCTTCGTTGCATAGATCATCCTCATTGAATCGGTGATGAATAGATCATCGAGATAGACAATGAAACTAACAATCTTCCCCCTTGCTTTTTGACGTAAAGATTGGGATCGTATGGATTTATAACAAATCCATGTTGTACGAGATGCTCATCAATTATGATGTACCATGCCCAGGGTGCTGTTGGAGGCCATACAGAGATTTCCTAAGTCTACATACCTTTTCTTCTTGACCAGGTAATACATATCCCTCAAGTTGAGTCATGTAGACTACTTGTAAATCTCTGTTTAGGAAGGCACGTTTTACATCCATCTGATGGACTTTCCAACCAAACTGTGTAGCTAGAGAAAAGATCATCATGATCGTTTTGATCTTAGTTGTGGGAGAAAATGTCTCCTCGTAGTCAATGCCTTATTTTTGTGCGTACCCCTTTGCTACTAGTCTTTCTTTATACTTGTCCATTGTCCCATCTACTTTGTACTTTGTTTTGAATATCCATCTGCATCCAATGGGTTTCTTCCCTAGTGGAAGATCAACAAGCTACCAAGTCTTATTTTTCATTATTGACTAATATTCAGAGTCCATGGCATCTTTCCAAGCTTTTGACTATAGGTCTTCTTGGACTATAGAGGGTTCATCAGATTCAATAACTCTACTCATCAAAGAAAATTTAACTTCTTCTCTTGCTTTAGTGCGAGTCCGTGGTCCAGGGGTGGATGTATTCGGTGGAGCATCCATTTTTGCATCTCATAATGTGGTAGTACAGCACTTGGGAATACGCTAAAATGTTCCCATGGGTCGTGGTTCTATCTAATCAACACAATCATCCCCATCCTCACTTTCATCATCTGAGGGAACATCAGCTTTAATTTTTACAACTGGTGAAAAATATACATCTGGTGAGTTTGGAGGAGTAGAATCTACTTCCTTCTTCTCAAAAAACTCAACATCTCTATTGGTGTAGAATTTTTTGGTTTTAGGATCCATCAATCTATACCCAAGAGTCTCTTCACTGTACCCAATGAAGACGAGTTTCTATGACTTCATGTCCAATTTCTTTCTATTCTGCTTGGGTATGTGCATGTTTTATTTGCACCTAAATACTCTAAGGTGTGTAATGGATGGTTTTCGTTTTGATCATGCTTCTTGTGGTGTTACTCCTTCAAGAACAAGCGTGAGCACTCTATTTAAAAAATACATTGTTGTCTTTACTATTCTGCCCAAAATGTCTTTGCAAGTCCAAAGTCATTGATCATGCATCGCACCATTTCCATGATAGTATGATTTCTTCTCTCAACAACACCATTCTGCTGTGGTGTGTGTGGAGGAGGAATTTGTCGATGAATCCCATGAGTTTGTAGGTAGTATTTGAACTCATTACTAGTGAATTCCTCCCCTTGATCTGAGCAGAGAGTTCGATGTGACGACCAATTTCATTCTCAACTGCTGCTTTGAACTTCTTGAAAGTTTCAAAAGCTTCACTTTTCTTGCTAAGACAAAAAATCCACATTTTCCTTAAATAGTTGTCAACACAGCATAAAGTACTGAAACAAAAATTGACTTGGTTGCATCAGATCACAAAGATCGATATGAACCGAGATCAAGATAACCATGAGATCGATGTGTACTCTTACGGAATGATGCTTTGTGTTGTTTACCCGCTAGGCGGTGAAGAGACTTATCGTATCCTTATGAAGAGATGGCAGCCCATGTACCATATTGTGTCGGCAAAGTGTCTCGAGATACTTGAAACTTACATGACCAAGTCTCCAATGCCACAAATGTGCTGATGTGGAGTTCTTAGAAAAAAGTGCTTGATCGTCTCTATGAAAAAATCAAGTTTGAACATGTGTCCCACATTGGAGGATTTTGCAACTATTTTCGAGCCTCTTGATTTATCTCGAATCAAACATGTTTATTTTTGGAATGACTATCAAAGTCAACTTTTAGGTTGTGATCAAGGAGTTGACTAACTAAAAGAAAATTCTTTGTCAACCGAGGGACATATAAGACATCGAGATAGTCTGTTGCATGAACCAAGGGGTAGAGAGATGTTCCCAATCCCACGAACTACATATGAAGAATCATCTCCCAACAAAACATGATTTTTGATGGCTTATCCCTCAATGAAGTAAACCAATCTCTATGGCTAGTCACATGTTGAGTGGCTCTGAATCATATACCGGACATCACTAGATGACATGGATAGTTCACTTGATTGAGAGGTGTACAAGAAGTCTTCATCATCTGAGTGTTCTTCTTGCTCAACAATATTTCCTTGCTGATGGTGTCTTCTTTTCCAGTTCCCCCTTTTTTGCCCTTTATTGTCATTAGAATGTCCCTTGTAAGATTGTTTTTTTGGAGGTCCAAAGTAATCGATGAACCTTTCATGTAAGTATTATACCAAAAATCTTTTAAGTCATTTCCTCTTTTGCAGATTGGACATTGTTTCTTTTGTTGTTTTTCCCCATGATAATGATTCTGATGTAGGGGATTTTAATAGGAATTATGTTTTCCTTTACCTTTTCCTTTCCATTTTTGATGTGAAGAAAGTGCCTACTCCTCTTCATCATCCTTATTGTGCATGACTTCCTCTTGTTGCAATAGGTTTACTAGCTTTTCAAAACTAGCTATCGTATCTAACAAGTTTAGTGTTGTGACAAAATTGCAGTAAGAAGAAGGGAGTTCTATTAGAAATATGGTAATGAGAGTATCATCTATGACCGCTTCTACCAAGGCTAGAAGTGAAGCCCTCAACTCTTCAAATCTTCGAAGAAAGCTTCAATTTTCTCATTATGTTTGAACTTTAGTGTATGTAATCTTGAATCGCAAATTTAGTATAACATTTTTGTTTTACGCTTCATACACTATGCAAAATTTATCCCATGCTTCTTTGGATGTTTTGGCATCTCGAATGTGGGGTTGTACATCGTCAGACACTCTAAACAAGATGATGAGTTTGGCCTTCTGATCTGCTTTATCAAACTACCATTTTTGTGTTGTATTAGTAGTTGATCTCGTTAGAGTACCATTCACAACATGCTATATCTCTTCAAACTCGAGTCAGTTGTGTCTTGATTTTTTTCTTCCATGTAGCATAGTTGTTTCCTCTGAGTAGTTGTGAATCTGGAAGAAAAATTTGGGGGCATTGGTGCCCATTTTGCATAAAACACTTACAGGGTTTGGCTCTTATCACTCCAGGTATAAGGTCTCCCAAACTATATACCATCAATTCGATATACTGCAGACCTTTCTATATACGTGCCCTTCTGATATACCTGGTGGTACATGGAAGAAGATCACCCTTACTATATACCTAGTGGTACATGAAAGAGGTGTTAACGCACTTGAAAGAATTGATACGTGGTACCAAGATAGTACTTGAAAGGGTCTATGCGATTATTGACACCGGTACTGTAAGAAATATCCTAATACGCACACATAACTTCTCTATATACTTGGATAATTTCTCGGTCTAGATTTATGTCATGCAATCATTCACATACAGATCGGATGGCTCATAGTGTGTGCACTTTGTGACCTTATTACTCCTCGTCGATTTAAACGGTCGATGCCAGACGGCATTGTTATAGCTATATTAGGTGTTAAGCACATTAGTAGTCATGACAAATTTACCCGTAAGTGCTTCCCAGAGGCCTTTGTATATACCGAATGTTGCGAATGAGATCAAGGATCTTGTGAGTGTTATAGAACCAATTTTTATTGATTTTAAGTACAATTTCTGCTAGTTTCTAAGCAGTTACAATTTTTGTAGTTGACTATGGAAACCTAAAAATTAGTACAATATACTCAAGCATGCATTTACATTAAAAAAATTTAGAAAAAATTGAAAGGCAGGAAAATGTTTTATTTTTGCAAGCACTGGTGGCCTGTGGAGCCCAATACGACTTGTTGAGCAAAAAACCATAATAAACTAGCTCAAAATGAAGTTTCTAGGTATCCCTCCTTTAGAAAAACGTGCTTAGAATGCAAAAATATGCAGAGTGGAGAAAAACAAGTTTTTCCCTAAAATAGGGTTTTTCTCACTAAATTTAGTTAGATATAACTAAATTTGAATTATCCACTAAAGTTAGCGGTTACACTAAATTTTTTGCTAAATTTGGTAGTGGTTGAGGGAGGGGGATTTGACCCCTTGACCTCTCTTGATGGGAAGTGTCTTACAAAATTTATGCTAGCCACTTGGGGGGCTAAGCTAAACAATTATATGTAAAGAGAAAATTGTAAT
Organism: Taxus wallichiana var. yunnanensis; assembly: GCA_018340775.1. NCBI lineage: Eukaryota > Viridiplantae > Streptophyta > Pinopsida > Cupressales > Taxaceae > Taxus > Taxus wallichiana. The sequence goes on from CM031240.1 coordinate 164,570,783, forward strand.
TAAACACTTCCAAACTGTGAAACCATACCTCTTCAAAAAACCATGGTTTTGGAAAGGATGTTTTGAGCAAAAATTCTACCAAAAATAAAAAATGACAGGTGGTTTTGGTGAGAATGAAGGCGGTTTTGAGTGTGTATGGTGCCTTAGATCATTTTTCTTCCTTCCTTTGAGCCTCTGTAATCTCTTCCTTGGTGAATTTTATCCTCCTCAACCTTAATTGCAATTAATAAAGGTGGTTTAGAGGAATTTGATGGAGATTTTGAGGAATTTGATGGTGGTATTGCAAGGGATGGGGCTAGGAGTTACTGAGGCAAGTCTCGGCTCTCTTTGCTTGCACAAGCTTCTCAATGCTCCTCAAACTCTGTTGCAATCCTCCAATATCCTTTAACTGCTTGCTCGAAACCAAATGTAATTTCACAAATAGGGACGGAAGCCTGTAGATTTTATTAATGTGAAATTAATTAACCATTACAATGGAGTGCTGCAATATTTATACATATTGGACAACAATATACAAACAAATAAATATGTTGCACAGGTGCAACAATATACTGAATACATAAGCTTCCAAAATATCATACGGGAAGCACAAATGAATAATGATATAATTGTTATAACAAAATAACAATTATATATGTGAATATAATAAGACAAATATGGTTTAATAAAACCATATAACAACAATAATTAAATAATAACAATACTTAAATAATTAATTATACAATGCATAATTAATTATCCTAACATATTTATTATAAGAAAAATAATGTGAGCATCTACACCGTTTGTGACAATAAGGAACCAATGTTTGTTTAGTATCTAGAGTCTTGCAAAATTTACAAGTCTAGGATAAGATCATTTTTGAGTATCAGAGTCTTGCAAAATATGCAAGTCTAGGATGCGAATACCCCATGATATATGAAATCTCCGCCATGGTTGTTGAAGGTGATATAAATTTCCCTTACTATTTTACTTGAAATGATATACAATTACAATACCCATAGGTGCAAATCTGATGTACAACTGAGATGTTTAATTATTTTTCTTTCTTTTCCAAGGTGGTCAATGTTAATAAATGAACTTATTTTTAAAATGTCATGTTTTGTGTGGAATATTCTCCTTGACCAATTAAAATCTAAACCTCATTAAAGGTAGTAGAAAAATTAATAGGCAATTCGGAAAAGCCCATGGATACATGTTTTTAGGGTAAAATAATTATAGATACACAATAAAATTACACCCATTTGTTATCTCTACGTCATTATTAACAAATCTATTTTTAGTTATATTATCAATTATCGTAATCGAGGAGACCGCATCTCTATCTCATGTATATATTTAAAAATTCTTGAGTATCGAAAAAAACATTTTTTTACATGTCTAACAATAACAATTTTTGCTAAGAATAATCAAATAAAACAACTATATTCACATATTTTCCAATGTTGGTTTAATGGAAGGAAAGATTGCTAGAAAGGGGATAGCACTTGGGTAGCGAAGCTATTCGGAGAGGCTAATCGAGAGCCAACCAAGATCATGTCGTTGTGGTAGGATGTTAGGACACTACTTGATATCCCAAAATTTATCATTGATAGAGCCAAAGATAGATTTAGATTTGTAATAGTAATTAGGTATGTTTGTTTACGACCATATATTTATTTTGTGAGAGAATGGGGTAGAAGAAAATAGATCTACAAGGTAGAAGTATGAGCTTTTGTTGGATAAGGATTTCACTTCTACTACCACAACGAGAGGGAGTTGTAAATAGTGATGCATGAGAGGCCATGGTTTTATGGAAACACTGCATTCACTTTCCACTAATGGGAACGTAGAATGCCTCGTGATTTTAGTTTCCATGCTCACCCTATCTGGATCAAGCTCCTAGGTCTCCCTCTAGAATTCCGGGAACCTGGAATTTTTCTAGAGATTGCCAAATCAATGGGTCTGTTGATTGCATTGGATCCGACTACGAGAATCCCGATCTAAATTAGTTTTTTCCAGAGTTTGCATTAATATACATGTGGGGTTCAAAGTTCAACGTATCTTCTTGCACTCTTTGGCTGGAAAATGGGAATAGGTGATTGAAGTTGAGTTCTCCTAGATCTTCTCCAGCAAGTGTAGAATGGTTTGTTATGAGGTGAATGAATGTTGTACTTCTAAGGATCCATGAGCGAAATTCACATATATTCAAGGGGATGATGTGTTAGAAGATTCGTCGGAGGAGGAAAATGGCCCCGAGAATTTTGTGTGACAGAAACCTTTGATTTTCTTAAGTCTATGAATGCACAATGAGGTGGGACATGTCAAGCAATAGGTGGAGAATGCTTGTGCGGGGCGTCGAGTTGATGTTGTTGAAGGAGGATGTTGTGGAAAGGATGATGATACAATTCTAGTCACCTATGTTGAATTGGTAGATACCTTGGTTTACTCAAGGAGAAGGGTGGTGCTAGGCATGGAGACAAGGTGGACCGATTGTTTGGGTGAGAGGTTAATTTTTTTTTAATTTTGGCCCTTTTGTCCTCTCAATTTTCCCCACCCTTTCAAATCTAAATTCGTGAAAATTGGATCCCTACCATAGAAGAAATTCATGTTTTAAACTCCTTAGATGTTCGTTTTCATTTCCCACGACGTTTTTTATCAAAATTTCTTCAGTCTCCTACCGTTAAAACGTGTTACCTATTTACAATTTATGGGAATTGATTTTAGTTCTCCTTTTAGGTGTTTGGAATGTGTGGGACCTTGCATCTTTCATTTTTAACCTTTTGCAGAGAAAGAAATCCTTCATTGGGAGTAAAAATGGCATTTTCCCATTTCTTGCAACTTCCTACATTCTTTTCCCAATCAAATTCTTGCTCGGAAAGTTGGAGCAAGTGCATTTTTTCCCATTGGATGGGTCGACGGGTTTGTTTTTGAACTTATCTTTTGGTGATTTTGGGAAAAATCTTAGATTTTCCCGCATCCCCATCACTCCCGATTGGCTAGAGCAGTTTTGGTAGAAGTTTGGAGCGATGATTCCATTCTATTGTCTAAGGCATTAGGGTGAAAGGACGAAAAGTTCTAAAATGACTCGTGATCCCACCCAAGTGAAAGGGAAAATTTCTAGGTTGAGGCCAACAACAAATTAGAAAGAGATACATGGCCTATGTTGAAAAGTCAACGGAGGAGGCGCAGACTTTCAGGGGAAAAGTTGGAATTCTTCCCCTTTCTCAAAAGTGGATAAAGGATAAAAATCAAAGCACATCCCCACAACCAATCAGGTAACTCCATGTGTTGAAGAATGAAATAGGGACACATGGCTATTTTTCAGTTCATAACTACTTTGTGAGACTCAACAAAAGACTTTGGGAATTTTAGCCTTGTTTCCACAAAGGATGAAAAAATCTAAAATGACCATGACCCCACCTAACCGAAAGGGAAAATTTCTAAGTTGAGGCCCGCAACAAATTAGAAAGAGACATGTGGCCTACATTGAAAATTCAATGGTGGAGGTGTAAACTTTCGGGGAAAAGTTGGAATTCTTCCCTTTCTCAAAATAGATAAAGTTTAAAGTCAAGCACATCCCACAACTAGTCGCATGATGCCACGTGTTTAAGAATTAAGTTGGAGCAGCGGGCCTAGGGGAAAATTGAAAATTAGAGCCTTTTTACCAAAGGGTTAAAATGTTGCAAATTGGGCCATGCCCCCTTTCCCAATCGTAGTGTGCCACGTGTTCATGTTGAAAATTCATGGCAGGTCGGTGGAGATTTTTGAGAATTTGAGATTTTTGTTAAAAAGGGTTTAAATGGCAGATTTGGACAACATTTCCTTAGCCACTCGAGATACCTCCACGTGTCTAGCTTTTTGCGGAGGAGTGGGAGGGCGAGAGCAAAATGAGAAATCGCTCTTTTTCTCCCAAATGTTAGGAAATGCAACTTTCTTCCCCAGGGCTATTATTGCTTGGATCTTGCCACATGTAGGGTTTGAATTTGAAGGTAAAAGGGGGAAAAGATAGCCAAATGCACCCATCTAGTTTTTGACGCCATTTATGAACTAGAGCTCTGTAAAATGCAAGAAATGGATTATTCTTCATTTCTTTTTCTCTGTATCTTTGTCATTTCTCCATGATATACTTTTTTGGTTTATTATAGAGCCAAATAGATAAGTTTGAACTGATGTAAATTTTAATCATAAAAAAATAGAGTTTTATCGGGCATTCACGATAAAAAAGGGAGAAAACTTACCAGTAAGCACTTGAGTGCTATGAAAATGGTTAAAAGGTGGAAATGGCAAGACCACGTGAAGAAGAAAATCATGAGATATCCTCTGCTAAATTAATCATGCTCTAAGTAATGAAATATTTTCCTTTTGAACCTCTAGTTTTTATGAGTGCATTTGTTTCATGTCACTTTCCAAAAGTGGATCTGCAATTTTTATGAGTGCATTTCTTTCATGTCACTTTCCAAAAGTGGATCTGCAATAAACATTATTCCTTTTGGATATTGTTTTATTGGGGACAAAGTATGGATGTATACGAATTGTTATAAGAACATGGTTTTGGCGATAGATCAGGGGATTCTGGTTTTCTGGGAATGTTGTAAATTCGAAGCAATTTAATACGAAGTTCTTTCTTTCTCTTATTTTCTTCGATATACCTTTCTCTCTCCTTGCTCGATTCAAGGGATTATTTGTTTTGCATTAAATAGAAACTTTGTGTTCTTGTCTATGTGAATCTTTAGAACTTTGTCTCTACAGATTTGTGCCGGTGGTGAAGTAATTGATCCTTTTCTTTATTTTCTTGGTTCAATGTAAGTAGGGAGATACTCTGCTATCTATATTTCCCAAAAGCATTGTTGTTTTCTTCCTTCTCTCGTCTCCACATTCTTCTATTCCTTTTGGTTGATAATATTTTAAGTATGAAAACATCCAAGAATATCAGGGTCCAAACATTGAGAGTGTTATATTTGTACATTTGTTTTTCTTGATTTCAATAAGGGAACCCCTCCCATTAAAGAGGAGGGACTTGTTGTCGCCTGACTATGGTTTCAAGCCATGTTATATTTTGAAACCCAATAGTTTTTTACGACTCCGTTGGGGAGTTCATTACAAATGGATTCTAGTTTTTAATAACAACTTCTTGATCATCTTTGATCTGGTGACTCCAAGATACGCTCGGGGTAGAATAACCCTTGGGGAAGAAGACCCGCATTTAAAATTTTGGATCATCAAGGTTTCTCTCTCCCTTCATCAACAAGAAAAAGAAGAGGAATAAGATCTGTAATCACTCCTCCTGCTAGAGATAAAACTTATAGGAGTGACATCCCTCAAGATCAAATCAGTCCTAATTTGCATGCTTTGATTCTCGCTGGTGTATTAGTTCCTCTCTAGATAATATTTCCAATGATGGACGCTCCTTTACCTTGGAGCCAAAGGGTTGGGGCTCTTTCTCTTCCCTATCCATTGTATCAATTGCCTACGGAAATAGAAAGAATTTCCCTAAATTTAGAGGTGATGGGAAGGTTCATCCAGATGACCATATTGCAGATTTCATTGTTGCTTGTGGTGTTCTTGGAGTTGAACATGAAGATATCTCAATAGACTTTTTGTAGAGACATTGCAAGATAATGTTGTTGATTGGTTTTACCATCTCCTTGCTCGATCCATCACCAATTGGGAGACCATGACGACCTGGTTTGAACAATGTTTCAAACCTCACCGAGGATGTACATGCCCTCTTGGCCTAGATTTCTCAAATCAAGAAAGAATCACTTGAGCACATAAAGGAAATTTTGACCAAATTCAACAGTTGGTTAACAGGATTCCAAAAACACATGCCCTATGGATCGAATAAGAAATGTTTCTTCCTTAATGCCCAACCACCGAAGTGAGCTATGCACTTAGGAGAGCCAACCTCTCCACTTTGGATACTGATCAAATATTTTATATCAGTGTTGAAGATGATATGATCATGTCTTGCAAGCTAAGTAGAGATTCATGTAGATCTAAAGCATATCCCTCTTCCACATCTTCTCCTAGAGATGATGCCGATCAGTTGGTACAAAAACTTGCTAATGATCTTATCACCCTCAAGAAGCAGTTTTCCCAGAATGCTCCTTATCAAGATGTTCCTAGGAAGAATTTTCAACCCAGGAATCGGTTTCCCTCTACTTAGACTAAGATGGAAATTGAAGGCGCACTTGTTACAGTTCCAGTCAATGCAACATGTGAAGTGCTGGAGCCTGATGATGAGGAGGAAGATAAAATCTGTGAATAACATGAAGAGGAAGCTAATGAAGAATTAAAAGAGTTGTGTGGATCTCATGTCCATTTTATCACCACTGAAGGTATAGATGAAGAGGAGGATTATGAAGAAAGAGTTACAGAGATGAACAGTGAATCATATGTTGTCATGACTCATGAGTAAGACAACAAGAAGGAGAAAGTGGTACAACCTGCTAAAATATCTAAGGAACCTCTTATAGTCATTCTAGTGATTGTAAGGAAAGGAGCTCCTATTCCAACTTCTTCCACACCCAATGTGAGTTCTGTTGTTCCTTCCTCCTCTATTTTTTCTCTTAAAAATTCTTTCCCTTCCAATGATAGAGTTGATAAGTCAAAATTTTCACCTACTCCTATCAACTATGCTCCATCTACCTCCGGGTTCTTTTGAAATTATTGACCATCTCAAGAAAACTAAGATCAAGATCTCGGAAGCTGAATTCTACCAAACCCATCCCAAGGCCTTTTCTAAGATGGTAGAATTTGTAAACTCCAAATCAAGCCTTCATCCCCAGACTCTAAATGTCTCTTGCCCCTCCTTCTCCTTCATCTCAACCAAACCTTGTGGCGGTAGTCACTTCACCCGATGAGAAGATCAAACCATTTTGTGTCACTCTCCTCATAGCTGACCACAAACTCAGCAATTGTGTTATTGATTACGGTGCTTGAGATAATGTGATGCTTGCTAAAGTAGCTCATGCTCTAGGCTTAACCCTAACCGGTACTCTTGGCTCATGTTCTTTGAATGGAAAGTAGAGAAGTGCCTTTGGTTGGAAGGATCAAGGATGCACAAGTAACCTTTGCAAATTTTCCAGAGAAGAAAGTTGTAGCCACCATTTTGGTAGCTGATATTCCCCCTTCCTACGGTATGTTGTTGAGTAGGAATTTTTGTAAAGATGTTGGAGGAGAAATCATGATGGATTGGTCACATGCTCTTATTACAGTGAATGGGAAAATGAAGAAGCTATTGCCTGAAAAACAAAATGAATATTTCGTGCAAAAAATAGATGACCCAAAGGCACAAATACTTTATGAGGAAAATGGTCATGGTAACTACATGATCATGTCCCAAGATGAGGAAAATAAATTTAGAAGAAAATCATCCAGTGGATTTTAGATACCTTGTAACAAAAAAAGAGAACATTCAAGTTCTTACAATCGTTGCTCATAGTGATTCTTCACTCCTTGGTATTCATTCCCAAACATTATCTTAATCTCACTAATGAATGTCTTCTTAATGTTGCATGCCAATTTTGTATTCCTTCAAATAATGAGGAAGGCAAACAACTTGAGGCTTTGTTTTAGCTTTGAAATGGAGTTTATGTAAGATATGTCATGCACTAGGATTGGATGTTATTGTTTTGAAGGAAATAACCTCATGTTGGTACAAGAGGAGGTGCATCACAACAAAGTGAAAGGGTTTTTTCCTTCTCCTTTGTTTGAGGGATTCCAATATCTTTGCGATGGATATCTTTGTTGACCATTCTCTTGTTGTTTTAAATTACCTCAATGGCAGACAAATGCCTTTACCTAAAGGAAATGGAGTTAGTTGGAGCTTTGGTCCACTTGCTATATTTAAAAATGAGATGAGCACACACACATCTTTTTACAACCCTTCAAAATAAATATAAGTTGATGAGCCACACCTGGAAATTTTCCTTCACAATTATCACAGTCCTAGTTCAACTGACCCTTTGGGATGCAAACAAGAATAAGAAGATGATGTGATTGATTTATTTTTGCCTAGTCTATCAACTTTCAAATTCCCTTCAGATCATGAAGAAAAATCAGTAGTGAAACTCACACCCAAGAGCCAAGATCTCCTAGAAGTGGAAAACAAATTTGTTGAGTTTGCAAAGGCAGCAAGGATGTTTCTGATGGGCATGGTAGAAATTGCTCATCATGAGGATAAATCAGAAAATGTCCATTTCGAAGGAAATGATAATGATAAATCATTCAATGTCTCTTTCCCATTTCCTTTTGAGGATTATTACAAGAAATATTTTGTGCAAACATATGGGTCTCAAGGTATATTCCATGATGATTGCCAAACAGATGTGATTGGTAATTCGCTGAAGCAAGAAGTTGGTGTTATAAGAATTGGATTTTGTCATGAATCCAGTTGTCATAATTTAGTGGTATGCAGGGATCAGTGTGGAGGCAGTCAGGCATTTTTAAAGCTTAAAAATGGCATTAGTCCTTCACAAGAGAAAAGCTTCGAAAGACATTCAACTCTTCACAAGGACTGAATGTTTTTAGTCTTGGGTATCATTATCTAGATGGTTTTCTTGCCTCATTTTTTATTTTCAAACCACATAATGTTCACATGATGTTTTGGTATGCCCCATTGCTCTTTCCCAATTCATGGGTACCTCATACTTTCACTTGGTTGTTCCACAAAGGTACCTATTTTTCTCAGCCTGTCTCTGGAGTTGTGTAATTTCAAGTCCAAAGTGATTAGGCCCCCCTTTTGTACATTTTGTATAGTGTTTTGCTATCTTTTTTTTTTTTTGGTTGGTTTCCTTTCTATGTTCTCTTATATGTTGGTTTTGCTTATTTTTGAATCCGTTGCCCATTGGTTAAGACACTGATTCGATCTGATTACCCAGAATTCTCTAAGGTTCTTGATTTTGCCTATTTCCTCTACCAAATAATCCCTAGAAGGAGCCATATGTTGTGTTCTCAATTTTCCTCACCCTTTCAAATCTAATTTCATGAAAATTAGAGCCCTGTCGTAGAAGAAATTCATGTTTTAAACTCCTTATATGCTCGTTTTCATTTCCCACAATGTTTTTTATCAGAATTTCCTCGAGTCTTCTCTTTGTAAAAACATCTTACCTATTTAAAATTTATGGGAATTGATTTTAGTTATCATTTTATGTGTTTGGAATGTGTGGGACCTTACATCTTTCATTTTTAACCTTTTGCAGAGAAAGAAATCCTTCATCGGGAGAAAAATGGGTGTTTTCTGTTTCCTGCAACTTCCTAAATTCTTTTCCCCGTCTAATTCATGAACGAAAAGGTGAAGCTGCACGTTTGTTTCCCATTAGATGTGGTAAGATGGGTTTCTTTTTGAACATATCACTTTTTGTGATTTTTGGAAAAATTCTAGATTTGCCTCACATCCCGCCAATCCACGATTGGCTGGAGTAGTTTTAGCAGAAGTTCGGGGTGACGGATCCATTTTATTCTCTAAGGCATTATAGTGAAAGGGCGAAAAGTTCTAAAATGACCCATGGCCCCGCACATGCGAAAGGGAAAATTTCAAAGTTGAGGCCCATGCAACAAATTAGAAAGAGACACTTGGCCTATGTCGAAAAGTCAAGGTAGAGGTGTAGAGTTTTAGGGAAAAGTTGGAATTATTCCCTCTCTCAAAAGTGGATAAAGGATAAAAAGCCAAGCACATCCCTGCAACCAATCAGGTGGCTCCATGTGTTGAAGAATGAAATAGGGACACGTGGCTATTTTTCAGTTCATAGGTGCTTTGGCGGGTGACGGAAGACTTTGGGAATTTTAGCCTTGTTTCCACAAAGGGTGAAAATTTCTAAAATGACCCAAAACCCAGCCCAAGTGAAAGGGAAAATTTCTAATTTGAGGCCCACAACAAATTAGAAAGAGACACGTAACCTACATTGAAAATTCAACAGTGGAGGTGTGGACATTATGGGGAAAAGTTGGATTTCTTCATCTTTCTCAAAATAGATCAAGTTTAAAGCTAAAGCGCATCCCCGTAACTAGTCACATGATGCCATGTGTTGAAGAATGAAGTTGGAGTAGTGTGCTTGTGGGGAAAATTGAGAATTTGAGCCTTTTTCACCAAAGTGTTAAAATGTTGCAAATTGGGTCATGCCCCCTTTTTCCAATTGTGGCGTGCCACGTGTTCACGTTGAAAAGTCAAAGCGGGTCGGCGGAGATTTTTGAGAATTTGAGATTTTTGTTAAAAAGAGTTTAAATGGTAGATTTGGACCGCATTTCCTCAGCCACTCAGATGGTGCCATGTGTTTGGCCTTTGGTAGAGCTGCGGGAGGGCAGAGAAAAATGAGAAATTAAAATTTTTCTCCCATATGTTAGGAAATGCAGTTTCTTCCCAGGGATTTTATTGCTTAGATCTTGCCACATGTAGGGTCCAAATTTGAAGGTAAAAGGGGGAAAAGATAGCCAAATGCACTCATCTGGTTTTTTATGCCATTAATGAACTAGAGCTCTACAAAACACAAGAAATGGATCATTCTTCAATTCTTTTATTCTGTATCCTTGTTCTTTCTCCATGCGATGATGTTTTGGTTTAATATGGATCCAAATTGATAAGTTTGAAGGGATTTAAATTTTAATGATCAGAAAAATGGATTTTATCAAGAATACACAATAAAAAGGGAGAAAACTTACCAATAAGCACTTGAGTGCTATGAAAATTGTTAAAATGTGGAAACGGAAGGACCACATGAAGAATAAAATCACGAGATATCCCCGCTAAAGTAATCATGCTCTACTAACAAAATATTTCCCTTTTGAACCTCTAGTTTTCATGAGTGCGTTTGTTTCATGTCACTTTCCAAAAGCGGATATGGAACAAACATTATTCATTTTGATATTCTTTTCTTTGGGATAAAGTATGGATGTATACGAATTTTTATAAGAACATGGTTTTAGTGATAGATTGGGGATTCGGTTTCTTTGGGAACATTGTAAATTATGAAGCAATTCAATACAAAAGTTCTTTCTTTTTCTTATTTTCTTCGATATATCTTTCTCTCTCCTTTCTCGATTCAAGGGATTATTTGTTTTAGCATTCAATAGAAACTTTGTGTTTACAGTCTGTGTGAATCTTTAGAACTTTGTGTCTACAAATTTGTGTCTCTGTGGTGAAGTAAGTAATCCTTTTCTTTATTTTCTCGGTTCAATGTAAAGGGGAGGTACTCTGCTATCTATATTTCCCAAAAGCATTTTTGTTTTCTTCCTTCTTAAATCTCTCCATTCATCTATTCCTTACGGTTAATAATATTTTAAGTATGAAAACATACTAGAATAACAAGGTCCAAACATTGAGAGTTGTATATTTATACATTTTTTTTCTTGATTTCAATAAAGGAACCTCTCCCATTAAAGAGGAGGGACTTTTTGTCCCCCGACTATGGTTTCAACCCGTGTTCTATTCTAAAATTCAACAGGCCCATGTTGGAAGGCACATATTTTAATGATCACCATGTGGGGATGGTTGGGGATATGTTGGTTCATTTATGCCCATTATCTAAGAGTGGTGCGGTGTATTTAACAAGGGGAGACTCAAAGTGAACATTGGGTCGGAAATGGAATATTCATTGATTTATTCTTCAACGAGGGATGGATGAAGGTCCATCACAATAAACACTATATTACGTGAAGTTTCTCTCGAGAGGCTTTTGGTGGTGCCCTTTAGTGTGTTTTGTTTTATCTTCGGTTTGAGTCAAGTATCCTTGACTTGCCCTTAGGTATTGCTTAAATTTTACTTTAGTTCCCTCTCCTTTTACTGCTGGTAGAGGTATTTTTAGTTCCTTCTTGATTTATATTTTTCTCCCTTGTGTCTCGACGATGTATCTAAAACTATAAGGCCCATGGGAGCCACAATCCAGCGATTTTTACCTTATCTAATAAAAAACATTTTTAAAATTAATTTGTCACAAAATTATGTGTCATGTTTATGCTTTCAAATTTTACATACATGAACATGGACACTTTGCAACTATATTTGTTAAAAATATCCCTTTTATTAGGATTTGATAGCCACACTACTTTAATCAAAAGCTCTTGTATATTCTTATAGTTTGTTTTTAATTTCAAATGTTAGAAATTATATATGTGATCTTCCACGTACATTATGACAAATTTGAAATAAAAATATATGTTTATAAAATAACAAACATTTATAAATATGTACATATTAAATAGACATAAAAATATACAAGAATTGGAGAGCATCGTATCAACAACGCTTATAACTATTGGACACCACTTAACTCTTGGGATCATTTTCTTTATTGTAATTAAATAATTAAAACATATGTTTTCTAGAGAAGATACATTGTTTAAAGTGAGCAAAATCTATAAAAATGTTTAAAATAGGTGAAACATTTTTATAATTTTTACATGAGTATATTAATGTATACAATTTTTGTTATGAAAAGGATCTTATATTATACTAATTCAATACGATACAAGATGACTTGAAACAAAAGTGGGCGTATGAGAGCATGCCCCAAAACCACAAACACAACTAGCCCAAGCCTAGAGAAACGAGATTCAAACTAGGTGAGCACGGGAGAGTAAAAAAATAGGCATCGCTTAAAAAGGAAAAAGTAAACAATTAAGTAGCAACAACAAACATGCTAGAGGTGGGCGGATCACGATCATTTTTCCATCTTGAACTAGGCAAGTCCTTGCTAGCATTTGGAAGCTCCCAACCAACAACAATTTCTTCCTCCAAGTCCACTTCCCACGAGTAGGAATGACAAGGTGAGGTGAGGGAATTTTTTTATGGTGGCGGAGGTCGTGGTGGGTTCCATGCATCCTGGTGTGAAGCAGTGGCAGGAGGAGAGCCCCACCCATGTTGGCGAGGTGTCGAGACCTAACCCCGCTAACGAGATGACGACCGTGATGGAGATCACCGGCCACGATGGAAAGCTTGTGAGTAATTGCGTCGATGTAACGGCCCAGGGAGCGGAGAGCATGACCGAAAGCATGGTGTTGAGACCGGTTCCACCGTCCACCACGGGTAGAAGGTGATGAATTCCTAGTTGGAGATGGAGGCACTTGGCAACATTGGATGGGGCTTCCCCAAGTGGCACAACAGAGAGTGGAGGAGATCCACCTCCAAAGTGCCACCTTGTTGGCTTTGAACTTGAATCAGAGAAGCACATTAGAGATCACCATAGATTTATTATAAATTGAGAAAGATGTATACAATTTGAAGAATGATAATACAAATATTTCTTGGTTAAAAATAATAGTTAAAGAACCTTTAAAGAAACATGATACATGACTAAGAAACCAAGCTAGAAACTAAAAAACATGGCTAAAAGGGAGAAAATGTCTCATGTCTCAAATTTTAGGAATATGAATTTTTCAATTTCATCTCCCACGAGCCACAACAAAGCACAAACATTATGATGTAAATAAATTATTATCCTAACAATTATGAAAATAAGTATTCGGTACTACTTTAAAGAGAAACACAGTCTCATCATTGTCAAGGCCAAGGGATGGAACTATTGTTTATATGTATGGTGTGACAACACCTACTTACCTCTATAACATATAGAGTTCAAATTAAAGTTGAGCTGCATGCGAAAATATGTGTAATTTAGAATTTGGTTTGGTTATTGTCCTATTTTTTGGCTGAGTTCATTCTTCAAAGATTTTTCTCAAAGCTTATGGATAGAGAATCCCTTCAATTATCAACAATGTGTGTTTTCCATACTAAAGCTTCATTAATTAAATGTAATGTTACAATGAAATAAGAAACATAGTGTGTTTTTTCTTTATGAAAAGAGATCTTACATTATATTAATTCTATGAGATACAAGATATATTTCTTGAAAAAAATGGGTGTTATGAGAGCACACCCCAAGACCACAAACAAACTAGGTGTTATCCAATTTTGCATTCAGTCATGGAGGCTTGCATTTTTAAAAACGGGTCGAGAAAATTGTAGAAATGAAGGAAAAAAATTTCATGCAACCCAAAACTACGAAATTTTAAAATTTCAGACTTTTAGGTTTCGGGGTTTAGGAGTTCTTGGTACAATGTTGGAATAAAAAAATGGTTTCCAAAACTTGAAACTCCGAAATTCCAAAATTTTAGACTTTCAAGTTTCGGGGTTTTGGGGATCTTGGTGAGTGCAAAAAGCCTGAAATCCAAAACTATGAAAGTCCAAAATTTCAGAATTTTGGGTTTCAAAGTTTCAGAGGTGCGAATTTGGGATTTGAAGTCTCAGCAGTAAAAAGGAAAAGGAACCAAAAATGTCTGAAATACCTAAAGTCTGAATCTCGAAAGGGATCTAAGTTCAAAGGTCAACACAAGTTTCGGGGTGAACGCAATAATATTTTCAGACTTTAGAAGTTCACGTTTTTGGACTTTAGAGGTTCGGGGTCTTGGAATTTTTATTCTTTGGTGAGTAAAACCAAAAAAAAACCCTCAATGTCTCAAATCCTGAATTCCAAAAGTTTGAAATTTTGGACTTTTGGAACACTCAAGCAAAATTGGTGGATGAACAATAACCCAATCTCCAAAATGGAAATTTCTGAAAGTACGAATTTTGGGATTTCAAAGGTTGAATGCATTTCAGATTCTAAAAAATGATAGAGACAACCAACCACCATTTTTGTAGTATGATACCTCGACCTTTAGATGGCCATAAATTTTTTTACTTGGGAGCTCGTTTTTTGCACAAAAAGGACTTTTTGAGGGTTTTAGACTCCTCACCTACCACCATAATGAAGGTATAGTCTTCCTTTCTTTCCCAACAAGGAGCAACACATACAGGCATGGGATTTATAGAAGATACCATCATTGTTGTAGGCAAATTCTATGCATTTCTTGGGTGGTTGGAGTAGGATTTCAAATTTATTCTATATCCTTCTCTCATTCTTCCTATATATTGGAAGGAGGGGAATTTTCTAAAGTTTTGACTTCTTGTATTTGTAGCCTCCCTTTTTTCTCTTTCCTGTGAATGGATTTGTGGAGTTTCAAACCTCTCATTCAAACTGTAGATATAAGTTTTGGCTCTTTGCCATTGTAATGTACTGTATCAAATATTTGGAGTAATAAAATAAATTTTTGGATGATTTCAACCCTCTCTTATGTTCATTGCATCTTCCTTATCTCTCATTGTAATCTTGGTTATCTATGCATGGTGGTTATATTACATTTTTAATGGTTTATGTTTAATTACAAATCATGTGTTCAACATTCCTTTGGTGCATCACCTTCATTAGTTTAGGTTTAATTTTCTTGCTTCTTCTAAATTTTTCCTTGGAAAGTTAGAGTAGATTTTAGGATAGATCCTCTACAATATGAATGTGTGTATCTGAACAGAGGAATAGGAACCAACCTTCATCCAGAGAGCTTTCCTGATTGCAAATTCCCACACTTTGGGAAAAGCTCCATGTTATGCAATCACACTGATAGTTTCAGCCCATTGAGTTTCGGACATTGGGGGTGTTGTGATTACCCATTGACACTAGGAAAAGCATGGGAAAACTACAAACTAGACAAACCCTAGGAAACCATCAAAGCAGAAAACTAAGCAACACTAAAAAACATCCCCAAGGAAGAATGATCATGGTCATCAATCTAGGCCAATCTAGGTAAGTCCTTGCCAAAGCATCTAGAATGTCCAAACCTATGGGCTTCTCCTTTTCATCAACCATGGCCACCCAAGTAGGAGATATGACAAGAGGGAGATGGAGGAACTTGTCGAAGGCGGTAAGAATGGAGGTGCAAAGTTCCTTCCATTTGAGGTGTGTGGCACGGGGCGACAAGTGAGCGCTACCTTAGTATACATTCGGGGAGGAGGTGACCCCAACCTTTTTGGAAAATAGGCGGTGTAGATCTCCTTCCATGCTTTGAGTGTGGGATGAGTGTTGGGCCCGACTAAAATAAAATTTTGAGAATGGCTACGGCGACCACCACAACCATGAGGAGAGGAGCATCAAGATCATAATGGTGGGTCTGGATGACATTGCCTGAGCATCCCCCAATTTTTCACAATAGTTTACGGGTGGTCAACTTCTAGAGATAATTTATTAGTACGGACTTGTATATAGAAGCACATTCAAGAATAAGCATAGACTTGTTCTACACTTGATAATTGTTGATCAACTTCAAAATTAACAAAGAAAAAATCATTATGTTCTTTCCATATCCAAAAATAAAATTTCCCATCGAAAACATACCAAATTTGGCTAAACAATTATAGAATCTTGAAATTATCTCTTAAAAGGATATACTTGCCAAGTAAAACATTAAGGTTTGAGAGCAAGGAAAAAGGAATGGATCTAATTCTAAGCTAGTGAGATTTCAAACAAAATCGAAGAGGTGTAACAATGTTTCCAAGTAGGCACAAAATAGGCACTTGGAAATGGGAACCCCAATTTGAACAAGTCGAGAACCAACTAGAAGACCTTGGAGTAGAATACACTAGAGATAATGCATAATTTTAGGTTCAAAAAAGTGACCAAACAGTGTTAAAATCCTTCTCCAACACAAAATTTTTAATGAATCCCCATTGAGTGTTAAGTTTATCAACCATGGGAAGATGAGGGGAAAGCCAATGGTAGCCTTTGCTGGTAGTATAATTGTAAAATGGGGTATCAACATACCCTTTCTAGTCCATCCACTAAAGGTGAGAGGAATACACATAAATTTTTGCAACATCCGATCAAGGAACGAATTAATAATTTTGGTAATCTTTGGCATGATCCTGTGTAGATGGAACCAAAATTTGAGCTTGGGGAAAGTATACCATGATTGAGAGTGTTTGTAGAATAAATATTGAATGGAGAAAATTTTTCTTTTAAATAACATGAGTGTAAAAATCCCCATAACTTATACAAACCACTCGTCATGATCCTAAAAGATCAATGACAACCATAGAGAATGATGGTTAATAGAGAGGCTATTTTGGAAAACGTTTCCTTTCTATAGGAGTGATGGTTTGATGCACTCCCATGCCTTCCATTTTATTTTAATCACAAATGTGCCAAAATATTTAATAGGAACATGAGTGATAACGAGATTCGTAAACCCCAAACCTTTCGAGGTGGGGCAGCCTTAAGGGTAACCTTCTTTAATGTCATGGTGCAAAATCACTTTCCACGCTTCTTTTCCTTTAATGCATCGAATGATCCATTTAGCATAAAACGTCTTCCCTTGGCGTTGAATTTATATAAGGTACAACCTCCCAAAATCACGGGTAATGTAACATATCAATCATGCAACATGATGGAAGCCTTTTCTAATTGAAGCATTTTCCTAGAGAAATTATTTAAGTAGTTTCTCCAGTTGATAAATAGAAGCTTTGGATGGCACGACATGAGGAGTAGTAAATATGAGTGGTTGCGAGGACTTTAGAACAAATTTCAAATTTCCTACTAAGGAAAAGTGCAGTAATCCAAGACTCCAAATTTTTAGCCACCCATCGAATAACATACTACTAAAGCTTAGGCGGCGAGCCTTGAAAGGAAAACCAAATGCCAATAAATTAAAAAAATTTCGCCATGGGAAATAATCTTCCACTTGAATGAGTACAACCAATTAGGGGCGGTAGGAAGGATTGCTGTAGCACTAGGTTTTCTCCTTTGATTGGATGAATAAGATGCTAAACAAAAGATATCAAGACACTTTGCATGGCATGGTGAATATTGGATTCATCCATGATGATAGTGAGAAAGGAATCATCCACAAAGTTACCATAAAGCAATAGAGACTTGGTTGAAGAGGGTAGCGAAATTCCCTTGACGAGCCATTGTGATTTGACATGGGTCAAAAGATACCCAAAACCTTTAGAAGAAACCACACGAGAGCATTGGAAATAATGTAAACCCATGAAAATTGGATAGAATAATCTGAAAGACTCGGAGATAAGACCATTGATAGTGATCGGGTAGAGGCATTGACAAGTAGCATGGTGGTGGATTGGATGAAAATGTGGCCAAAGCCAAGATCTTGAAGCATAGTAAGAATAAAGCGACCATTCAATCCAATCATAAGATTTCTTGAAATCATTTATATTCAACATAGCAAATTGATTGTATCTGCAAGCCCATTCCATGTCTTCCCAAACAAGAATAATGTTATTAATAATATAACTCCCTAAATGAGCCTAGTTTGTTAGGTTGGATGATAGCAGGTAGAATATTATGTCATGACATAGCTAGAGCTTTGGCAATAATTTTCTAGGAGACATTCAATAAAGTGATAGGCCACCAAATGGTAATTATCTCTACGGATCCTTGGGCTTCGAGATGAATTTAATATTCCCTTTTTTATACTCGACCCTAACATTTGGTTCTAAAAACCTTTGAGATTGACTTGAAGAAGATTTAATGACAGAGTCCAATAGAGCTTTGTAAAATTAGCAAGAGAATCCATCACATCCGGGGTGTTATCATTACCCATTTTCATGATTTCTTCACGGAGGTCATCAATGGTGGGTATTTGGTCGCATACCATCTTCATAGCAAGATAAATCTTACACGAAACCACACATAGACATTTTTGAGAGCTTCTTTTCATTCAACATATGGCTATTGGGCACTGGAAATGCATCTTGTAATGCCGCACAAACACCTAGAGCTTGGCGGGGATCAATGATCCCAAACATGGCCATCATAGATGGCACAAATTTTATAAGAAGGTTTTTGGCTCTAAGAGAAAGAAAGAATTATTTCGAAACTCAGTCACCAATTTTAAGCCAATGCATGCGAGCATGAATTTGAGCTCCCCGAGTGTTGTAGTTGTCCACAATTTGAATCTTTTTATGAAGGAAAGAAACTTGAAATTACAGAGCTTCATAGAAGTTATTTACTTGAAGTTCCACCATAGCTTGGCTATGAGCATAGGTGTTATCATAGTATGAGTGGTGTACAATTTTGGTTAGCTATCAGCCATAGATTTTGAGGAATCTAATATTGTGAGTCATAACATCCTCCCACCATTGAATCTAGCTATTATGGATAGGTGGATGAAATTTCTAATAATGACTTGGCCATGGGGCTAGACCCACATCACTGGTTGATATGATTGATGGTGGGCCCATCTTGCAATAAGGTAGTATTAAGAAGGAAATGGACTTTATTACTAAAAGCATGCTTATCATGCTAAGTGACATGAAATCGAATGGGGAAATGGTTTAAAAGGACAAAATCAAGTTTGGCCTCCCTTTGGAAAGGAATAAATGTTGTGAAACTAAATGAAATCGTGAGCCAACATAATAGCTTGATTGAGCCATTTAAGAACAAGATAAAATCCTCAAATATTGGACCAAGTGAACCAAGCTTCAGAAGTGGGGGTGTGAGAGGAATTAGAGTCATAAAACCCACATTTATTGTGCCTGACAAACCACGTCTCCCTTTTTCAAGTTTTCCACCTCATCGGAAGGTGTCCATACTTATTAGCAGGTGATTCAACCATATTAATATAACCACTTATGACCCAATAAGCATCAGGAATGTTGTTTCTATCCACCACTAAAGATTGGCCCATTCGCATTTGTATCGTTAGAGTCATAAATGTTAATAAGTCCAAAAGGGTGGCTGTCAACAATAAAGACGACCCAAATGGCATGGTTGGTGGGGTTGATTCCATGGTTTTCAAAAAAATTTCCATTTGGGAGAAAATAGTTAAATTAATCCACTATGACCCCCTTTATAATTACTTCAAAAGGCCGACTTGTTAGGTGAAACGGATTTACAAACCATCGTAACTAAAAACCTATAACTTTCACCTCCTAAAAGAAACATCAAGATTGACAAAAATTTTCCTAGCTTCATGAACAATATACTTGCAATTGGATTCTGTTAGACCCCAAACATTACAAAAAGACAATTCATGGAAAATGATGTTTGAGTGTTATACCATCTACATCCAATCCTTGAGGCGTCAAACTAGTTTTGTAGGAATTGAGCATTGTTATGCTTCAAGAAATCCTGTAGTTCAATTTTCTTGTAAATGATGTATTCGATGTTGTACTTCTCTTCTATTAAATCAACACCATGCATTGGGCTATTGTCCCAAGAGATCAAAGAGGATTTTGGGCCCTTTTGGATGGGTCTGTGTGTTGCTAGTTAAAAACAACAATGGAGGCTGCGACATGGCGATAGTGTTAAAAAATTAAGCTGGTTCATGAGAACCAAGGCCTCCTTAGGCATGCTAGAGAATTTAGGTATTTGGAGCAGCGAGTTGGTAGCAAAAGTTGGTTCCTTAGATGTGGTAGTTAGCTCATTAGCTTGCGGGCTATGGGATTGTTTTGTAACACTTGGCTCCCGTGGACCATTTTAACCGAGAATCCTTTGGTTGCTGATTTTTATTCCTTTTCTATGGCGACAAGGTATTTGTCACCCATCCTCTTGAGGGGGTTTGGCCATTTCTAGAGCCAATTTTTCTATAGCTCGATTGTGAGGGACATAAAGAGGGTAGTGCTTGATCTTATGGTCTGAAACCTATCATCGGAAGCATATATTAGTAAAATGTATATACAAAATTCATTGGGAGTAGCGTTTCTCTCCCATTTGGATGTCCATAAATTATTTCAAGTCCTAAGAAAGGTCTACCTCAACACATACACATTATTGTGGATAAGCATTGTAAAATTGTTATGGATCGAGGTAGACCACTCACCCAACGAAAGAGGAAATCTTGTGTAAGAAATAAACACTAGGCAAGGGTAGGCCAAGAAAATCCACCTAGAGTGGCACTTTAAGTGCAACATACTTAGAGACAAAAACTCTTTGCTCCGTGGAGATAGGACTAACATGAGGAATTATCAACATACCATGCGGCTTGTTGGGCCAAAAGTTTTGGGGCATTGGATGGGTCGGAGAAGTGGAAAATGAAGAATCCTTTGGTGATATTTTGTATTCTCTCAAGATAGACAACATGAGGAATGCAAAAGCGAGCTAACCCAATATTTGAGCATGATTTCAAAGGGGATACGATCCACAAAGTACCCGATGAGAGAAAATTGTTCTAACCATTAACAAGCAAAATTGAACTCGGGAATAAGAAAAAAATATCGGAAGGAGAATGATTACCTTGTGAAACACTTTCATGATGAACTTTCGAGGTCAATTCGATGGATGTGACATTGTTCATAGCTCCACTATCTCTAGTCATGGTTACAATAACTAGGCTTAAAGTGGGAGTAAACATTATATAAGGGAACCCGAGAGGGTGAGAAAACTTAGAAAAAGATGATTGTATTACTATCCTGCAAAGTGTCATAAGAGGCCTCAGTTTGACAAGTGTCTTTAGAGAAAACCCTAATTGAGCCCAATCAAGGAGCACACACCATTATGAGTAAATTTCACTCCTTATCAATCAACATTTTCGATGTCTATTATTCACATAGAGTGTTTTTGACTAAATATTTTAGATTAAAATTAAAAATACATTATTTAATAGATGAAGAAGACATTAGTTTAATGACTAGCCACCTTGTATGTGAAGTACTGATGGAAATGCTAAGAGGGATAAAGGGAAGAATGGAAAAATGAGGAACTAAAATAGATGGAAAAGATGAGGGGTGATTAAGAAGGAGTTTAATCACAAAATCACACAAAGTATATAATCCTCCGTATAATCGAAACATTTAACAAGTGTTCCATTAACAAGTGCGAAAAAAACATTTAGTAAAATTGTTAACAAACATAAGAGATTTTATGAGATTATAAATATCCTTAACATAGTAAATACAAATTTATTAGCTAGGCAATATTTTTCCTCATTTACTATGCACTATGAATGCATTACATCTGTTAAATAATTTTTTTTTCTAGTATGTTATGTGTCATCCCAAAAAAACCACCTGCTATCTTCATATATGCCAAAGTTTAAGTTGTGTACTATGAAATACTGTTAGATAATTCCTTTACTTCCTAGAGTAGTCTAATATAATTGTTTTTTCAGTTTTGATTGCTAATAGAAACAGATTTTTTAGAATAATTTCCACCTATTTTCCTTACATTTTACAAACAAAGCACTTTGGCACTATTCATTAAAAAAACATTTCATTCCCACTTTTTCCAATGTTTGCATGATTTAAGAAAATGTAATTGAATGGGGAACTGTCATGTTCAAAGGTCAATTAAAATATAATGGAGTGGGGTATTGTGAAATGATTTTTTTTAACTTAGATTTGTCACCATACAAAAATTCATAGGAGAAAAATATATTTGTCAATAAACACATTAAAAATGTGGCCACACCCAATTAGTCAATTCGTTTGGAGAAGGCCACGCTTAGACGTGTTCCACAGGAAAAATTGAACTCCATTAATTGTTGTGCTACGTGTTAAATAGGCTTACATATTAATGGACAACATTCACCTCCTTGGGAACATCCATATCTTAACCCGTCACAGACTCACAACCTTCCACTTCTTCTCACTTTCAATACTTCTGTGCAGGAAATCTGATGGAGGCGAACATTAAATATGGCATGGAATATTTTTTAGATCGCAGGAGTATCGAGAAAATTGTTAATGCTTGTGGATGTGGAAAGGCAGAGGATAACTATAGGGTTAAAAAATAGGAAGAACAAGATGGTGGATTAAAAAATTATCAATGCCCTAATGACATTTTTGTCAGAATTTATCGGGGTCAAGTAATCTTGAGCCCTATATGCAGTTCAAAACTACTTTCACACTCCTCCAGCAACTTCACTGATGGATATTAATTCCTTGGCCTTTAAAATTTTTAACCACCCTTCCAATTCCCTGCCACGTGGAAAAATTATGTTTACCCTCCCATTTTTCTTCCCAACAGATGTGAACCATCTGAAATGTGTAAATTCCCATAAACGTTTTGGTTCATTTTTTTGTTGGTGGTGGTATCGCTGGATGAATAACTACCTATATGTATATGTATATATACAGAAAGGAAAATATTATATATATATATATATATATATATGCTACGACATATCAAAAAATATACACATAGACTCCAAAACTTGCAGGCATCATACAAAAGAAGAAGGAATGTAAGTTTCTAAAAATCACAAGCATCATGCAAGGAGGTATCATTTTTGTAGGTTTTCACATATTGCAGATGCATAAATAGAAACAAGGACCTCCAGCCAAGTCCAAGAGGAACCTCATGTCTGATCTACATAAGCATAAAATTGCATAAACAAATTCCAGGAGAGCAATCAAGACGACCCTTGCAATCAAATTACTCATTGGAAGAAGTGTTGCATGCCAAACCCTTGCACAAATCATATTTCCATAAAAAGGTGTCACGTGGAGAACAAATAGGTGACACTAAGGTAAAAAGGTAATATCTACAAGTAGTAAGTATTTATTTTTACACCCACCAAAGAACAAGGGAATTATATGTGCATCACCTATCACTTAGTGGGTGTTGGGCACTCACACGATGCACGAGCACCGAGTCTCTCTTTATATGAGTTGAGTGGGAAAACATCATCTATCATCCAAAATTTAAAAAAGTGAGTGAGAATGAGACATGCAAACATCATAGAGGTCGAGAATGGCTCTAGATTTAGTCATTATAGATAGATACTATAATAGACTTAAAAAATTGAATCAAACAGTAAGGAAAATGCATAGGGATTCATATTCATCTTATAAGCAAACATGACAAATAACTATGAAGAATCATGTATGAATCCGAACCAAGAAGGATCGTATTCAATTAACTTGGCAAATATATATATATATATATATATATATATATATATATATATATGCTACGCATATAAAAAATATACACACAGATTAAAATAAAGATAAAAAAGAAGCAACTCAAATAAGACGAGAATAGGAAAAATATAGAGAAGGAAAATATAGAGAAAGAAAAAACGCACTAGAGATATATGAAAACAACATATAATACAATGAAAAATATAGAAAGAATTTTTTTACAAATAGATAAATGCAAACAACACAAAGAGTTTTTAGGAGAACAAAAATAGTAAACAAGACACAAGAAGAGAAATAGAAGAAACTATAGACCAACAACTCGAGATTGTAAGAAGATTTTGAATGTGTGTTTTTATGTTACAGTTGTTTCTTTCCCTATGTTGGTTTTTGTTGGCACCATATTTTTCCAACAATTTGATATCAAAGAAAACAAAAAAGCTCAATAGCTCATGGGTTTGAGTTTTTATTTTCTAGGTTGAGTTGTAATGGCTTCTAGTAGTAAAAAATTGTTTCAAATACCCCCAATTTTATGAGAAGAACTATGATATCTGGTGTATTAAAATGAAGACATTTTTATCTTCTCAAGAGCTATGGGAACTAGTTGAAGGAGGATATGTAGAGGTAGTCGACGACACTTCATTCAATTCATTAACACAAGATCGGAAGATTTATTGAAGGAAAATAGAAGGAAGGATGTAAAGGATTTAAGTTATACTCATAATTTTGGCACATATTATGTTTTCCTAGGGATAGAAGTAGAAATGAACTCCAAGAAAGCATATAATACCTTAGAGATTGCATATCAAGGAAGTGATAAAGTAAAAGTATTGAGATTATAGATATTGAGGAGATTTTTTTGAGACCCTTATCATGAAAGAATTAGACTCAATAAATAAGATTTTCACAAGAAAAATGACCATAGTCAATCAAATGAGCACTAATGGAGATGTGGTTAAATATCATTAGATCATAGAGAAGGTATTCAAGATCCTTCCAAATAGATTTGATCTAGTTGTGGATGAAATAAAAGAGTGTAAGGACTTAAGACAAATGATTTTTGATGAGTTAATTGGTTCTTTGAAAACGCATGAATGGAGGATGAGTAGGTCAGCTAGAACCTCCCTTGAACAAGCCTTCAAGACAAACACAAATGTTAGAGGGGGGGAGCGGAGTATACAACATAGGAAGAGGAAGATTAAACAACCAACAATAAGGTGGAAGACATAGTCATCAAGAACTATAAGATAGAGGAATTGTTGATGAAAAATCGCAGTACCCTAAGTGTTTTCTAGTAAATAGCTAGGTAGTTAGTTTGATTTATAAAACATGGAGTTATCCTAAAGTGTGGGACTTTGTGAAATGGGATAGCTCTCTAGAGAAGTCCAGATTCCTCTCCTTACCTAGTTCCAACTATTCAAAAGTGTAGAGGATGGCTAGTCTAACACTACTCTAATGCTTTCCAAGGGGACAAGGATAGAAGTATTGCAAGAAAATGAAATTTACTTTAAGGAAGGTGAAGCACCAAGAAGGAAGTTGGAAAATATGCATTAAATGAGAATGAGAACAAAAATTTGGGGAGTGTGATCAAGCATGATGAATCCAAACTATTGCCACAAACTCATTTACAAATGAACAAAACTCCATTTGAAACCATGAAAAACAAGTATGGTGGTGCATCATAAACTTTAATGTAATAAAAAGACTAAAATATGTAATAAAACAAAAATGAGGGCTGAAAACATCTAGAAATCTTAATTTATTGCTCCAATAATTGATACAATTCAATACATTGAGGGGTGAAAGGAACAAATTTTCATTACAATGTCAAATAGGGAGGTTTTGAAATTCCAGAGATTTCTCATAGACAAAAAATAAGGGAGGGAAAATTGCAAAGTGTCCATCCTTTTGAATTGATCCCCTCCTTACAATTTATGGAAGAAGATTCAAGAGAGGAGAGAGAAAGAGGAAGTCTGAAATTTCTCCAAAAGCCCCCAAAACTCATCATTATTTTCCTACAATAGTTATGGGAAGATATGCAAACACCATGATTGTACCCTCCCTTGTGTTTGAATAAATTGAATCCTTGATTGCACCAAGGTATAGCCTCTAGCTCCTATAATTTTATCATGATTTTTTCCCACCTAACACATTAATTCCGCATCTATGATCATCTCATGCCTTAGATCTCTGAAATACCATTCCAACAACTTTAAATTTTCCAAAAATGGATGAGTATGGAAGACGTTGTCATCATTTCTCTCCAGTTTTCTTCTAAGCTGATTCTCTATCTACCCTCCTAATCTCCAAAATTTGAACCTTCCATTAAATTCCTCTCAAATTTCTTTCCAATGAGAATAATTTTATTAAATTTGGCTAAGGAATGCTCAAGTTATTAATTTTTTTGTTTGAGACACCATTTGGAGTATTGTACCCATTTACCAAGCTCTGAATGAATGAAAATCACTCCTTCACACTATCGATCTGGTTGCATGACTCAACACCTAACACGTTCAATCATGCTAGTGAAAATCCCCAAAAAGTTTGGCATGGTAAATTCTTGTTTCAAGAGTTTAGTTTGGTGGACTTAGGATTTTAACAACTCTTTACTTTGGACATGTGACACTCTAAACTCAAAATCACCCTCTAAAACTGACCCAGAACATCCACATCAGATTTTAGGCTTTACCTACTTCGGAGTTCTTAACTCGCCTACTTCGCAATCCTACGTCTTGAGCTCTAAAATTTAAACTCCAAAATCTACAAAAAAATGCTTCGTTGACCCGAAAGTAGAGTTGACTATGAAATTCACCTGAGCCCTTTGGATTTAGACTTGTGGGTTTAGGTTTTGATCGCTCATTTTGCATTTGGACATGTGACATATATGAGGCTAAACACCTCCAAAGTCTGAAGTTTTGGACTTGAATTCCTTAATCCTGAACTCACTTGCAAACAAGTTATTTACCTCATTATGTCTCATTACACCTTCGTTTGATCACGAAATCCGAAATATATCTCGGTGACATGATCCACTAACTCACCTTGGAAAGTTAGGTCTTCAAATTTGTGCCCCCATTTGCATTATATAATCTGCGAGCTCGGATCACTCATTCTCCACTGAATGCTAACTTGTTCGACTCTCTAGAGCTACTCCACCGACCTCTACACATGACCTCATGTTTGTGCTTTCAAGCCTCTCTCACACCTTTGCTCACTAAGTTCTTATGGGCTCATCCCTTTGCAGAGTTATTCAGCCTTAACTATCCCCGAGTCAAGTAACTCGAACCCTTCACGAGATCATGAATGAGCTCCTTCTCTTCTCAAGTCATCATGCATCCCTATCACATTAGGTTGAGCTCAAAATCATCGAGTTGACTTTTCCTTTTCTTTTCGAGCCATCTCCATATGATTTGAGCCGATTGCATATCTCAACGAAGCCAATATGATCTCACTGAGCCACCGAAATTTTGTCCCTTCAATGTGATGCCTCACCATTCTTGAGTATCTGGCGAGCTAGTTATAGATTTATTCCCTTAATATAGCCCCATCGAGCATTTTTGGCCCCCTAAAATCTAAATTTGGAGATTTTTGAATTTCACTCAAGCCCGGGGGAGGGGGAGGGTAGTGAGATGCCCTACACAAGTATTTTTCCTTTTTTGTTAATTCACCTATTTTGGCTGGGTGTGGACCTATGAGGCCCGTACTTTTTCAAATTTTGAGTTGATACTTAAGGGTCAAAACCCACAAGAGGAAAAAATCCTCTTATGATCCCAACTCTCCTAAAATCACTTGAATGTGCTCCCTGAAACCTTTAAAATTGCTCATATCATTAATTTCATCCTTAGGTTTCTTGCCTGGTGCTTGGGTCCCGCGCCTACTTCATTTGTCCATTTTACCTTGGGGAAAAATGGATAATAATTTGTTTACTTGTGGGAACATCTTTGTACTAGATGTTTTATACGAGTAGCCTTGATATTTACATTGGGCACATAGTCATAAGTGATAACCTACTGGTGACCGACCCTTTATAGTTTACCCCGAGACCACTTAGTACTTCTAGATGTGAACCAACCCACTGCTTGTACTCCCAATCTTTATGATAATTTTTTTAATTTAAAATTGTGAGAGTTGAAAAATTTTGATCCTTGAATTTTCACCCTTTTCTTTCTGCAATCTTGTTCTACGAGTTTGATCATGAACTTATGAACCCATCTTGAAGCCTTATTTTTTCTAGCATGAGCACACTTGAATCTAATGATTTCTTGGAAAACATAGTGAATTATGAAATTTTGAGTAAGACCTCTGATGGTTTTGAACATCATAGAACTCTATTAAAATTTTATTTTACTCCACTTCTAAATGATTCGCGAGAACACTACAACCTATTTCATGGAACATAGTTGAAGGATGGGACCTGAATGAAATGGTGGAGGTGTTAGACACACAAACCATGAATGATCCAAATTAACAAGAGGATACGAACTCTGAAATCTGCCGCTTAATCTGATTTTATTTTCTCTTTATTTAAAAATCCTTTAGATATAAAAGTCTTTCTTATAACTTTAAGCTTCTGTTACATCATTCCTTCCGAGAAACACAAATTTTTACAATGATACAACCTAGGAGTAACAAAACTTGTGCCAAAGGAACTTAGGGAAATTGAAACTTAATCTACAACAAGACAATGTACATAGACACTTAGAGGTATTGAAATTCCTAAGCTAATATGTACAAAGGTGAGAATCTTCCTTTCGGTTAGGTGTTTGAGATATATTACATTATGCGGAATCGAAGTTTTCTCCATCCAAAGTGGATAGTTGAAATGAATCCCTACTCTTACATCTTATAACCATTTAGGGGCCAATCCAAATGGCATCACACTTAGAATGTTGATTTGGTTTTTCCTGATTTGAATGCCATTTTAGAACTAAATTTCCTTCCTTGAAGGTCTTGATTTAGCTTTCTTATCAAATGATGTATTGATTGGGGATGATCCTTCTCCATGGTTTACATTTCATGTTCTCTTATTTCTTCAAATTCCATGAGTTCCACATACCTAGATTCCATAGCATTGAACTTATACAACTCTAGCTGATTCATGAGCTCAAATGCTGGAAGCTCCATTGATATGGGTAGCACTTGCTTCTTTCCCGTAGACTAGCTTCTATGGAGAGTTGTCTTTTGACCTTCTAGGTGTGATTCTATCATCCTAGAGAGCTGATTTGAGCTTGGTAAACCATGTCCTTTTATTTTCATCTGGATTCCTCCTAATTATCCTTTCGAAAATTATTTTTCGTGTACTTTGTTTTCCCATTATCCTCGGGGTAATATTTTGATCAGGTGCTAAGATAAATTCCATTTCTAACATCTCATTTAGTGATCTTGGTACCTAGGAATACCAAAGCATTTTTTGATATGATGGTGGTCGGGACTCCGAACCTTTTCACTATCCCCTCATAGAAGTCCATTTTTCTAGACTCATTTTCCTCCTCAAGTACTACTACCTTGGTCCACTTCCTAAAATAGTATGTTTCCATAAGTATATGTAGTTGTTACCTTCACCCAAATTTAGATTGATAACCCTAATGAAGTCTAGTAATCTCTCTGCATGAATGAATTCTCAATCGATATTGGTTCACTGATGGCGGTGTTGCTAGCCTCCCTTTCTTATGAAGAATGCACATTTTTACACTTATTTATCCAAGTGTAGGAGTCACTAAACACTATGGGCCAATAATAACCCACCTTCATTATTTTGAGATTTGTTACCCATGGAGAAAAATGACCTCTAGCCTTTCCATCGTGAAACTCAGGTAGCACCTTTTCAATTTGACCTATTCCAATACACCTCAATAGGATTCCATTCATGTATTTCTTAAAAAAACACCATCGATAAGCACATACTGAGATGGTCAGAATTTGAAATATCTCCTTTTTTGTCTCATCTATGGATGGCATAGACTTGTTTGTAGGAAATGCATCACATCTTGAGTCCAACAAGGAGTATCCATGCTATCATTTATTTTTTCAGATTATCCTGCATGATAACATAACTTTTTCATTATTTATCTCAACATGTTTACTTCAAGGTAGTTTCTCACACAATCCCTTGCCAAAAACTCTCTTAGTGACCTTAGTATTTATGTCATATTTTATTACTCGGGTGATCTAGCCTACTCTTTTCTCATTCAATTCTTTGTTTAAGAGGACATCCTTGACTCTAACATGAGACACCAATAACTAAATTTTATTATTTGAGACAAAATGTTTGAAAATTTTCAAGCTTCTAATGAAAACAATTACGTGGTTTTCAATGATGGAGTACCTCATTTCATAGTCCTTAAATATTTGACTAAAGAAAGAAAACTAGTTACTCAAATTCCTCTTTAATTTGTAGCACAAGAATGGCATAAATAATGTCTGAACCACTGAAGGTATAAAGCATGAAGTCTTTGTAAAAGTTTGAATTGATGAGAGTTGGAGCTTTAGATATATCATTATTGATATCTTCAAAACTCTCTTTTCCCTCCATTATCCACTTAAATTCCATACTCTTCTTCAACATAGTGGTTATTGGCTTGACATGAGTAGAAAAATATAGCACAAACGTTGAAACAAAATTGATCCTTCCTAAGAAACTTTGGAGGGCCTTATTATGACTTGGCAATGACAGTGAACAAATGGATTTATCCCTTTCCGAGATCAATTATTAACCCCTCCTTAGACATAATGTGGTGTAAGATTTTACCTTCATGACTTAGAAATATACACTTATTTTGTTTAGGGACAATAAGAACCTCGTAAATGTTTGGAACACTTTCCGGAGGTGAAAAAGGTGACTTTCCGCATTCTCAGAAAACATAGGGATGTCATCTAAATACATGAGAACTATTTTTTTTATCAGCCCCTTGATGTCCATATCCACAACATTTTGGAATGTAGCTGCAACATTAGGCAACCCGAATGACATTTTCCTATAGGCTTAAGTGCCCCATTTGGTGGTGAAGGATGTTTTGAATTGGTACTCTTCCTTCAGCATAATTTGATTGTAGCTCGAATATCCACCAAGGAGAGAGAATCTTTTGAACTAGTACCACCTACAATATTTTCTCCATAGAAGGAAGTGGATAGTGGTCTTTGAGAGAGGCCTTGTTTACTTCCTAAAAGTCCACACAAAACCTGATTTATTTGTTTCTTTTCATGACCGACACTAGATATGCAACCCAACTCAAGTGCTTAGATGGAAAAATAATGCTTTCCTCAATGAGTTTGTTCAACTCTTTCATGAGAGGCTCAATATGAGGGTTTATCAGTCTTTATTTTTCCCGATGGGATTAACCTTTGAATCCAATTCAATAGTATACTATGCCAACTTTGGATTAAATCCATTCTACTCTTCATAGGTCCAGGGAAATACATCTTGGAACTCTTGGCATAACTATATGAAATCAATTATTTCCTATTGAGTACTCACTTTACCTATTTGGATTATTTTACACTCTCTAACTAAAATGGGCTTTGAATCCTCCACTTTTACTTGAATATTTGATTTTTCCTTCCGAAATTGATCATTGGAGTTGAAAATTTACTCAAATATCACCAAGAATTCTTGAAGATTTTTCTTTCTCAATTGAACCAATTGGATACGATGGAAAAGTGACAAGCGAGCGTGGGAATCTACAAGTAACTATTTTCGCACCTTTTGACCTCTCGAGGTCATGCCGAGATAGCCAGGGTGGGGATGGAATAGATGTGGGATGCAAACAAAATAGTTAGGTAATCTTATGTCTTTGACACGCACTAGTGGAAACTGTGAATCTAAGGCAAAGAAAGCCCTCTTAACCTAAACTGGTGTGATAGATCAATCAGCAAGGATGACTGCTCAAAGGCTCCAATCAATATTGAGCTTTGGCATGATTCGATCTATGGGTTGTGGGATACGCGGAAAATGACCTGGGATAGTTTCGTATATGTCTATAGGGTCATAGGGTGGATGATGGGTATAATGGACTCTACGGGTGATTATCTGGCCTAGTCCAGAATTCTCTAGCTTTATTAGCTACTATGTCTAACAAGGACAACTGTTTGATGATGATAGGTGGAAGTGGAGTAGATCTGAATACTAGTGTGCGTTTAGAATCTATCGATTCACTGTGGGTTCGTTGAAATTTAACCATGGGATTTGTGGGTCACAACCGTAGATTCGTGGTTGTTGCGGACCTGCTATGGTCATGTGTGGAATCAGTCCCTAACCCCTAGTACCCAATAGTCATATGCTTTCTCAGCCTCTATATTCAGAATTAACAAGTGTGTGATATTTTTAGAGTATCTTCATGCAACTTTGAATTCTTAAGCTGGTATCTATATCTGTGAGAGTGTCTCCTGCGTCTGGCTGTGGGACCAAAGGATCACAACCGAATGTTTTCTCTCTTTCAAGCCCTTCTACAGTCATGGATATATATCTAGGGTAATATGTAGTTTGGTTGATTTGACCAAAACATGTGTGCTTGGTCGTCTTCTATGTTTAACCCGCTTAACTGGAGGCTGATCTGTTGTAAATTTTCCGTTGTTCGGAAGACTTGGATCCTAAGATTCTGATCTATATCAGTTATTGCTATGATGAGATTGGGTTGGGGCATGATTGGCTCGAATACATATTCTCTGGGCTCTCTAGGTCCCGTGATTGTCATACAAAAGCAATAATGTAAAACTAAATACAACAAAGTAAAATTAACTATGTGAAGTATATCTATAACATATATAACCTTTCTATTTTTGTATTTTTCTGATGAACTAGTGAACGAAATTGAAAGAGCAACTTTCTAAAATATCTAGCAATTGACAACTAAACTAATCACGAAATTTAAAACAAACAAGGCAGCCGAGTATAGCTACTTGCCTGTGCAGTTGTAAATCTATTGTAAATAATGAAATAACTTGATCTAATCTATTTGAAAGACTCTTGATCCTACCTCAGAAGTGAGGAATGAATCATAGTTTCTTAGAAACTATCAATCCCCACATGCTTAGTAGAAATATCGATAGTAAAATTAACTGAAATGGAATGATTGGCTACTTTATTTGATATGCTTCTAACTAGAACTTTGAAAACTTGAACTGGATTCCGAGCAAATGTGGCAAATCTGATGGTGTGTGGCTTTGTCCCCTCAGTGTGATCTCCTCGTTCCTTCGTGCTCACGTGGATCCAGAAAAGTGTGTAATGCTAGCATCAACAAAAGTAGATTTTGGAACAAAGGCAGCTTAGGATATAGACTGAATACAATGCGAGTAGGAGAGGGATAGCGCAAGAGTACAGAGCTTGGCTTATGTAATTCCTAGCAGGATTTATTGCGAGTCATGCAACATAAAATGTCCAGAACCTGAAACTATCCTATTTGACGAGAAAAACCTGCAACTTTAATGGCTTCCTACTAAAAATTAAACTGTTCTACCTTAATGGATTGCATGAAGTAGTGATAAAGCACTTGCACAAGATGGATATGTGGCTTTCTAATAGCAAAATAACACTAATCGAGCATGCATTGAACCAAACTATGAATCCTAATAATAAAAGTGAACTATTGAAATGAGAAATTGAGAGGTAAATTTGAGGGGGCATTTGCTTGAGCACAAGCCAACTATTTATAGCATTTCCATTCACCCAAAGGTAAAAACCAAATTGATCTCTTAAACCATAAACAATGCCAAAACACTATTCCAGGGAACCAAAAACATTAATGCAAGCCAAAGGCGGTGAAAAAAAGCTAGTAAACGTTGAAATTTACGTGAGTCACGTTAAAAGAGAATTTTGGAAAATGTATGCGGATCGCCACCCCGGCAGGGCGGTGGTTCTGGGACCACCGCCTTAAACAAAGCGGTGGTCACAAGATCGGCACCCGGTCGGGGTGGTGGTTTTCTAAGATGAAAGACAAAAGGCAAAAAAATAGAGAGGAGAAGAGAACAACAAAGCACGTAGGGGCTAAAAGGGGCATGCGAGATGTTAACGCATACTAGGGGAGATTTTCCGGAGCCCGAACACCTTGCGAGGAGACTGTATATCATTGGGGTACGTGTTATGTTTTACTGGCAGTGTAGTACCTTACAATTTTGGGTACGTACACTCCCCATATTATTGTTCTAAGTTATCCTGGTTATTGATAGATAATTCAACTTATTCATATAGGAATTTGATGATCTTTTAATCATTCTTGAAGACATGCTAGAACTTGTGTTATTATCGGAACTCACAAGGCGTCACAACTATCTTGATATGGGATTGTGTTTCATCCCTTTTGATACTATCAACCACATTAAACACTTCTCCAATTGTTGCAAGTCTCTTTGTAGCCTAGTTCTTCTTCCTTGGTATGGAACAGACTTTAAAGACCTCAAAGTCCTCAAATATATCCCATACCCAGTTCTTGTAGCTCTTTATGAGATCTTTTTGCATCATTTAAGCCTATGACTTGATTAAAAATAAACTCACTCTCTTTGAACACTTGCAAGCTTTCTATACCTCTTTTCTTAGCCTAATGAAGTCCATGGATTAGAGCTTCATACTCTCTCTATCTTTGTTTGAACCAGCAAACCTGAAATAAGAAGGTTAAATAGTATTTTATGTTTTAAGGTGACATCATCATTACCTTCTCTAGAACCTTTCCTGTTCCTTAAACCATGAAAAAATGGTTTCCATACTTTGTTATCATCCTTATTTTTGGCTTGGTGATGTAACGAAGAGTTGGATTCTCTTCATGCAAGAAATATATATATGGTTAAGCTTCTTAAATATCCTTGTATGGATCAAAAGCATGCCTTTTGTTTGGACATTCATCTAATGTCAAATATGGAATGCCCTCAAATTTAGTGTCCATTTCTAGAATGTTTGAAAAAATTCTGATCGAAAACTTAGTAATTTTCCTTGATCAGATTTGGCACATCATGCTCAATGTGGAAGTTTTCATTTATTCCAACTTGATTGTGGCTTTCACTCCATATCTCATTCAGAAGAGCATATGTGACCGATCTACAAATTGTTAGCCTCTGATTTTTTCCATGAAGTCCCTTGACAAGCACAATATGAAGAATGGTGGTAAGTGGATGATTTATAGATCTTGTAAGAATGTGATATTTGGGTAAACATACAGTGTTAGACTTAATATTTTGATAACTCGACGGCTCCCACTTATGTCTTGTCTAATTACACCACTCACTTAGAGACCGACTCATACTTTAGGCCCAATTGATTTACTATCTACTTCAACATTACTTGAGTTGTTTATCCCTCGATCGATCATGAAGTTATGCATCAAATTGTTCCAAACTATAATTGACACATAGAATGATAGAGGCTTCAAAATGTTTCTTAGTTAACCTCATTTTTGTAAAAATGCATTTGTAAGAAATTTATTTTGATTTTTGGATGATCCATTCGATGCAGACCAATTAGCCATTGGTGCTTGAAAAAAATCCCACTATCCTAGGATTAACGGTGACTCACACATATACATGCTTATATGTGTTTTCTTCATTTTATCAATGATGTTGAAAGTGGATGGAATATCCTTTTGTCACCCCTTACTTAAAACAATATTTTTGAGCTTGAATGGGAACATGTGCTCTATAATGGGTGCCTTGGGATGACTTTTTGTGGGTTTGGTGCTATTATTTCATTGTTAACCCCTTGTGACATGCTAGGAGGTTGAGAAATAATTGTACTAGATGATAGCCCTTCCTTTGTGTTCCACATCTTTCACCTTGTTTTGGCAGCTACACCTTGGAAAGGAGGTTAATTAACCCTGTAAAATTATTTTGTGTGCCAATTGACTAGTGTGGTTTCCATCAGAGGAGCCTCTTGTGGGATTGTTTGCTACTGATTTTCCTCTTCACTTAGATCTTGGGGCATAACGATAGTCTCTACCATTTAGGCCTTATTTAGTGTATAGTTGAAACAAGTTTCTTGAGTGTGAGGTTGATTGCACATAAAGCACCATTCCTAATCCTATGTAAGGTTATTTTCAAAGTCAAAACAAAGAACCTGGATGTTGAAAATTCTTTTGGATTATATAGTTGAAATGACTAGGAAACTTGAGGTTGTTCTTAGTTATGATTTTTATTTACAACATGAGCCGGAAGTCTGTTTGAGTGATAAGGAGGCCTATTTGATTGATCTTGAGGCTGATATGGTTTGAATTTTTGAGCCTATTTCTTTTTTATGGTCATTACCTCATTCCCTAAATCTTGGATCCCCTTCAATACTTCTTATAGCTTATTCCTGACCTCCTACAGTTCTTTGGAAGTTCTATAAGAAGTGGAGGCTTCGTTATTGCTCTATTTCTAGGGGCTAGAATAGGATTTAACTTAGGTGCTTGACTAGTTGTAGTATTTCCCATTTCTAGATATACATGCATAGGTGGCCTAGGTGAAATATGATCTTCTGGAATCAAAAATTCTCCACTATAATATGATCTTTGTTGTAGGATTTTGGAAATTTCATTCCTCCCATACACTATATCATCATAGTTATATCTAAATTTAGAGTCTTCAAGAAGTAGAGGAAAACACCTTAGGAAGTTGGTCTCATGGTCACTGGGCTCTGTCACACGTGTTTTAGAACTAAAAATTAAAATCTTCCATTTTCTCATTTAGATCTCTCTTAAATGTTGTCCATTGTTCCAATAAATAAATTACTGCCCTTTCTCATAATTGATCCCAATTTGTAATTGATCCCGATGTTAAGCTCCTAAACTATTGCAAAGACTTTCCCTTGAAAGAGAAAGCTAACAATTTAACTGCAACATCCATTTCATTGATCTCATGAATTACACAGACATTTGCAATGTCTTGAATATGGTTAATAGTGGTCGTATGATTCTCTCCAGTGAAGTAGGGGATGTTTTCAATACTACATTTGGGATTGAATTTTTTGCATTAAGGGAAAGTGGGCTATTGCCCATGAAGTTGAAAAAGGGATTTTATGGCATTGGTTGAGCCATCCTAATAGGCCTAAGGACCCTAGTTGACTCAAGGAAATGTCTACAACATAGAGGTGGACAGACAGGTCATGCGTGCTTTAGGGGAGATGGTGATCTTTGTGGTCTTATTCCTCTCCTTCCTCTACCTAGAGATAATTGAAAGTACACAAATATTCCTTCCTCTCTTATCTCATTATTGACAATTTTTGCACTTGTGTAAAAATGGGAAACTTGAAACTTCGTCGTTATGATGAAAGTCATGGGTGAAGTATACCTATGCTAAAGAAGTTCTAATGTTATTAGTTACTGCTGAATTAATTAATGATTAAGTGAAATCTGTAGCTATGTGTGCTATTACAAAACATAACAGATCACATAGTCTACAATTTCATGATACCTTCAGCAAAAGAACACAAAGGCCCCGAAGGATAGCTATGTTGTCTTGATGAAGACACCGAATTATAGAGTAGGTGAAGTGTAAAGTTTTGGAACAACAAACATAAGTGCAGATTACAGAAATCGAGTTCATTACTGAATGTTACAGGTTCTCATTAATGTTCTTTCCTTCATGATTAAGGCATTCAATTATGTTACTGAGTTGTTTAGTTCATCATACACTCCATTCAAAATCTTGAAATGTAGAAGGAAATACACAACTCATTTTCAAAATTCAATGTTTTATTCACAAGGAAGGTCAAATGTTTCCCACACAAGCTGTGGGATGTGATTAAAAAGTAAAGTACATCTACTGAAGTAAGAGGTACACATGCATGAAATAGAAAGCAAAGGAGTATGAGTGAACCCATCATTTCCTTTGTATATTCTTCATTGTGCAGAGCATCTCCTTGCCAGCTCCTTTCATCCTCAAGGCATGGTACCTGAAAAGCAAAAATAAGGAAATCATCAATAAAGAGCTCAGGGTTAATCCATATTCCTACACTATTCTAATTCGTGCATATGGATCTCTAAGCAACAGGAGATATAGCTTTCTCAAAGATCAGATTGCATAGCTCACTTAGAAAGTAAAAATAGAAAAGAGAATAAAAAAATGCACATAAGAGAGGCCGAAGGCCTAATGTATTTTGTAACTGTTTTCCTAAGTGTGTAGGTATAGGTTGTAGCCAAGAAGAAATAAATCATGTATATGCTTTGGAGAAAAGGATTAATGTAACTCAAATTTCAGTATCTTCTACAAAATGGAAGAAGTTATAGTACAAAATAGAGAAGATACTTATAGGAAAAATACATGTTTCAGATTGTAGCTAAGGAAGAAAGAATTCTTATAAAATTTTGATAGGGCTTTGCCATGTGTTGGTCGTCAAATAGGACTTTTTAGAAGAGCAACAGTCAGGGGACAAAAAGTCCCTCCTCTTTAATGGGAGAGGTTCCCTTATTCTGAAACGAACTTATTTACAAATACACAGAACATTATTTTATGGTCAAACTTGGATATTACGAAAGTGTTTTCCACAAGGATCATCAGTTACGCCAGGAATGAGGAAGGGGAATAAGAAGATGAGCAGAATAGCAACATTCAGAATTATAGATAGCAGAATAATTCTTCGTGTATGCGAAGCTTCAAAGGATTTAAGACAAGATCATTTGCATTAGCTGAATGGGATTAAATTTAAAGACACAAAGTTCCGTAAATAACCTTCTTCAGATTTGTTAATCAAGGACACAAAGTTCCTTCTTGGTTGTACAAGATCTTTGTACTTTGCAAAAAACCGAAGCAAAGATGCAATCAGAGAGACTAAACAAGTTAGGAACAAAATGATCTTCACAATATTAAAGGAAAACACAGAGACAACAAGAATCAGATAGACAAAGAACAGGAAGCCCTTTTGTATTGATTTCTTTAAGATCTGTTTACACTTTCAAACAAATATCCAAGTTCTTCCTTCCTAGAAAATGGCATGGAAAGGCCATTATATAGATTACAAGTCAGTTACTCTTCAGAACAGTTTCTTTTAACTAAAGAATAGTTAAGTACCGCCAATTGCAATACCTTAACTAATTACAAAGAATACGAAAAGAAAGGAAAGAAGAGGAAAGGAAGGAGAAGGAGACAATTGGCCATCTTTGGGAGGGACCCACTGTCTTTAGAATCACTGCCGAACTTCTTCAATGACTCAGCTATATCTCTGCCACGAGGGACTGACGTGTTGGTTGCAGACTGAGTCCAAAATCCCAGACATTTCTCCATCTCTTTATCAAACTCGATGTGAGTATGATAGTCTTTGTTTGCTTCTTCAATGGCAGACTGAAGAGAGAAAATTTCCTTTATCTTGTCCTTAGAGATGAAGTCTTCCTTGAAAAGATTATCTTTGACAAAATCTCTGAACTGAGCTTTGATTTCTTGCAAGGACAAGGGAACGCCAGAGTTTTCATCCTAAAGATGACAATGCATATCTTTGAACGCAGCAGCTGCCAGTGTCTTGAAAACTTCTCCCTTCTGCCAACTATTCTTCATTTCTCCTACAGCTTCCTCTAGGACTTTGATTTTCCACTCCACGCTGTAGACCCAAGATTTTGACTGATTGTCCTTAGCATCATCGAAAATCTTGTTCGCGAAGAAGATGTTCTCATCTCTGCGGTCCATGAGGCGAAGGTCTACAATGCAACTACTCCAAGAGCTTAAGCTCTTTATCCATTACCCCAATAGTAGAGGACAGCTTCATTGCAAATTATCTACCTTTCCATGTAGCTTAAAAGCTTCATCGATGAAGTTTAGTCCAGCAACAAGCATGTCATCTACCATGGCCGATAGCTCTGCATATAGATGTGAATTCTTGTGCATATCTTTAATACTTTGCACTTCATCTTGGCTTAGAATTACGGGAGGCGGTAGAGCGGTGAAGGGGTAGGGTCCAAAACTTTGTCCTTAGACAAAAGTGACTTGATAAAACTCGTGAGAACTTGTTCTTGTTCTTCTAAAGCTGCTCAATCGTCTCTGCTGCCCTTTCTCTACCCTTCTAATGACCGTTGTGACTATTTCCGGAGGTTATGAATCTCACCTTCAGGAGTAGACTCTCCCATAGGGATCCTTGAAAGCTCAAGTCGATGTCGGCAAGTCTCGATTCGATTTGTCTACGTGGGCTTAGCAATCTCAAGGAATTGCTGACCTTGAGCATCCGACACAATCCTCGAAGTAGTTCGGCTTTCTTGGCATGAGAAGGAGTGGTGCCCAACAAGGTCAAGCTTCTGACATCAAAATTTGGTCCCAAGCTTTGAGAGGAGGATTTCCTCTTCATTTTGTCAACCAGAGGTTGCACCCAAGCAAAAGAGGAAGAAGAATCTGCGGGGAGAAGCGAGGGGACCCGAGAGACAGGAGCTCATGACACGCAAGGTGCGTGCATTCGCCGACTCAAGCTGAGATGTGGGTAGAACACTGGAGGTAATGGCGGTAGAAGAATCAGTAGCACCGGAAGTTTAGTGCTCTGGACCTCCTTATCTTTATCTGCTGGATCTTCAGGAACACTTGCAGGAGTTGGCATCTCACTTGTCTTCACTTTCACTGAGAACGATGATGTTCTCTGGCCCTATAGGAAACTCTGCCTATTTTCTTGGAGGGTCATTCTCTGCGGGCTCCTTCTTTACCTCTTTGAGTTTCTTCTTGTATACCTGGGTAGATGGAGAAGGAGTAGATTCCACAGGTCCCCGAGCTGTTGAGGCAGGAGGGGTTTTCACTGGTGTTCCAGACTCTGGAACTGATGCCTCCCTTATGGGTGTCGAATCATCTTTGGAGCTGGATTCTCCTGAGTGCCTCTTGAATTCTCGGATCTTCTTACTGAACCAGACCCTAGTTCTGATCAAGACTGGAGCAAGAATCTCAGCCAGATCATCTCTCTCTTTCCTGTTCCAATCCAGGTCCTCCAGAGGAGTGTGCTTAATCACATTTTCATACTCATACGAGTATAGTTCAGAATTGTCATCCTGGAGACCTTCAGGAACTTGGTACAGACTGAGTTCTTGGATCAATTGCAGGGAGAACCTGCCACAATGCCTTCTTCTGGCTTCAAAATCATCTGCACAGTCGGCCCAGTAGTCTTCTGTATCTGCCCTATGATGATAGACTATCTTGATGTTCTGTTCAATGAACTTCTTCAAGTCAAAGCAGGTTCTTGGCTTGAAGAAATGAACAGTGATAGGGACCAGGGCTCTTTCTATGTTCTGAGCATCCAGAGCCATTTTGCATGTGTAGTTTCCCAGAGAGATGGGAAAGTGCAAGCCAGAAATCTTCTTGTCTCTGCAAGTTCTGTGTAACTTGTCTAGCTGCCTGCATATTTCAATCAAGGCCATTTTGTCATTACAGAACATGGGAAGCCGCAGAGGAGTGCTCTCATAACCAGCGAGCCTGATATAAGAAAATTTCCTGAACTGAATGAAATAGGCTCCATATTGTGATATCAGGTTCATGGCTTCGTCTGAAAACCTTCTAGCAGTGTCACCTTCGAGCAATCTGACCACGTACATGGTGAAAGCATCATTGACCCTTCTGAAATTTCGATTGCTGGTCTCTAGGGTGAGGCTCAGGCGTGGCATACACTGGATCATCTTTGTGTGTATCTATGTAGGAGAATCCAAACCATCGCCTCGATGCATTTGGGGTATACATCGAATACGAAGTCATGAAGAACTTCTTTGGATTGTTGAATGTTAGATAGCTGCTCGGCCAAATTCATGCGATGATCTCGCCAGCTTGATATCTGTGTTCCTCGCACACCATGCTTGATGGCGGGCACATCCAAATGAAATTCATTGGTGGAGGGAAACCCATAACCCAGAGCAGCAGTATTATGAAGTCTGACAGTTCTTCATTGAAATCTACCCAGAAGAGGGTTTTGGTCAGACGAGAAGGACCTTTCTTAGTGTTCTTCAACCAAGACTTCGCCACTCGAGCTTTATATTTATCACTGTCTTGGTCGAACATGGCCTGTGCTTGATCCCGAGAGATGACTATAGCATTGTCCATCTCCGGAATCCTCAGAGCAGCTCCAATGGCGGCGGCGTCTAGCTTGGCAATGAGCTCCCCGTGTACATTTGTCAATTCGCTCGTAGCGGGGTCGAAGTGAGCTCCGCATGAAAGTACAGTATCAGCACACTGCACTGAGATAGGGAATCCTCCGGCGAAAGCTAAACCGCTATCATTAATCATCTTTGCCATTGGCGTAGGGTTTGCATCTGTCATTCTTGACCAAAATCGCGAAAGTCGAGATGACGAGCTTCACTGCCTCTCGATATTGCTAATGGCATACTCAAGTGGAGAAATTTGCTCTGTCCACGAAACTTGATCTTCATATTGATAGATTCGGAGCTGCGACCCAGGACTGCGGAAGGAATTTGCAAAGGAAGGGATATTGCGCGGAGTTTTCAAATTGCAAGGGTTCGAGAAAAAGATAGCATGGAAGCAATGCGAAAAATGCAAAGGGAATGCTCGTTATATAGCCGTTTGAGGAGCAGAATGAATTTAATGCGCATTGAATACACAACCACTAATTTGAAAAAGCATCATACTTGGAGCGGCGGGAAAACTAAGTGTGAATGACACTAGGTACGCTTTGGGACATGTGAGACGCGAATGCGCGAAACACGCAGCTTCGGCCGGTTCGGGCGAAACAGGAGAGGACGCACAAATGCATTTGGGACAAATGGGACGAAAATGTGTGAAGTACGCGATTGGTGTTTCGGCGAAATTGGAACAATGGGCCCGTTTGGACTTGGGACATTCGGGACAAAAGTTCTGGCACGCGACTTGACCGGCTCGGCGAAATTAGGAAAGCTCGCACTTTTTCAAATGGGGCGGTTGGGACAAAAAGTTCGAAGGATGCGGTTCAGAAAATCGGTCGAAAATGGGAAAGCTCTCACTTTTTAACTTTAGGACATTTGGGATAGGAAAGTGCGAAGTGCGCGGGAAGGATGATTCGGCTGAAATTGGAACAACACGCAAAGACGTTTAGGGACACTTGGGACAAAACCTTCCGACGGGCCCGAAAATGAGACAGCTTCGGGGACTTCGGCCGATCGGGGAACAGAATGCACTTTCGTACTTGGGACAGATGGGACAAAAAGTTCCGACAGGCCCGAAAATCACACAAAAAGACCCAAAACACAAATTTTTCAACTTCACGACTTAGGCACTTCAGAGAAGAACTCTTCAACTCAAAATTTTGAAAATTTTACTCTTATCAGAGCGGGAAATTTTGAGTGGACAACAGCTGGCTCCTTCTGGGGATGACTTGGTGTAAATTCATAGAATGAGACAAGGCAAGAACTTAGAGAACTCGGTGAAGCAGACCAGTGCCTTATCCATTGGGCAAAGGAGTCAAAAACAAACCAATACAGAGGGCAACACACACAACAGAAGGGAAACACACCAAAAGTAGAAAAAGCAAAAACACTGTACATAATATACAAAGGGACTCCCTAGTCACCTAGGACTTGAACAACTTCAAATACTGCCCACTATAAGGAAGTGGGAGGGGAGAACCATCCATGTAATCAAGATAGAAAGAGTCCTTACCAGCAAAGTGTCTTATCTTGAAAGGTCCAAGCCACAGAGAATCAAATTTTCCATGGCTGCCACGAGGTTCATGTCTTTTGTCCCATAAAAGCACGGTATCACCAACTTGGAACTCTCTGGACCTAGCTTTCTTATCGAACAGAACCTTCACCTTCTGCTGGTGAGCAGATATTCTGTCAGCAACCTCCAATCTATCCTCGTTCAGTTTGTGCAGGTACATGATTCTTTTGTCCAGAGCATCACTGAAACTAGTGTCTTCAATGGCCTTCATCGTGTGCAAGTGCAAAAGTGGCGGCCCATCACACGGTAATTGAGCCTCTACTCCATACACTACTTGAAAGGGGGACATTCCAATGGCTCTTTTAGGTGTGATCCTGTCTGCCCAAAGAGCATCATAAAGCTTCTTATGCCAGTTTCGCTGAGACTCATTGACCAACTTCCTTATGATAGTCACCAGATTTTTGTTGGTGGATTCTGCTTGTCCATTTCCCTGGGGATAATAAT
Organism: Taxus wallichiana var. yunnanensis; assembly: GCA_018340775.1. Lineage (NCBI taxonomy): Eukaryota > Viridiplantae > Streptophyta > Pinopsida > Cupressales > Taxaceae > Taxus > Taxus wallichiana. The sequence continues at coordinate 164,614,449 of CM031240.1, forward strand.
CTGAGGAATGAGCCAGAGAGATGCCATAAACCGTGAAAGGTAAATCCATTATCTTAGTTGAGGAGAAGTTGAAGCATTGTCACATAATCTTGTTAGGTACACCATACCTAACCAAGATGTTCTCTTTGATGAAGTTGCATACAACTTCAGAAGTAGTGCTCTTGACTGGAATAGCTTCCACCCATTTGGTGAAGTAGTCAGTGGCAGTTAGCACATGCGTGTGACCAGCACTAGAAGCAGGGTTCAGTGCACCAATGAAGTCTAGACCCCACTGTTGAAATGGTTCCTCAATCACAACTGGCTTGAGAGGCAAAGCGGCCAGTTTGGGTCTTCCCACAAAGGTTTGACAGGCCTCGCATTTATCCACCCACTTGGATGCATCTCTGAACAAGGAAGGCCAGTAATATCCTCCCCGGAGTATCTTGTGAGCTGTGACTGTTGATGAATAGTGCCCTCCACATGCCTGATCATGGAAAGCTGAGAGCAACTTTCTCTGCTGCTCCTTGTCCACACACTTCAGAAATCTCCCATCTAAACCACGCTTGAACAAGGCATTTTCCCACAGTACATATTGCGCTGATCTCAATTTAACGAGTCCTCTTTTCCTTGGTAGTTAAATGAGAGGGGCATTCCCCATAGGTGAGAAAATGGGCAATGTCAGAATACCATTCATCGACTGAACTAAGGAATAGAACAGTAGGAATGTCAGCTTTCTCCTCCAGCAACTCATGTTTGGCTCCTTCAGCGATGAGCTCACAAAGACCTTTGCCACGAACCAGCTTGGTTGGTTTGATATCAATGTCATACTCCTAGACTTTAGCCACCCAGTTTCTCTCTTAGACCCAAATTCATGTTGTGTAAGAATTGACTTTGATCGATCTGGAACCAGCACCATAGAGTGAGAGTTGAGGATATAGAAATGGAACTGCTTGACAGCTTTGACTACTACAAAAGCATGCTTCTCCATCATGGTGTATTTCAGCTCATGATTCTTCAGGATATAGCTCATGAAGGAAATTGGTAGCTCATGTCCATCAGAGTCTTCTTGGGTTAAGACGGCAGCCAGGGTGTTATCTGTAGCATAGCAATAGATGATGAAATCTTTGCTTGAAGTCGAGACGAGGCCAAATCGGAGTTTTAGCAATGGCTTTCTTGATACCCTCAAAGGATTCCTTTCCTTCAGAAGACCAACCAAACGCTTGCTTCCCTTTCATCATCTGAGAGATGTTCAAAGTTAATTCAGCAAAATCAGGGATGAATCTTCTTAAGAAATTGATCTTACCGAAAAAGGAATGCACGCCTTTTTACTTGGTTGGGAAAGGAATTTCTTTGGATGGCTTGAACTCATTCGGGATCAATCTTGATGCCATCCTTGGAGACAATGTGACCTAATAGCTTCCCTTCAGAATACGTAAGATAGATTTTTAGGATTTAAAGAAATCCCATACTCTCGGCATCTCTCGGCAGGATTTGTTTCAGTGTGGTCAAAGTGATCCGCTCTTGTCTTTGAGAACAACTGTCAGTCATCAAGGTATATGACTATAAATTTCCCTTTCAAGCTTCCAAAAGCAGATCCATAGCTCTCTCGGAAAGTGGCACCAACATTAATCATCCCAAAAGGCATTCTCTTGTAGGCGAAGGTACCCCAAGGAGTGGTGAAGGCTGTCTTGTGTTGATCTGCAGTATCAACCTCTACCTGATTGTATCCCGAGAATCCATCAAGCATAGATAACATCTCGGATCCTGATACTGCTTGCAAAATCTGATCCATCATAAAGAGGGTAGTTATCTTTCGAGAGAGGCTCGATTCTGAGTTTCGAAATCAACACAGATGCGGATCTCACCATTCTTCTTCCTGACAGGCACAATGTTTGCAATCCATGTCGAATGGTGAATGGGAAAAATGATTTTAGCCTTCAACAATTTCTGGATCTCCTGAAAGATGGTGTCGGCTATTTTTGGATTATACTGCCTTTGTTTCTGCTTGAAAGGCTTGATTCCTGGTTTGAGAGGGATAGAGTGTTGCATTTCTTTTGGCTTGAAGGCTTTTAGATCTTCATAAGAATATGCAAGAACATCCTTATACTTCCTTAGAAGATCAATTGCTCTTCTCCTCTCATCTGATGTGCAACATTTCCCAATATTCACCAGCTTTGGGTCATCAGAACTCCCAATATCAATTTTATCATACTCAATTTGATTCTTTGAGGTCCGAGAAGCTTTAGATCTCACGTATCTGTCATGTTTATCAAACAACTCCTCCAAACTCACCAAACCTTTGGGAATCTTGTTTCCTTTGAGCTTAATGCACCCTTCCTGATCAGTTTCTTCTCCTTGGGTGACAGCTTGGTCAGAAGACACACTCTCACGAGGCAGGTTGTCACTTCCCTCAAAATATAGTTGTTCGAAGTTACCTTTGAGTTCCAGGAAAGAAAGCGAGATCTTTGGTCATCGTTGAAAACTTGCCAGTTATTGGTATTGTCAGGGACACTAGGCCGATGGACCATTTCAATAGTGAACTTATCCTGAGAGAATTCAGGATGGGGAATCAGTAGTGACCCTGAGACAGCCAGTGAATCAGCCCTCACTGTTCTTTTCTCTAGGTATGGCTTGATAGAGAAAGCATCAAGGAATTCAATTGAATCCCAAACTGATTCCGATAATGCTTCACCTCCCATTCTTTACTCGAAAAAGGTTTCGACTTGCTTCACAATTAGCTCTGCATCACCACGAGCGAAGATTTTTACACCTCGTTCTTTGGCTACTTGCGGTACCCAAGAAGGAGAGCCTCATACTCTGCGGTGTTGTTAGTATTCTAAGCGCAACTTAAACGAAAAAGGGTGTAGGCAGCCTTCAGGTGACACTAGCAGGACACCAGCTCTAGAACCAGTCGAGGAACAACTTCCATCAAATTCTAAAATCCAAACACCATTGCGATCTTTGGGTGATACTTTAGAGGGTTGGATTTCATCAGGGGACAGAATCATGTAATTACCATGACCTATGTCTTCATAGAGTATTTGTGCCTTAGGATCATCTGTTTTCTGCACAATATACTCAGACTGTTTCTCAGGGAGTAACTTCTTCATTTGTCCATTGACGGGTATGAGGGCGTGTGACCAATCCATTTGAATCTCCCCACCCACATCTTTACAGAAGTTCCGACTTAGCAACATTCCGTAAGAAGGAGGAATGTCTGCTACTAGGATGGTGGCCAAGACTTTCTTTTCAGGTAAAGCAGCAAAAGCCACTTGTGCATCTTTAATCCTTCCAACCAAAGGTACTTCCTTACTTTCCATGGAGTAGCAAGATCCATAAGTACGAGTAAGGGTCAAGCCTAAAGCATGGGCTACTTTAGCAGGCATTACGTTATCTGAGGCTCCGGAATCTATGACACAGTTACTGAGCCTATGGCCCGCTATAAGAAGTGTTACATAAAAGGGCTTGATTTTGTCACCAGGCGAGGTGACAGCAGCTACCAGACTAGGTTGTGGTATAGAAGGAGGAGTGGGCAAAAGGCCTTTAGAGGTGGTCTTGGAATGGGAATTTACAAATTGGATCATCTTGGCAAAAGCTTTGGGATGGGTTTGGTAGTATTCAGCTTCTGAAATTTGAACCTTGGTCCTTTTTAGGTGATCCACAATGTCAAAGGATCCAGAGGTGGATGGGCCATCATCATTTGAAATTCTAGGCTTATCAACCTTAGGAGAAAAAGAAGAAGAAGCAACTTTGGTAGCAGGATTGACAGTACTTACCTTTGGTGCAGATGAGGTAGGGATAGGAGATCCTCTTCTGGAAATTACAGGAATAGTTGTTGGTTGCTCCTTAGATTTCTTCGTAATGTGTTAATTTCTCCTTCGCCTCATTTGTTCTCGAGTCATGACAAAGCAAATGATTCACTGTTCATATCTGCTACCACTTCATCATAGTTATCTCCATCATCAATGCCTTCAGTGGTAAAGAAATTGACTCGAGATCCTTCGAGTTCTTCTGCCTCATCATCGAATTCCTCCAGGAACTCCTCACAAGCTTCATTATCATCTTCTGGCTCTTCAACCTCACAAGTTGCATTCACTGGAACTTTGACAGGAGGTCCTTCAAGTGCCAGTCTTGTGTGGGGAGCTGGAAAACGGTTTCTAGGTTGAAAATTTCTTCTCGGAACGTCTGCATATGGTGCATGCTGGGCTAATTGTTTCTTTATAGCCACTAGATCATTTGCAAGTTTCTGGACTAATGGATCAGTATTGGGTCCAGAGGTGGAAGAGGAAGAAGCAGCAGATTTAGATTTAGGAGGATCTCTTCTCAACTTCCCTGACATGATCAGGTCATCCTCGACACTAACAGCCAGTTCTTGATCTAGAATTAGCATTCCAAGATTAGCCCTTCTTAGGGCATAACTGACTTTAGGCGTTTGGGAATTCAAAAGAAACGTTTTGAATTTGATCAACCGGTCGAGTATTTACAGGAATCTTGTTGATCAATCTGTTGAACCGAGCCACAAATTCTCTCATGGGTTCTGATGGATCTTTCTTTATCTGAGAAATCTGGGCAAGCAGGGCATGCACATCTTCTGCCGGCTTGAAACGGCTTTCAAACTGAGTTCTCATGGTAGTCCAGTCGGTGATGGCACCAGCCGGAAGGTGATAGAACCAGTCAGCAGCATTATCCTGTAACGTCTCAACGAACAGTCTTACTGAGACGTCTTCATGCTCAACCCCCAAAACTCCACATGCAACTATGAAGGCTGCAATATGTTCATCAGGGTGTACTTTGCCATCTCCTTTAAATTTTGGGAAGTTCTTTCGGTTACCTCTAGGTAACTCATGCAAAGGCTGCGCAAGAGCCAGGGGCCCGACACGTTGACCCCATGGCAATTGTGCCGCCATTCTTGGAAATACGGCTTGGAGGGGAACTTTAACACCAGCAAGGATCAAAGCTCGTAGATTGGGACTAGCAGGCTCGAAGGAATACCACTCGTAGGACTTCTATCTTTGAACAGCAGAGTGCTCGTCGAACGAGTTCTTCTATTTGAAGGGAAAGGAAAACCCTGTTGCTCCAAAAGCTGAAACTGAGAATCTTCAATACCAAGGGTCCTTCTCCCTCGAGTGAAACGCGGAGTCGCCAGATCAAAGGATGATCGAAAAAATTGCAGTACTGGAATGCGATTTTCCCCAGCGGAGTCGCCAAAAACTGTTGGTCGTCAAATAGGACATTTTAGAAGAGCAACAGTCAGGGGACAAAAAGTCCCTCCTCTTTAATGGGAGAGGTTCCCTTATTCTGAAACGAACTTATTTACAAATACACAGAACATTATTTTATGGTCAAACTTGGATATTACGAAAGTGTTTTCCACAAGGATCATCAGTTACGCCAGGACTGAGGAAGGGGAATAAGAAGATGAGCAGAATAGCAACATTCAGAATTATAGATAGCAGAATAATTCTTCATGTATGAAGCTTCAAAGGATTTAAGACAAGATCATTTGCATTAGCTGAATGGGATTAAATTTAAAGACACAAAGTTCCAGTAAATAACCTTCTTGATTTGTTAATCAAGGACACAAAGTTCCTTCTTGGTTGCACAAGATCATTGTACTTGCAAAAGCGAGCATAAAGATGCAATCGAGAGAGACTAAACGAGTTAGGAACAAAATGATCTTCACAATATTAAAGGAAAACACGAGAGACAACAAGAATCGAGATAGAAAAAGAAGCGGGGAAGCCCTTTTGTATTGATTTCTTTAAGATCTATTTACACTTTCAAGCAAATATCCAAGTTCTTCCTTCCTAGGAAAATGACGTGGAAAGGCCATTATATAGATTACAAGTCGGTTACTCTTCGTAACCGTTTCTTTTAACTAAAGAATAGTTAAGTACCGCCAATTGCAATAGCTTAACTAATTACAAAGAATACGAAAAGAAAGGAAAGAAGAGGAAAGGAAGGAGAAGGAGACAGTGGCCGGCATCTTGGGAGGGACCCACCTGTCTTCATAATCCACTGAACTTCTTCAATGACTCAGCTATATCTCTGCCACGAGGGACTGACGTGTTGGTTGCAGACTGAGTCCAAAATCCCAGAAATTTCTCCATCTCTTTATCAAACTCAACGTGAGTATGATAGTCTTTGTTTGCTTCTTCAATGGCGATCAAGAGAGAAAATTTCCTTTATCTTGTCCTTAGAGATGAAGTCTTCCTTGAAAAGATTATCTTTGACAAAATCTCTCGAACCGAGCTTTGATTTCTTGCAAGGACAAGGAACGCAAGAGTTTTCATCTGAAGATGACAATGCATATCTTTGAAGCAGCATTTGCCAAAGTGTCTTGAAAACTTCTCCCTTACGCAATGCTATTCTTCATTTCTCCTACAGCTTCCTCCAGGACTTTGATTTTCCACTCCACGCTGTAGACCCAAGATTTTGACAGATTGTCCTTAGCATCATCGAAAATATTGTTCGCGAAAGATGTTCTCATACCTGTGTCGGTCCATGAGGCGAAGGTCTACAATGCAACTACTCCGAGCTTAAGCTCTTTATCCATTACCCCAATAGTAGAGGACAACTTTTGCAAACTATCTACCTTTCCATGTAGCTTAAAAGCTTCATCGATGAAGTTTAGTCCGGCAACAAAGCATGTCATCTACCATGGCTTCGATAACTCTGCCATAGATGAATACTTGTGCATATCTTTAATACTTTGCACTTCATCTTGGCTTAGAATTACAGGAGGCGGTAGAGCAGTCAAGGGTAGGGTCAAAACTTTGTCCTTAGACAAAAGTGACTTGATAAAACTCGTGACAACTTGGGCTTGTTCTTAATTAGCTGCTCAATCTGCTTTGCCATTTCTCTACCCTTCCAATGACCCTTGTGGATTTCTGGAGGTTATGAATCTCGGCTTGAGGAGTAGACTCTCCCATAGGGATCCTTGAAAGCTCCAAGTCGGATGTCGCAAGTCCATTCTCGATTTGTCTCTGCGGGCTTAGTAATCTCCAGGAATTGCTGACCTTGAGCATCAGACACAATCCTGGAAGTAGTTCGGCTTTCTTGGCACGAGAAGGAGTGGTGCCCAACAAGGCTGCTACAGCATCAAAATTTGGTCCCAAGCTTTGAGAGGAGGATTTCCTCTTCCTTTTGTCAACCAGAGGTTGCACCCAAGCAAAAGAGGAAGAAGAATCTGTAGGAGAAGCAAGGGGACCCAGAGACAGGGAGCTCATGACACTCAAGGTGCAATGCACCTGACTCAAGCGAGATGTTGGTAGAACACTGGAGGTAATGGCGGTAGAAGAATTAGTAGCACCGGAAGTTCAGTGCTCTGGACCTCCTTATCTTTATCTGCTGGATCTTCAGGAACACTTGCAGGAGTTGGCATCTCACTATCTTCACTTTCACTGAGAACGATGATGTTCTCTGGACCTATAGGCAACTCTGCCTGTTTTCTTGGAGGGTCATTCTCTGCGGGCTCCTTCTTTACCTCTTTGAGTTTCTTCTTGTATACCTGGGTAGATGGAGAAGGAGTAGATTCTCAGGGTCCCCGAGCTGTTGAGGCGGAGAGGGTTTTCTTTGGTGTTCCGGACTGAAGCGATGCCTCTCTTATGGGTGTCGAATCATCTTTGGAGCTGGATTCTCCTGAGTGCCTCTTGAATTCTCGGATCTTCTTACTAAACCAGACCCTAGTTCTGATCAAGACTGGAGCAAGAATCTCAGCCAGATCATATCTCTCTTTCCTGTTCCAATCCAGGTCCTCCAGAGGAGTGTGCTTAATCACATTTTCATACTCATACGAGTATAGTTCAGAATTGTCATCCTGGAGACCTTCAGGAACTTGGTACAGACTGAGTTCTTGGATCAATTGCAAAGAGAACCTGCCACAATGCCTTCTTCTGGCTTCAAAATCATCTGCACAGTCGGCCCAGTAGTCTTCACGATCGTCTATGATGATAGACTATCTTGATGTTCTGTTCAATGAACTTCTTCAAGTCAAAGCAGGTTCTTGGCTTGAAGAAATGAACAGTGATAGGGACCAGGGCTCTTTCTATGTTCTGAGCATCCAGAGTTGTTTTGCATGTGTAGTTTCCCAGAGAGATGGGAAAGTGCAAGCCAGAAATCTTCTTGTATCTACAAGTTACGCGGCAACTTGTCTAGCTGCCTGCATATTTCAATCAAGGCCATTTTGTCATTACAGAACATGGGAAGCCGCAGAGGAGTGCTCTCATAACCAGCGAGCCTGATATAAGAAAATTTCCTGAACTGAATGAAATAGGCTCCATATTGTGATATCAGGTTCATGGCTTCGTCTGAAAACCTTCTAGCAGTGTCACCTTCGAGCAATCTGACCACGTACATGGTGAAAGCATCATTGACCCTTCTGAAATTCCGATTGCTGGTCTCTAGGGTGAACTGCGGGCAGTAGGCATACACTGGATCATCTTTGTGTGTATCTATGTAGGAGAAGCCAAACCACTGCCTCGATGCCGCTAGGGTATACATCAAATATGAAGTCATGAAGAACTTCTTTGGCTGCCGACGTTAGATAACTACTCGGCCAAATTCATTACGATGATCTCTACCGGTTGATATTCGTGTTCCTCGCACACCATGCTGATGAGCGGGCACATCCAGAAATGAAATTCATTGGTGGAGGGCAAACCCATAACCCGAGCCAGCAGGATTATGAAGTCTGACAGTTCTTCATTGAAATCTGCCCGGAAGAGGGTTTTGGTCAGACGAGAAGGACCTTTCTTAGGGTTCTTCAACCAAGACTTCGCCACTCGAGCTTTATATTTATCACTGTCTTGGTCGAACATGGCCTGTGCTTGATCCCGAGAGACGACTATAGCATTGTCCATCTCCGGAATCCTCAGAGCAGCTCCAATGGCGCAACGCGTCGGCTTAGCGATGAGCTCCCGTGTACATTTGTCAATTCGCTCGTAGCGGGGTCGAAGTGAGCTCCGCATGAAAGTACAGTATCAGCACACTGCACTGAGATAGGGAATCCTCCGGCGAAAGCTAAACCGCTATCATTAATCATCTGTGCCATTGGCGTAGGGTTTGCATCTGTCATTCTTGACCAAAAATCACCGAAGTCGAGATGACGAGCTTCACTGTCTCCGATATTGCTAACGGCAGACTCAAGTGGAGAAATTTGCTCCTGTCCCTGAAACTTGATCTTCATATTGATAGATTCGGAGCTGCGACCCAGACTCTGGAAGGAATTTGCAAAGGGAAGGGATATTGCGCAGGTTTTCAAATTGCAAGGGTTCGAGCAAAAGATAGCATGGAAGCAATGTGAAAAATGCAAAGGGGAATGCTCGTTATATAGCCGTTTGAGGAGCGGAATGAATTTAATGCGCATTGAATACACAACCACTAATTTGAAAAAGCATCATACTTGGAGCGGCGGGAAAAACTAAGTGTGAATGACACTAGTACGTTTGCAGGACATGTGAGATGCGAATGCGCGAAACACTGTGGCTCGGCCGGTTCGGGCGAAGCAGGAGAGGGCGCACAAATGCATTTGGGACAAATGAGACGAAAATGTGCGAAGTACGCGATTCGGGTGTTTCGGCCGAAATGGAACAGCGGGCCCATTTGGACTTGGGACATTCGGGACAAAAAGTTCAAGTACGCAACTTGGCCAAGCTCGGCGCCGAAATTAGGAAAGCTCACACTTTTTCAAATGGGGCGGTTGGGACAAAAAGTTCGAAGGATGCGGTTCGGGCAAATATGCCGAAAATGGGAAAGCTCGCACTTTTAACTTTGGGTCATTTAGGACAGGAAAGTGCGAAGTACGCGGGAAGGATGATTCGGCTGAAATTGGAACAACACGCAAAGAACGTTTAGGGACACTTGGGACAAAACCTTCCGACGGGCCCGAAAATGAGACAGCTTCGGGGACTTCGGCCGATCGGGGAACAGAATGCACTTTCATACTTGGGACAGATGGGACAAAAAGTTCCGACAGGCCCGAAAATCACACAAAAAGACCCGAACACAAATTTTCAACTTCATTACTTAGGCACTTCGAGAGAAGAACTCTTCAACTCAAAATTTTGAAAATTTTACTCTTATCAGAGCGGGAAATTTTGAGTGGACAACACCATGTAAAATGGATATTTACACCGTTCCATCATGTTGTTTTCAACTAATACATGCTTCTACAACTATATGTAAATCAAATAAGTGATACAGAAAATAGAAGAGCCGACTATGATCAAATAACAGTTACCATTTTCAGTTTCCAACAACAAATCAGTTTCAAAAGGGAAAGTTATACATTTTGTGATTTCAAATTTCAGAAAACACATCTATTACGGCTATCAGGCACAAGTATAAAGTAATAGAGCTTCAATCCAGATAATCATATGGAACTCTGACTGCAAACTAGGTAGTAAACTTCTACAAGTTATGAGGTTACAGTGGTTGAAAAGATACATGGCTCAAAATTTCAGTAAGTTGTTAAAGGCTCAAGATCTGAATATCAGAATGTATATAGTACCAAAAAATGATAAAACCAAGCCTATTACATCTAACTGGAGGATACTCAGTTTCCAAACAATCATACTTCCAGGGGTAGAATCAATCAAAGAAGAAATTTCACTACATATATCAGATATGATGATGATATTACCAAAGTCATAAGGTATGGTCAGAAAACCCTTGAATCAAATTATATGCACATTTAGGCTAAGGATTGTTTTAAAGTCTTCTTTCAGAAGTTTACATTCCCATTGAAAATCAGTTTCAAGTGGTGAATCCAAGAGAAAATTACAGTTTCAGGCTCCAGTCGGAGAACCCATTAAGGGGTATCAAAATCAGAGTAAGAAACAGGGTCATCTAGTTTAGAAACCAAACTCAGAAACAAGTTTCAACTTGAAATGGCCAAGGTCAAACCAAGGGGTCACATGAAATGCAAGAAAGAAATGAATATCAAATACTCCAAAATAGAGATAAGAAAAAAATCGATTACCATGCTCAAAGATCAAGAACTTACCAGACTTCGACACCATTTGCACATTCAACTCAAAAACAAAAGTGGCTTTAATAAGAAGGATGGCACATAAAAGTTGTTGAGAGTTCAAAGAACTTGAACAATGGCGGTCGAGGAAAAGGTAAAAATATCGAAAACCCTAGAAGCTCACATAGCTCTGAAGAAGGTAGGGAGCTATAAACCCAAGCTCAAACCTTGCTCAAAAATGAATCGAACTTAGATAGAGTAACAAACCACAGAAGTACATGCATGAGGATTTGTAAAGCCGAAATAACATAGCTCAGAAAAGCTTCAACAAAGGCACCGAGAAATTTTTTTCCTGGGCTTCACCTGCAAGATTGAAAATCTAAATGGAATGACCATTAGGGTCAAATTGACTTTACCATATAGAATCTCAGTGGTGAATTAGTAGAATTCAACCACAGTTTAAAGATCAATGATCGAAAATGACAAGTACACAGATCAAAGGCCAAAGATCAAGCTCTATGAACAATGCAAACCATGGTTAAAATGCATTTATGACATGGCAGAAACCCTAAATCATGCTTTAAAGATAAATGATAAAAATCATGAAGTACAAGAGATCAACACTCACAAATGGATCATCAGAATCAATGCAAAGTAGTCCAAGCGAAATGGCGGTTGTTGACCAACTTATAAGTTTCAAATTCTAAAAGTGTCAAAATTTCCTCCGTGGGCCCGAAAGTCCACAGAGAGGACACGTGTCGTCATTACATCAGAAGTGGAAAAGTAGAGGCTAGAGTTACTTTACGTTTGAAACCTTTTCAAAAGGTTAAAATTTCCAAAATCTCCCGCAATCCCGACACTCCGCAAGATAAAAGTCAAAACAATCAAAATTCAAAGTATCGGCGGAGCGGTGGGCTTTCTCAAAGTTTTGAGACTTATTACAAATAGGAGAAAAAAATTCAAAAGGATCCAAAAATCTGCAAAGAACATAAAGTTTTTGAAATTTTGCCCACATGCCCGTAAAAGTAAAGGAAAAAGAATCCATGTGCCATCCAAGCTATTATTTTGAGTTTTGACTTTCAAAATTTGAATTATAGAATATGTTTCAAGTAATTCAAATGGGCCGACTAAATTATGCCATCAATAATCACCAAAAAGGGTGAAATTTCAAACTATACACTCTCAAATGGAAAAATGATGAAGATTCAAATCTAAGAAAGCTCAGTCAAAGGTTATAATAGAGATGCCAACAAAAGGAGAAGTCTCGAGCTCAAACATGAGACAAAAAAAATGAGAAAGAACTTACTACTTTGAAGTGTTTTCTTCAAACCTTTGAGTCACAGAGAATCAGATTACGTAAAAGCTCGAGAATGATCAAGTTCGAGCCACAAAAACCAGAAAATGCAAAGAGAAACTAAGTATCAGTATGCATGGTCTCAATAAAATGAAGTAATTTTCACGATTCGAGGACAAAGAAGCTCACCTTTTCTAAGCATTTGTGGAAACCCTAAAATTTGCAGAGAACTTGAATCTTTCAAACCATGGCGGCCTTCAGAAAGAAATAACACAGAATCGAGTTTCAGGGTTCAACAATGGTATTCAATACAGAAGGTGAGCTCGAATCTTGCTCAAAAAGAAAGAATGAACCGAGCTCGGAAATGGCGAACAAGTCTTCTTCAGAACTCTTGCAGAACTCCAATAGATCATAGAGACCAAAAGAGTGACGAAAATAGAGCTCAAAAATTTCACCTTTGCATGCGGAAACACCCCAAACCATATTGTTCAGAGCTCGAAACAGAGCAAAAGAACCCAATACAGAGATACGGGAGGTTCCTTATTCACCCTCTGCAACCACGAAACTAATATTCAAGAGGAAAGCTGAGCTCAAAGAAATAATAATGGCGGCCACCTTCACAATCTCGCACAGAGAGCTCAAAAGAGGAAGAATAACTACAAAATACAGTGTAATCAAGCTTGAAAACTCATAAAATGGCGTTGAAAAGAAAATTTTGCTAGGGCTTCACACCATATATTGAAAACCAAATGAAATGTGCATGAGTGTTGAGATATTCCTTATTATGCAAACTTGAGAGGTGAGTTTCGACCTAACTCAACCACAATCAGAAATAAATGGATCCAAATCAAAAGGACACATATCAAAGGCCAAGAATGATCCTCAAAGTTGAAGCAAACTACCGTGATCAGGATGCCACTAGCCTTATTAATTATAGGGGTAAACCCTAACTCACATTAAAGCATCAATGATCAAGCTTCAACCGAGTATGAATATCAAGGGCCAAGGATCAAGCTCCGAGGATCAAAGAAATTAACCACAATCAATCTCCACCAACCACCTTAAATGTAAAGTCCAAAACCCTAATCATAGGTTCAAAATCGACGACGAGAAGCGAAAAAGACACAAATCAATGGTTTAAAAACAATCAACAATTTCAAAGCAAACTCAACATTGAATCGCATATGCCACCGACAAAAACATGGAGGGGTGAGTCACCATGAGAAGGGGCTACCCACCTCTTGGATCAAATAAATAATCATTACAATGAATTTCAAAATTCCAACCATAGTGTATGCCTTCAAATTCAAATGCCGACCAAATTATACCCAATGATCACCGAAAAGGTGAATTTCTATTATATACTATTCAGACATACAAAGCCGACAAGTATTATATGGTTGTGTATAATCAAAGGTAGCCAAGCACTATGTGGTGACTTTCACAAAGTTCCCCCATATGTATCTAAACCATGGTAATGTGTTAAGTCCACAAAGGTGGCCAAACTCAAACGAAGACAAATCCATATATCAAAGGGTGGTCCCCACATGGAGCTAGCATAGAACAAAGGAGTTATTTTTGCATGCCTTCACAATAGGACAAAATAGAGAAAAAGATAGAGTTGCATGTTCAAAAGAGAAAGACTTGCATATAAAGCAAGCTTATTATTAGCAAATTGTTTACCCTTGTTTTCTTAAAAATAGAATAGTCAACTTTAGTTTGACTGTATTGTAATTAAGGCTAATAATGCTTATTTGTATTTGCATGCTCGATTTCTATTCCTTTATCTATTATTAAGTAAAGGATAAAAATAGGATGCATGGGCGATTACAAGCCTTAGGTTATTTTTGGGAAGGGGTGAACTTTATTTTTCTATATATTGTGTGCCTTTACAAAGCACAAAAGGGAGAACGACTGGAGAGACTTTTAGATATAGGATTACTTGAAGCAATTTTAGCTAGTCTTTCCTTCGATTGTGAAGCATTTTGTGTTTCCAAATTACTTGCATTCTTGTGTATGTTTCTATTAGTCTTGTGAATGCAAATTCCCTGATTAATCATCTTACCCTGTTGCAAAATTTAGTAGTTTTTGCATGATATTAATGTGCATGTTTAGCTTAGTAGTATTGTTGTGATAATCTCCCTCAATACCTCAAAGTGTTTTTCCCTTAATATTCTACAGAAGAATTGTTGGTTCATGCACCCAAAATCCTTCACATATCAATTATGCATATACTTAGTCAAAGCCCTCATACAAATTTGGTGTATCACCTTAGTTTTAATTATTTTACAGTCATCTTTTACCCTTAAACCCTAGAATCAATTTTAGGATACATCAACAAGGAACCAACCTTGATACCAGAGACTCACCTCAAAATAGGTATACCCACAGACTTGAGGTGTTTCCATTATATCTATGAAAGAGAGAGAAAATTGTGCAAGCTTAGAAAACTTGCAGCCATCTCTCTATAGGGTGCACTTTCGAGAGATAACACTCATATTTGGTTCAAATTATTGTCATGTACATGAGGAACCTTTGCTACTACACCACTTGGTTTTAAACTGGGAGTCACAAGATGTGTTATAAAATGAGCCTCTAAGGGAAAGGGTTTTACCAAGACACACAGACTTCAAACCAACTTTGAAATGCCTCAATGTTAATTTTTAGATGTCAAACCTTGTCTTATAGCTAATAGTATCTTAAATTCCAAAAAGAAGAGATATCCAAAATTAAAAACCTCTAAATTCGAAATAAGAACAAATTTGAAATCGAACACCAAAAACCTACGAATTTTAAATTATGAATTTTGAATTTTGAATTGTAAATTTTGAATTCCAAATTCTAAATTTTGAATTCCAAATTCTGAATTCTAAATTCTAAATTCTCAATTCTGAATTCCAAATTTTGAATTCCAAATTCCAAATTCCAAATTCCAAACTCCAAATTCTGAATTACAAATTCTGAATTCCAAATTATAAATTCCCAAATTTGAAAAACTCTAAATTCCCAAACCGAAAATCCAAAATCTAGTAATGTCCGAATTATGAAATCTTGAAATGTCTAAAATACCAATTTCGAAATCTGAAATTCTTAAAATCAGAAATTCAAAATTTTAAGAATACACTTTTGATCTTTAACCTCCAATCTATCCTTTGGTGAAATTTGGGCTTTTTTTTCTCATGAAAAATCTACAAAAACTGATTTTGGATCTCTGACCCTGCAGTGAAACTCTAAAATCCAAAATTTTATTCCTCTGGAGTTTGAATTCCTTACAAATTCAAAGTTGTAGAAATGATCTTTTTCCCACACAGAATGAAAAAATATTGTGGAGGTCACACAGTGGCTAAGATGTTGTAATGGGATAGTGTGAAATGTATAGCTTTATCCTGCTTCTCACACCTACCATGCCAAAACTATTGTGATAAAATTAGAACAACCCCAAATGCCTCGCAAATGAATAGCTAGGAAGTGAGTGTGATTTGAAAAACATGGGGTTATCCTAAAGTGTGGTACTTTATGAAATGGGATGGCTCTCCAAAGAAGGTCGACTTCCTTTCCTAACCTAGTGCTAACTAATATGAAGTGTAGAGGATGGATAATCTAACCCTACTCTAATGCTTCTTAAGGGGACAAGGATACAAGTATTGAAGGAAAATGAAACCTACTATAAGGGAAGGTAATGCAAAAAGAAGGAATTTGGAAAACATGCACTACATGAGAATGAGAAAAAGAAAATTGGGGAGGGTGACAAACCACCACAGATCCAAACTATTGCTACAAATTCATTTAGCAATAAACACAATTCCATTTTATACCCTCGTAATATACGTATGATGGTGCACAAACATATATACAATGAAAATACCAGAAGATGAAATAAAACACAAACAAAGACTGAAAACATTAACAAATATTATTTTATTGCTCCAATAATTTATGAAATTCATTGCATTGAGGAACCAAAGGCACAAATTTGCATTACAATGTCAAATAGGGAGGTGTTCAAATTCCATAGATTTTCATAGACAAGCAAGAAAGGAGGGACAATTATAAATTGTCCAACCCTTTGAATTGATCCCTTCCTTATAATTTATGGAATAAGATTCAAGAGGGGAGAGAGAGAGGAAGTCTGAAATTTCTCAAAACCCCTCAAAAATCATAATTATTTTCCTGCAATGGATGTGGGAAGATCTTCAAACACGATGATTATACCATTCCTTGTGTTTGAAGAAATGGACTCCATGATTGCACCTTGGTATGACCTCTAGCTCATGTAATTTCATCATGATTTTTTTCCTATCTAACTCATGAATTCCAAATCACTAATCATCTCATGCCTTAGATCTCTGAAATATATTTCAAACAACTATAAGTTTTCAAAATCGGAGGAGTATTGAGTAAGTTGTCATACTTCCCGAGCTCACCTACCCTTCTCATCTCAAAAATTTTACCCTTCCATTAAATTCCTCTTTGAATTTCCTTTCCAATGAGTACAATTTTATTAAATTTGGGTAAGGAATTCTCAAGTTATTCAATTTTTTGTTCGAGACACCATTTGGGTTACTCTACCCACCTACCGAGCTCCTCTACATGAATGAAAATCACTCCTTCATGCAAATGAGTTGGTTGTATGGATAAGAATCCAACACATTCACCTATCCCATCATAACTCCCCAAATAGATTGGTGGGATAAATTTGGGTTTTGGGGGTTTCGTGTGGCGTACTGGATTTTAACAACCCTTCGCTTCAAACATGTGGTGCTCTAAACTCCAAACTCGCACTCCGAAACCGACCCCCTAAACATCCACTTCAGATTTGGGGCTTTACCCACTTTGGAGTTCTCAACTCACCACCTTGAGAATCCTAACCTATGGTGCTCTAAAATTTAAACTCCCTAATCTCCGAAAATCATGCTTTGTTGACTCCAAAATTCCCAGAGCCATTCAAATTTTTGGGTTCACGGATTTTGGGTTTTACTCACTCATTTTTCATTTGGACCAAAAGATCTCCAAATTTAAACACCTCTGAAGTCAGAATTTTTTAGACTTTGGACTTCCTCAATACCGAACTCACCTTCCTGCGAGTTATTCATGTTGATATGTCTCCTTGCGCCTTCATTTGAGGTCGCGAGCCGAGATATCTTCCGGTGCCAGGAATCACTAACTCACCTTGGTGGGTTAGGTCCTTTACCTCATTACCCCTTTTTCATTGTCTAAATCATGAGCTTAGATTGATCATTCTCATCGAATCATTAAATCACTTGATTTCTAAGCTATTTAATTGAATGTCACACATGATAGCATGCTTGCGCCTTCAAGCCTCTACCACACTACTCACTAAGTTCACAATGGATTAACCCATTAAAAATTTCTTCAGCCATCACTTTCCCCAAATTGAGTCACCTGACCATTCATGAGATAATGACTGAGCTCCCTGGATCCTCAACTAGCCATGTATCCTTGTCTCATTAGCTCGACCTTGGACTCACCAAGTCGGCTTTACGTGACATCTCTATATACATCAAACCAATTACAAATCTTGGTCGAGCCAATATGAGCTTGCTCAGCTCCCGAAAGTTGGTCCCTTCAATATAATGCCTCGGTTTGCTGATTAGTTTGATGAGCTACTCGATGAGCTAGTTTGAGCTCGATTCCTCAATATGGCCCCTTTTGAAAATTTTTGGCCCCCTGAACTCTAAATTTTGATCTTTTTAATTTCTCCAAATCCAAGAGGCTGAGGGAGGGTAGTGAGTGGACTTGTTGAAGTTTTTTTCCATTTTTCAATCTTTCACCCGTTTTGGCTAAGTGTTGACCCACAAGGCCTACATTTCCTAATTTTTTTAGTTCATCCTTAAGTGTCGAAATCCGAAGAGGAAAAAACTGTTATTATCCCAACACTTCTGGAAATCATTGAATGTGCTCCCTGAAACCTTAGAAACCATCCGTTACCTCAATTTCATCCTTTGGTCTCTTGCTTGGTGCTTAGGTCTCACCTACTCATGTTGTCCATTTTTCTTGGGGGAAATGGATAACAATTTGGTGACTTACAGGGACATATTCCTAGTAAATTTTTATACCAAGTAGCCTTAATATGTCCACTGGGAAAAGAGCCATAAGTAATAACCTAAAACTAATTTAGGCTTGTGAACTTTACCCCAAAGACCTCTTAGTGTTGTTGTACTTGAACTGACCCGCTACTTGCACTCCCAATCTTTATAACCAAATTTTTAATTTAAAATTATGAGAGTGGAAAATTTTTGGAACTTTGAACTTTCACCCTTTTACTTATGTAATCTTGTTCAATGGGGTTGATCATGAACTTAAGAACCCATCCCAATTATTTTTTCGGCATGAGCACACTAAATTTGATGATTCATTGGAAAGAATAGTGCATTGCTAAACATTGAGTAATACCTTTTTGGTTTTAGAAATCATGGAAATCTATAAAAATTTGACTTTACTCCTCTTCTAAATGATTCTTAAAACACTATGACATGTTTCCTAGAACATAATTGAAGGTTGAGACATGAATTAATTTTTGGAGGTGTTATAAACTCAAACCATGACTAATTTGAAGGATCAAGAGGATACGAAATATAAAATCTGCCCTTTAATCTGATTTTAGTTTCTTTGTGTTTGAAAATCCTTGAGATATGCAATTTTTTCCTCTAACTTTGAGCATCCTATTACATCATTCCTTCTTGAAAAACATGATTTTCTACAATGATACAAATTAGGTGTAATGAAACCCTTTTCCGAATGCACTTAGGGAAATTGAAACGTAATATATAACAAGACAATATGCATAACACTTAGAGAAATTTAAATTTCTATGCTAATATGTATAAGGATGAGATTCTTCCTTTCAGTAGTAGTGCTTGAGATATATTCCATTGATTGGAATCAAAATTTATTCTCCATCCAAAGTGGACTCTTAAATGACATTGCTACTCTTACATGTTGTGGCCATGTAGGGCCACTCCAAATGGCATCAAACTTGGAATAACTTCCTTTATTTTCCCGATCATCATCCCATTCCGTAACTAAGTTTCCTTCCTTAAAAGTTCTTTCTTTTTACTTTCGAGCAAATGAACTCTTGATTAGGGAATGATCCTTCTACATGGTTTGGATTGCATATTCTCTTATTTATTCAAATTCCATGAGCTCCACTTACCTAGCATCCATAGGCTCAAACTCGAAAAACTCTAGCTACTTCATGAGATCCTATTTGGGAAGCTTCAATGATATGGGAAGCACCGCTTCTTTCCTGTTGATGCAAAATCACAGCACCCCCAAATGGCCTCGGATTTGAGTGGGGCATTTGGTGTGATCTTTATAACATTGGAACATCTCTCAAAATATGGTACTTGAGAACTTGAGATGGTCCTCCAGAGAATTTGGTTCCTACTGCTCTAAACTACCCGTCATAAGCTACTTTAATGCAAGAAAACTATCTAATCCTAATATAACCTTCTAAGGACCAGGAGAGACAGTTCATGAAAATAAATCCTACACTAAAATGGTGATACACCGAGAGAAGTAGGTTACTAATCACAAATCCAAGTTCCTAAAATGGAAGTAAGTTAGCAATGGAGAGGATGGACGGATGCATCACGGATCAATGATAGAGTTCACAAGGAACACCACTTCAAACCCATTAAACATAGCTCTCAAAAACTTGTAATAGACATGAGAAGTATGCACAATATACCATGTAATGGTGAGAGTCTATAAGAGAGAATAAAATAAGGATGGACAAAATGCATCAAAAACATACTTTATTACTCCATGAATTCACACAAAGAAACCATTAGTGGGAAAGAGAAAGAAAATACCATTACATAGTGAAGAGAGGAGGCTTAAACTCCATGTTCGACCCACGGGGAAGAAAGAGTGAGAGGGGGCAGGAGAGAGAAAAGATTACCTACCTTAGAAATATGACCCTCCTTTACAATATATAGAAGAATGAGGAGAGAGAGAAATTTGAACTGATTCAACCACCCCTACAAGAGCATTGAAATTAACCTATAACTATGATGGGTTCCCTGATAGATCCCATGCCTCCATGTGTTGTTTCTTACTAGGCAAGGAGGAGGTCCGTGTTTCATTATGGTGATGGGTGAGAGACTTGAGAGCCTCATAAATGGTGGACCAAATCATTAACGGTGGAAGTGAGTAGCAGGTGTAGGGAGGTTTCCAAAATTTCTTCTCCCACTAAATTATAAGCTTCCAGATAAAAGATATGGCCCTTTGAATGTGTGTTGGGTTTTTGGTCTATTTGTGGAAGGTAACATGGCGGCCTTGTGCATCTTAAGATTCTTCCCCTCCTCTCACTCTTGTAGTTACACCAAACTCACAAGTTGCGGCTTCATGGGCTTGCTATGTTTCCTTTGTGTTCTGCCTTAGTCCCTCTTGTTGGCGGAGACACTCTTCCCTACCCAGGACACATGGAGGATCAGCGCACATTTGAGACTTGCCTCTAGATTTTTCCTTTGAAGTTGTGTAGATGAGGCACGTGGAGGATTATGTTGGCTCTTCTATACTGAGCTGATTCAACAACCAGCTCTGCCCCTTTTTACTCTAACCATGTGGTGAGCCTACGCTTTTTGGGACTGCCTTTGGTCGCGCCTTTGAAGTTGCACCGATGAGACACGTGGCACCTTCCGTGGCTCTGCTCTACCTTCCTCATGTTCTACCCAAGTCCTTTCTATTTGACAAAGGATTTACGTCTCGACCCAGGACACGTGAGGCTTCATGCTAATTTGGAGATCCTATTTGGACTTGAACTTTGGAGATACACCGATGAGACATGTGGCCTCGTCTGCAGTCCCTGTCCTACTTAGTCAATTCAATGGCCATGTTGGTATAAAAATTTGTTCTCCATTTTCAAGCCAATCAAAAACATAGATTCAACAGGAGCTTAAAAGCAGGTAGATCTTAAATATGTGTGCAATTTTGTAGTGAAGAGGAGATCTAACTATCCCTTTGTTACTTGGATTTGTGGAGAAATGGATAACACCTTAAAAGGATGTGATCTTATCCTAACTATTTTAGGCTATGCCTTTCAGCCAAGGTAAGAGAACCTATTATGTAACCTTTTTATTTGAAAGGAGATTCATGTACCTTTCTGTTGCATAAATTTTATAGAGAAAACCTTGGAGAAAATATGATCAACACACCAAATCTAAATCTCAAGAGTTGTCACTTCCATATTATGGAGATATCTTCAACACAAGGCTAAGGTTACTAAAGACATTTGGAATCGTGATCTATTTTGCATACTTTAGCAAATGGATTTTGGTCTTGTGTGGGTATATAGAGCAAAAACAAGGGTAGTATGGGTAGGATTAGATGTTTTTAAATAGATTTTGGTGGGAGGGGAGACAAGATGAACTTGACTCACCAAATCCTTGAGAGCTTATGCAAAAATGGAAAGATTCAACCAACAAAATGCCACAAAGAGTTAAAATGTTTCTTCAACTAGAATATGTGCTTCAATGGAGGCCCAGATTAGCACTCTTTCACACAACCTATGGGATTCTATCACAAAGGCTCGAGTTAGAGAACCCAATAAAGCACCAAGATTTAAACCAAATCATGCCTGAGGTACACCCAGAGGCTTACAGATAATCTCTATCAACAAAATGAAAGAAAAGTGATTTTAAACCATTTATCTCACTCCCAGATGAAGGCTCTCCGAGAAATGAAATTATAGATGCCACTAAAATATCACAAGGATTGAGACCTATGTGATTGGACCAGATTTTGGTACAAGATTGCAACAAAAATGAGAAAACTACTCGTATGCATTCAAAGATGAAATAAATACACTTTGCTCAAAGATTTACATAGAATATCCCAAGTTTGATCAAATTATCAGCAAGGGAAAGTTTCCAGAACAATCTCAAAGCTTTTCAATGGTTGTACACTTGCAACCACCTTGACACAATTAAATTTGACACAAAGAGAAATATACATGCTTCTTAGATGACTTCTCAAAAAGGATGGGCTCTGTCAAGCTTTTTCTACTAGGAAAAATCAGTCCTGACCTCTCCAAAAACTCCCAACCATTTGCACGATGAATTTGTGCCATTTATAGCATTTACAACAAACCCCTTTTCTCCCAAAAGATCCAGACATTGAGTGCTAGCATTGTGGCCATGATCATGATCATGATTCTCAGAATCAGATCTACAAGAAGTTACAGGTGCTCAAGGTCAAATCTCTTTAATATTTACCGCATTCAATTCCTTTCTCGGGAAAAATACACTTCCATCCATTTGCCAACCATTTCCACCCCTAATCTATCAAATCCGGCTCCTTGCGTGCTCGGGAGAAGAAAAATAGAAAACTAGATCGAGCCTGATAGTAAGACCATTTTAATGTCAAAAGAAGTCTCTAGATTTCTCCCAGCAAACTCTAGATATAAAAATTAACTCGCCTCTCTTTTTGGCATGTAGAAAATAGAAAGAAACCAAGAATACTCGCACTTCTAGGAGCTTTACTTAAAAAATGTGGGGAAAATCAGATTTGGATGCATAGCCATCGTTGATCTTTGATTTGAATGTGGGTCTTCCACGTGGAAGACCTCAGGGGCTTCCTTTGACTTTTCCTTTGACCCTTTGAAAAAATGTAAATCTTTGATTTGAATGTGGGGCACGACACGTGTCCAGGTGGGAAGACTAAAAATAGGGCATTCGACCTGTTTGGAAAAGGCTTCCAAGTTTTGAGCTTTTCCTTCAGGTTTCTAATTTGAAAAAATGTATGCCTTTAAAAATTTTTTTCACATTTTGAAGGACCACACCTCCAGCTTTTTTTTTAAAATGGGTTTTTGAAAGGGACTATATGAATGTCCTAAGGCCTTTGGGTCGGAATAAAGTGAACATATGGACTAAAATTATGTCATTTGACCTACACAAGCGAGACTTAACAAGACAAAACAAAAGCAAAAAAAGGAAAATCTTCCAAGTTTCACTCGTAGCTCCACCCTTCAAGCATGAAACATACCCAAAGCGGTCATGTGGGCGGCATCCGATCTTATCGAGCTCCTTTTTCGATACCCAAAGCGGTCATGGTGGGCAGCATGTTTCTAATGTGGGTCCCAAAGTGCAGTGGAACCCGGGTGGAAACCTTTTATGCCTTTAACCCTTTTTCTCAAAGGAGAAAATGTTTTTCACTTTTAGCCTTCCCAAGGCGGAAGTCCAAGGAGGTCACCTCTTTGTATATGTCTTCAATCGACTATTGTCAATGCTCCCTTTGACATTTTACTTTGTTGGGATTGACCTCATCCAATTTTTTATATTTTAACCCTTTTGGAAGGGTTATCCAAAGAGGCAAATGTTTAAGTTGCCTTTGATGGTCCACTTGCAAGAGTCTCTTTTTGAATTTTCAAACTAGAACCACGTGTCATTTGATGGCAGGAGGACACCTAGGAGATGAGTTGCAGCCGCAAGTAATTTGAGACCCTAAAGGAGAGTGTGAGCTCGCCACGTGTCGGGATACTTGAAAATTCGATTTTTTTAGGAGGCTTGAAGCCGGGTATGCTTCGGAACTCCAGAATGTGCCAAGAATGTAAAAGATAATGAGGCAATATCCTTTGGTTGTTTAAAAGATGAAATTCCAAACCACCTTCTAAAATGTGAACTTCATCAACGGTGATGGAATTGAGCGAAGTGCCCCACATGTCCTCATGGTGCTTCTTAAAAATGGTGCCCATGTTTAAGATTTTCGGATGAGTGCAAAGCTCGCCACGAGTGTCCCAATGAGCTCTTCCGACAAAATGTATCCAACTACATAAAAATTTGTCTAAGTTGAAGCCGGGAAATGTTCCAAAGCAGAGTTTTCCTCCACATGTCTCTATCCCGCCAAACAGGTCCTCCACGTGTCTTACAACAAATTCCGTAACACCGAGCGTGAAGAATAGTTCGTTTAAGTGAAGACGCAAAAGTAGATCTTCTTCTCACGAGCATCGTTCCTCCACGTGGACATATTTTTAAGTTGACTTTTTATAGAATTTTTGGAAAGTATCTAGCCAAGCCACGTCGTGAACCAAAGGATGCCATGTTTCCTAAATAGATCTTCGATTAAATGATATAAATTTGACTAGAGAAACAGCAAACGTGTGAAAGAAAATGACAAAAAACATCCATTTGAGCTTGATTGTGAAAAATGAAATTTTCTTTCATTATCCAAGGACAAAGAGTTTAGAAATGTGATTGTTGCCTTGTAAAGGCTCAAATACGTTCCTCAAGGGCACATCAATTCGTTCTTCTTCAAGTACGTTAGGCTCAAGTAATGTAATTCCCTTAGGCATAAATGACAAGGAAGACAAATTAGAGTCGGGAGGATGCCATTTAATCAAAGATCTATCTACACTATTCCGTGGTTGCTCCAATTTGTGGAAAATAGAGAAATGGGATAAACTTGTGAATTTTGAAGGAACAGAAAGCATGGCGATTTTATAACTCAAAATATGATATTACCCTTTCCTCCAGAGGAACAAAGAAATGAGGAGACAAAATATGGACCCATACATGATCATTTTTGATTTTAAACCCAAAAATTTTAAGTTTCCTTCGATGGTCCGCTTCCCGCCCTTTTTGACTTTTAAAAATGGCGTACCTTGAGATGGTTCCAAATATTTGAGACCCTAAATGAGCGTGAGCTCAATGTGTCCTACTCCACAATTTGGTGAAGGAGATAATGACATGTCAAGATCCGAGCAATCTCCTTGTGAATCAAAAATGTAAATTGAGATTTTCAAAGGCATAAATGGGGAAAGACTATTTTGAGTATCCAACTACATAAAAAAATTCTAAGTTCAGGAAAGCGAAGCCTCCAGTGTCTCTATCCGCCAAACCTCCACGTGTCTTCCCGACACTACTTGGATCTCAAACCATCGCTTTGACATATTTCTCAGTTGAGGCTTTTTATAGAATTTTTGTGGCGAGTTTGCACTCATTTTGGGGATGTCAAAAGTAAATATAGAAAAACGTCCATTTGAGCCATAAAATGAAATTTTCTTCGCTCTCAAGGGCACATCAATTCGTATTTCCTCCGAAGTTGCGTCGAGATGACGCGTGGAGGCTTCCACCATGTTCTTAGACTTTAGAAACGGCCAAATCTACTTACTCGGGCCTAAGTTTTCTTCTTGCCATTAAGAGTGGGAAAATGTGTTGTGGAGACCTTCCAGAGGAACACATGGAGAGACCCATACATGATCTTCGACCCAAGAGAACATATGGGTACTCAAACACAATACGGTGAAGGAGATTTTGGGATTTTCAAAGGCATAAATGGGGTAAGACTATTTTGAAGGATCTCGCCCATTTTGATTTCTCACCACATGAGCTAACGCATGCTTCTCGCCTATATTTTTCTCCGAAGTTGTGCCAAGATGGCATTAGAATTTTCAATGGCAAGCTCTATCTATTTTTTTAGACCTTGAGGACTAGACACATAGAGGCTTCCCACACTCATTTGGAGACCCTTTATTTGGACATGACCTATTTTTTTTTGAGGAAGTGTGCTTCCCAATTGGACACTTGACCTTTGGAAGGCCAATTGGACACTTGGAGGCTTTGCTAACCTGTTCCTTGGCTCTGAGTCGAATCATATGTGAAGTCTAAAAACTTCGAGCCTTTTCTCCAATTTTCTCATGTCAAGCTTTCGATCTCCATTAACATATTTTTCCTCATTTTCGATCCTACTCCTCCATTGTCTAGCTCACCTGCCCCTTTCTTTGGGATCGATTGTGAGCTCGTAAGACTAATCGACCCCTTCATTTCCTATGCAGGTCATGTTTGACCAATTTTTCCTAGGGGGTAAAATTGGGATAATATTCTCAGTGACTCATGGGAACATCTACCTGCTAGATGAAGAGACAACTTGCCTCATTGCATCTATTGGGCATGGAGTCAAGAATGATAGCCCGATACTCATGTTTTTCTTGAAAATTCTCACCGATTTCCTACACCCTACTTGACCCTAAACCTTCCCATTGTCCACAATTTAATTTTTTCACAAAAATCATGGAGATGAGGTTTCTGAGAGTAGAAAATTGTATTGATCTAGGGCCTTCACCCGTCCCTTGAAATGGACTCCTTCACAACCTGATTTTAGTTGCTATGTATTTATTTCATTTTGAAATCAAAAAGCTGCTATAGGTAAGTATGCGTCTCCCTATCATAAATATTGAAGGTCCTCGCACACATAATAACTCTAGAGCAATACGAACAAGCTAATATACAAATATAAAATCATACATGCCTCAAATAAGACATGTAGAGTGTACAAAAGCACTTATTATACTAAAACAAATCTAGTCCTCCTACACTAACCCTAATAAAGAAAAGATAAACAAAACTTGCTAGAGGTAGGGAGAAATAGCTTCCCTTTCTCAAAAAAGGTGGCCATGTATATGATTTAGCAGTTGAACATGGCTCTTATTATGAGTGAGAAACCAATAAGAGGCTGATCCTCCACCTAAATCATATAGGTATCAACATCAATAATAAACTCTTCCTCAAGTTGATTGACATTAGACTCCTGGAGGTGTTGATGGTTACCCTTGGTGCTTTGATACTCATCCTCATGGCTTGTAGTGGGCATGACCATTTTTGGCTTCTCTCTTGGCTCCAACAAAGCCAAGTACCTAATTGGGCATTGCCCGATGTGATGGATCTGTCTATTTTCTTGAAATTCAACTCCAAGAATGGAGTCTTCCTATGGACCTTCTTGGGTGGATGGTGTGGGAGAGATGGGATCCTCATCCTCTTTTCCTTCCTCCTAAGAAGAGCATGGAAGATCACGATCCTTCGACCTTGGTTCGAGAAGGCCGTTGTGAGATGTATGTTGTTTCCATAGATGCTCTCCTCCATGGCAAGCATGTTTATGTTCTTGGAAGGTAGATGATGGAGGAGAAAATGATGTAATCTCCTCGGGATCTTCCCAATAAAAAAAATCCTACAAGTCAAATAGATAATTTGTCTCCTCGTTTTCTCCGCTATGTGTCCTCGACCTCCTCCATGGTGTCCTCCTGATCTATAAATTTATCACCATGGTTCCCCTAATCTTCAAACATGAAGTTTGAAAGATCAAATTATTCTTCGACATTAGAGTTTGAAGGGGATGAAGTGGGAGGAAGAAATGAAGGTTCTTATGTGGCACGATCTATGCTTGTAGCATACGGAACTACATGGGTCTCCTCTATTATGGGTTCATCAATCAAATCAGGCCCTTCAAATGAAAGAAAAAAATCTTCAATAATGTTTTCTTCATTAAGTGGCCTCAACTCTGATTTGATCTCCTCCAGTTGCTCCTCTTTAATAGGACTTGGAGCTGGTTGTTCTTCCTCTCTCTTGACTGATTGTGCAGCTTGGATTAGATCAGCATCCTCTTTAGACAAAGTACCATTATGGAAAATGCATTCAAAGAATATGGACCACCGATCTTCTTCCTTTTGTTATTTTTCTTCTTCTACTGCAAACTCAGCTTCCACCACTTGTGGTTTGACCTCAACCTCCTCTATAGGCTTAACAAACAAGGGAATCTTTTCAATTCCAAATCTAAGAGACATTTGATCATTTCTTCTTTGGTTGGCTCTTCTTCTTGTCACTTCCCTTGGCTAGATTCTTGAGTCTCTTCCCAACATGGACTCAGGAGAGTAGGAGGAGTGATGAATGGGGTTTGCACTAGTTGTTTCCTTGTTTTTGGTGGAGGGAAGGTATTGCCTTTAGATCTTGTGGAGGGGAATTGATTTGAAGAGAAAAAGGGAAGAGGAATTGAGATGAGATGGAAGACTAGGGGATGGAGAAGGGAAATCAACACTTGGGGCAGCAAGTGGGAAACTAGATTCATGATGTTGCTACGGTCATGATATTGATTGAGGAAGAGGAAAAGAAAATATATGAGATGGTGAAATTATGCTTCGACAAGGTTGTCTTATTTCCAACTCATAGCCTCACTCTCCTCGATCGATTACATAAGTTGGGGTAGCATTTTGACCATGAAGTTGAGCTTCTCCTGCGGGCTATAGTGTCTTGGAAAAGGGCCGACCCATGGACAAGGTGCCCTGCAACCAATCTTGAATGCCTTCATTTGTGTTGTAGCCCTAGAATGCACCATGCTAGCCTCCATTCTTTGGATCTTCTCCATAAACCAACATTCTCCACATAACCATCACCATCGAATGCACACCCTTGCTCTTAATAAGCTGCATGGTCAAAATGGTTTTCACACTAACCATATGGGTAAGATTTAATGGTTCTAGATCTGATCATAATGCTGATATGGAGGAGTTTGGAAATAAATTGGAGGTGGACTGCACTATGGTTGGTGTGAATTCTATTGTGGGAATGAAGTCATGATTGCACAACTTCATAGAATGGAAGAAAATGAAAGATATGGAAAGAAAATGAATGAAAATGGATGGGAGAAAATTCTACAACTCGGGGAATGGGTTGTTGACCGGATGGAGTCGCCGGATGTGCTTGAAAGTTCCTCCAAAGGCTAAAATTTTTACCAAGAGCACATCAAAATTGATGACATGAAGTGGTAAGGTGCTTTATACCTGTCCCACCGGGAATATAAAAACTATTGATGTGGTCGCACGGTGGCTCAAGGTTTCCTGTTTGATAATGAGACACCTCAGAAAGATGATAAAATCTAACTTTAGTGTCCCACCATGCCAAAACTCTCCCACTGGGCATGCCAAAACTATGGATGCAAAATCACAAAGACCCGAAAATGGCCTCATATTTGAGTGGGGCATCCGGTGCGATCTACATAAGATTAGACCATCTCTCAAGCTATGGGACTTGCGAACTTGAGATGGTCCTCCAAAGAAGGTTAGTTCCTGCTCCTAAACTACCTACCACAAGCTACTTTAACACACGGGAAAACTATCTAAACCTAATCTAATCCTAATCTAACCTTCCAAGGGACCAGGGAGAGAGAGTGCATGAAAAAATCCTACTCTAAAATGGTGATACACAAGGGAAGGAGGTTGATGATCACAAATCCAAGTGCTTGAAATGGAGAGAAGTGAGAAATGGAGAGAATGGATAGATGCATCACAAACCAAAGATAGAGTTCACACGAAACACCACTTCAAACCCATTAAACATAGCTCTCGAAAACTTGCAATATATATCAGAAGTATGCACAATATACCCTGCAATGGTGAGAGGCAAGAAGAGACAATAAAATAAGGAAGGATGGACAAAATGCATCAGAAAACATATTTTATTACTCCACGAGTTCACATAGTACACCATTAATGGGAAAGAGGAAAGAAAACACCATTACATAGTGAAGAGAGGAGGCTTAAACTCCACATTCCACCCTGGGGAAGAAAGAGAGAGGGGGCAGGAGAGAAAAGATGACCAACCTTAGAAATATGCCCCTCATTTACAATATATAGAAGAATGAGAGAAGGAGAGAGGGAAAATTTGAACTTTGATTCAACCACCCCTACAAGAGAATTTAAATTCATCTGAAACTACGATGGGTTCTCTAACAGAGCCCATGCCTCTATGTGTTTTTTCTTACTGGGTAAGGAGGAGGTCTGTGTTTCATTATAGTGATGGGTGAGAGACTTGACAGCCTCAGAAATGACAGACTAAATCATTAATGGTGGCGAGGTGAGTAGAAGGCGCATGGAGCTTTCCAAAACTCTCCGCTCTCAATTATATGGCTCAATGTGTGTTGGGTTTGTGGTCTCTTTCCAAGGTCCACATGGCAGCCCTATGCATCTTAATATTTTTCCCCTCTCTCGCTCTTGGCCATCACTTACAAAATGACACGTTACGGTTTCGTGGCCTGCTCTATGTGTGTTGCCTGAGGTTTGTGGTGGAGACACTCTTCACGACTTGGGACATGTGGAGGGCACATTTGAGACACGCCTCCAAATTTTTCCTTTAAATTTAAATGGATGAGGCACATAGAGGTACGCTTGGCTCTCTATTAGCATATTTTTGCCCTTTTCCTCCTCCTCTTGTTTGGGGCTCTTGTAATTTGCACCAATGAATGGACATGTTATCAAAATTCACCCTCACGGTAATTTTGATAACATGCATCAAATTCTTTAGTCCCAAGCAATTATATTGAGTCAGGACAAAAAGTGGTGGAGACATATTTTTTCTAACTCCGACTTGGGACATGTAGAGAGGCTCGAGAAAACACATTTGCAAAAAACAAGCTTGCCAGGAAAAATCACGAAAAATGGCTAAGTTTTCCTTTAAATTTACGCCAAAAGGGATGAGGCACATGGAGGCTTCCGAAAAGGGACGCGTGGGACGCGAAATCTAGCGAAAAAAAAAAAAAAATGAATGAAAAAATTGACATATTGCCAAAAAAAGTCTGGGACGTGCGAGACTCTGAAGCCCGGCCCGGCGAAATGAGTTTGACTCGAAACCACATGGGGCGAGCTGGGCTTGTCCCAGAGATGGTCCGAGAAAGCAAATGGGACATCGGGCTTTGGGAACCACGCATTTTGAAACAAGGAAATTTCAGCATTAGGAAAAATGGGACAAAGGGAGGCACGTGGCACCAGAAGGAAGAGGAAGAAAAGTCTACGGCTCGAAACTTCAAGCGGACCATAACTTTTGACCCGAGCATGTTCTTTCTCAAGTCCTTTATGTTTGAAGAAGGCTTTATGTTTGACCAAGGACACATATATTTAAAGGCTTCCCACTCGAGAAGGCCATTTCAACGAAAGACCCCGTTGGAATCATGGTTCCAAGCCTGATGTACAGCAATCAAAAATTTCAGATTTGATCAGAAATTGATTGTGATTTTTAAGAAAACGTGGCCGGGTTCAGAGCAGGTGTTTTGAGACATTAAGAGGCATAGTCATCATTCTTTTCTGTAGGCCTTATGGGGAGCCTTTTGAAAGTAATGTATAACCATTTCACTCAATTTAATGCCTCTTACGGGTGGTTGAAGGACAGATTTCGGGATTTCCATTTTCCCTTCTCTTTCCTTCTCATTTTTCTAACCACGAGTGTTGGGCTCATTATAAAGGCTCAGTTTTTTGGGGAGCTCTACCAAAATTACTTTGTGAATATTTCAGGCCCTCTAGTGGAATGGTGATGTGCCTTATCTTGTAATGACACTGGAAGCTAAAATACAAGTTTGTGGATGTATCTTCCCCTAAGTCTTTTCATCATTCTTCTTGCCCCTGATCTTTCTATAAGAATATTGTGTCTATTTAGTATGTTCTTGCAGGGATTCATTATCATTGTGTATGCTTGGAATATTCTTTTGAATGCATTTTGCTAGACTATGGTGCGTCATCACCTCTTCTAGTGGACCCTATGACACATGGACTACTCTCACACCCTCCTTTTCGGTGTATCACCGCAGTTTAGGATTTCATTTTATACCTCCTGGTCCCTTGGGTCACGCCTGCATTAGAATAAGTTAGGAGCAAGCATTGACCTAACAAACTAGCGTGGCTCCTTTCGCCACCTTGGACTTTTCAACTTAGAGTGATCAAACTAGAAATCTGATCAACATCTAGGGGTGTTGTGATTCGGTGTAGACACCTTCTATGGCTCTGCTTCTCGCCTCGTGTTTTTTCCTTTATGTTTGAAAGGCTTTATGTTTGAGGCACATGGAGGCTTCCCACTCATTTGGAGACCCTATTTGGACCGACCTTCGAGAGGTGCACTGATGAGACACGTAGCATCATCCGTAGGCCTTTCCTTCTTAGATAATTACATGGCTATCTTTCCCCTTTTGACTTCGACCACGTTGTGAGCCTTGTGCTCATTTAGGGACTCGCTCTCTATTTCTCCTCTAAACTTGTGCCGGTGACATGTACTGAGAGTCATCGCTAACTCTACTTTCTGAGCCTACTTTTCTCCCACCCATTAAATTTGGACACTCACTATCGAGCCTTCGATCTCCTTTAACATACTTTGGGCTTTTCCCCATCTTTTTTGATCCTACTGGAGGCCTCTCATTTGGAGACCACTGTTTGGACTTATTCGAGGCCACATGGAGGCTCCTTGCTTTGGGATCGATTGTGAAGCTCGGAGGACTTCAAGATTCGATACTGATCCCTTCATTTCATTGATCCTACTTCTCCCTTTTTGAGCCCACCCGCCCTCGCTTTAGGATCGATTGTGAGCTCGGAGGTCGATTCGACCCCTTCATTTTGTGCGTGGAGTCGTGTTTGACCAATTTTGACTTGGGGTAAAATTGGGATAGCATTTCCCAGATACTAACTTCTATGGAGAGATTCCCATTGACATTTTTAGGTGTGATTATATTAGCCAAGAAAGCTTATTTGAGATTCGTATACTTTTTCATTTGGTTTTAATCTAAGTCCTCATGATGATCCTTACAAAATTCTTGTTCGTGGATTCTACATGCCTATTACCCTAGGGGTAATAGTTTGATGAGAGTGATTAGATAAATTCCACTCCTAATATCTCATTCATTGATCTTGGTACCTAAAAATGCCAAATAATTGTGTTATATGATGGTGGTGGGACTTCAAACCTTGTCGGTATCCCCTTGTAGAATTCTAGTATGCTAGACTCATTTGCCTCCTTGAGTGCTACTACCTCAGTCAACTTCATGAAATAGGCTATTGTCATACCTATCCACTTGTGACCTTGGATCAAATTTGGATTGATAACCCCAATCAAGTCCAATCCCCACTACATGAATGGTTGTTTCAACCAAGATTGGATGTAGTGTAAGTTCTAATAGCCTATCCTTTCCTATGAATGATGCACATATTTTACACTTCTTGATCCAAGTGTAACATTCACTAAACATTGTGGGCCAATAATAATCTTCCTTCATTATTTTGAGATTTGTTACCCATGGATAAAAATGACCTCTTGAATCTTCATCATAAAACTAATGTAGCACCTTTTCAATTTGAATTGTTCTAATACACCTCAATAGGACTCCATTCTTGTCTTTTTGAACAAAATAATGTCAATAAGCACATACGGAATGGCCCGGAGTCTAAAATATCTCCACTTTGTTTTGCTCATCTCTGAAGATCAAAGACCTATTTTAGGAAATTCATTATATCCCGAGACCAATAAGGAGTAAAAAATTTATCATCTATTCTTTCTAGATATCCTACAACACCATAACAACTTCTTGTTCATTGTTTGTGTCAACATTGTGACTTGAAGCTAGTTACTTACACAATCCCTACCTCAAATGAGCTTGGTTACCTTAATATTTATGTCATATTCCATTACTCAGGTGATCTAACCTACCTTTTTCTCATTCAAGTCTTTGTTAAAGAGGAAATCCTTAATACCATCATGAGACACCAACAACTTAATTTTATTATTTGAGACCAAATGTTTGAACATTTTCAAGCTTCTAATGACAACGAGAAAATGTTTTTCAGTGAAGGTGTACCTCACTTCATAGTCCTCTAGGCTCTAACTAAATAAGGAAACCGGTTGCCCATATTTAACTCTATTTTTGTTGTATTAGAATGACATAAAGAGTGTCCAAACCAGTGAAGGCATAGAGCATGAAGTATTTGGACAAGTCTGGATTGATGAGATTTGAAGCTTGAGATATAACATTATTGATAGCTTTGAAACTCTACTTTCCCTCCATTGTCCATTTTAATTCCATACTATTCTTCACCATTGTGGTTATCGGCTTGACAAGAGCATTAAAATTCGGCACAAACCTTTGAAAAAAATTGATCCTTCCTATGAAAATTCAGAGGGCATTCTTATGACATGGAAATAGAATTATACAGAAGGCTTTTACCCTTTCGGATCAATTTTCAACCTCTCCTTAGAAACAATGTGGCCTAAGAGCTTTCCTTCGTGAACTAGGATAATACACTTCTTTGAGTTTAAGGACACGTCAAACCTCATGCATCTTTGGAACACTTTCCTAAGGTGAAAATTGTCACATGCCGCATTCTTGGAAAACACAATGATGTCATCTAAGTACATGAGAACTAGTTTGTTTATTAACCCCTTAAAGGCCATATCCATATCCCTTTGGGATGTAGCTCCAACATTCGACAACCCAAATGAAAATTTCCTATAGGTGTAAGTGCCCCATTTGGTGGTGAAGGTTGTTTTGAATTGATCCTCTTCCTTCACCATAATCTGATTATAGCCCAAGTATCCATCTAGGAGAGAGAATATTTTCAAACCCATTACCCCCTATAAGATTTGACCCATAGAAGGAATCAAATAGTGGCCTTTAAGAGAGGCCTTGTTTAAGTCCCAAAAGTCCACGCATAACCTGATTTCTCCATTTCTTTTCCTAACTAGCACCATATTTGCAACCCATCTTGAGTGCTTGATTGGAAAAATAATTCTTTCCTCAATGATTTTGTTTAACTCCTTCTTCATGAGAGGCTCAATATGAGGGTTGAATGGTCTTTGTTTCTACCTGATGGGCTTACATTCCGGATCCATTTCAATAGTATGTTGTGATAACTTTGGATTAAATCCCTTCAAGTCTTCATAGCTCCATCTAAAGACATCTAGGAACTCTTGGAAATTTTTATGAAATTAGATCTTTCTGTTGAGTACTCACTTTTCTAATTTTGAATATTTTACACTCTCCAATTGAAATGGGTTCTGAATTCTCCTCTTTGACTTGAATATTTTATTTTTCCTTCAAGAATTCATCACTAGGGTTGAAAATTGACTCCAATGTCACCAAGCCTTTTGGAAGCTTGTTCGTTCTCAATTGAACCACTTTTTCCCCATATTGTTTCTCTAAATTATCCTAGTTCTTGGCGGAGAATTCAACTTCTTCAAATAGGAAGTTGATGATCTATTGATCATTCTCGAACACCTACAAGCTTGTGTTTTTTATGGAATTGCTGGTCTCATAATTATCATTTTATGGGGTTACATTTTATCCCTTTTGAAACTATCAAACACATCCAAACCTTCCCAAATTTCTGCATGTTTGTTTGTAGCCTCATTCTTCTTCATTGCTTTATGGAATCGATGTTAAAGGCCTCAAAGTATTCAATGAGATCTAATACCCGGTTCTTGTATATCTTTATGATATCATTTTTGGCATCATTTAATCCTTGACTTGATTAACAATCAGCTCACTATCTCCAAACACTTGCAAGTTTTTTATACCTATTTTCCTATCCTAATGAAGTCCATAGATTAGAGCTTTATACTCACCCATGTTATTTGAACAAGCATAATGAAATCGAAAGGATGAAAAATATTTTATGTTTTGTGGTGACAACATCATTGCACCTCCTCTAACACCTTTCCTTCTCCTTGAACCATAAAAAAATAGTTTCCATACTTTGTTATCATCCTTATTTTCTGGCTTGTTGATGCTAGGGAGAGGTGGATTCTCTTCATGCAAGAAATATATGCCTATTTTATCTTCTTCCATCTCGTTGGATGGATAAAAAGTATGTATTTTGTATTTTCATTCATCTAATGTCAAATCTGAAATGCCCTTAACTTAAGTTTCCATTTCTAGAACATTTGAACAATCTTCCTGATCGAAAGCTAAGCAATTTGCATTAATCATACTTAGCACATGAGGCTCAATGTGAAATTTTGCAATTGGTTCTAACCTGATTATGGATTTGGATCCATATATCATTTGAAGAGAATTTGTGACCACTCTATAGACAAGTAACATCTAACTTGGGCCGTGAAGTCCTTGACAAGAATAATGTGAAGAGTGGTTGTAAGTCAATGACATATACATCTTCCAAGATTGTGACATTTGGGAAATCATGTAATGTCGAAATAATCCTTTGATAACTTTGATGGTTCTCACTAATGTCTTGTCTAATTACACCACTCCCTTAAAGACTAGCTCATACTTAAGGCCCAATTTATCTATTATTTGCTTCGACATTACGAGATGACTTCCCCCAAGTCAATGATGCAGTTGTGCACCAATTTTTTCCCAAATATCAATGACACATAGAATGGTGGAGGCTTCAAATTTTTACTTAGGTGACCTCCTTCTTGCTGATCAAAAACCATAATATCTTTCTCGCTAATATGTGAATGAACCATTTGATGTAGAGCAATTATACATTGCTTTACTTGCAACAAATCCGTTGTCCTGTAATTTCTAATGACTCCCAAATAGAAATGTTTACAAAAATTTCTTCATTTGAACAATGATGTGGAAAGGGAATGGATTATCATTTTGCTGTCCCTTACTTGGCACAATATTTTCTAGAGCTTGAATGGGCACATGTGTTGCGAAAATAGGTACCTTGGCTAAATTTGTGGATTTAGGGTTGTTCTTGAATTGCTAACACCATGTGACATGGTAAGAGGTTGAGAAACAATCAAACTAGGTGGTTTCCCTTCCTCTACATTCCTCTTCTTTGACCTAGTGTTGGAAGTGACACCTTGTAATGGATGATTATTAATCCCAAAAAGTCTTCTATTTGCCAATTGACTAGTGTGGTTTCCATCACAGAGCTCTTGTGGGCTTGTTTGTTGTTGATTTTCCTCCTCACTTGGATATTGGGACACACCGAGAGTCTCTACCATTAAGGCCTTATTCGGTGCACCATTAAAACACATTTCTTGATTGTGAGGTTGATTACATGGGAAACACCATTCATACTCCTATGCAAGGTTATTTTTAAGTTGGAACTAAGGCCCTGGATTTTTAAAGCGCATTCGGATTATACGGTTGAAATGGCACGATAGCTTGATGTTGTCTTTGGTTTTTGTTTTGAGTTGTAGATTGAGCCGGAATTCTGGTTCACTAATAAGGAGGCCTATTTGATTGATCTTGAAGCCGATACAATTTGAAGTTTTGAGCTTGTTTCTTTTTTATGGTCACTACCTCATTCCCTAAAGCTTTTGCCCCTTAAATGCTTCTTCTAGATTTTTCATGACCTCTTGAAGTTCTTTTTAAGTGATAGAAGAAGTGGAGGTCTATCTATTGGTCTCGATTTCTAGGGGATGGAAAAGGATTCAACTCAAGTGATTTTCTAGTTGTAGGATTTCCCATTTATAGATATAGAGGTAGAGGTAGCATAGGTGAAAGCTTTCTGCTTGAATCAAATAATTCTCCACTCGATGGCCATCTTACAAGCCCTTAGAAACTTCATTCATCCCATAGACTATATCATCATACCTATGTTTGAATTTAGAGCCTTCAAGAAGTAGAGGAATGCACATTTGGAAGCTGGTCTCGTGGTGGTTAGTGGGATTCGTCCCATGTATTTTTGAGCCGGAAATTAAAATCTTCCATTTACTCATTTGGAGATCTCTTGATAGTTGTTAATTGTTCCAATAAAGACAACTTATATGCCCTTTCTCCAAACCGATCACATATGGTTGTACACAATGATACCAATTTGTAATTGATCCTGTTGTCAAGATTCTAAACCATTGTAAATCCTTTCCCTTAAAAGAAGAAGCTAACAATTTAACTACAACATCTATTTCATTGATCTCGTGAATTGCACAGACATTTGCAATGTCTTGAATATGGTCAATAGGGGTTGCATCATTATTTCCGGTGAATTAGGGGATGTTTTTCAATTTTGTAAGCGGGATTGGATTATGTACATTAAGGGAAAGTGGGCTACTACCCATGAATCTAATAAAGGTATTTGGTGGTGGTGGTGAGACATTACGATAGGTCGAGGAACCTTGTTGATCGAAGGAAAGGTCTACTAGTTAGAGGTGTAGAAAGGTCTCGTTAGGTGGAGATAGTGATCTTTTTGTCTTCTTCCAATATTCCTTCCTCTCTTGTCTTAGATATGGTTCAAATTCTTCTCATGTACTTGATAAACTTGTGTTGCTACACCACTGAGTTTTATATTGGGAGTGGTCAGATGTGTTAGAAAAGGAGCCTCTAAGGGTAAAGGTTTTTCCAAGACACACACATGATCTTGATAAACTAGAGAAAACAATTTCAAAAGGCTTGAATGTTAATTTTTGGAAGTTAAACGTTGTCTTTCAACTTGTCATCTCTTAAATTCCAAAAATTAAAGAATTGTGAAATTGAAAATATCTGAATTCCAAAATAAGAAAACCATTGAAATATGAATAGCAAGTAGCCTCCAAAGTCTGGATTCTAAAAAGTCCAAAATCCAAAACTTGAAATTTCTAAAAAACCGAAATGTTTGAAATCGTAAAATATCTTAAAGCTGGAATGTTTGAATTCTTAAATCATGAAATCTTGAAATCCCAAAATGTAAAAATCTAGAAATTTTGAAAATTAAAAATTTGGAATTTTAAGAATACCCTTTTGATATTTAAGCTCCTATCTATCCTTTGGTGAAATTTTGGGTTGATTTTCTCATGATAAACCTCCAAAAATTGATTTCAGAACTATGACCCTATAGTGAAACTATGAAATCCAAAATTTGCTTCCTCTAAAGTCCAAATTAATTACAAATGCCTTCAAAGTTGTAGAAATGACCTCTTTTCCCACCGGGAATGCCAAAATTATTTTGGTAGTAAATACGATGTCTAACATGTTGTTATGGGATACTTGTGAAATGTAAATATTTCACATGCTTCTCCCACCCGACGTGACAAAAATGTTGTGGAAAATCACAGCACCCCGAAATCTTGCAAGTGAATAGCTAGCCGATCCAAGTGTGATTTATCAAACATGGATCTATCGAAAGTGTGCAACATTTTGAAATGGGATATATTTTCAGAGAAGGTTGGATTCCTTTCCTAACCTAGTTCCAACTACTCCAGATTGCAGAAGATGGTTAATCTAACCCTACTCTAATGCTTTCAAGCGTACAAGGAAAGAATTATGGCAGGAAAATTAAACCGACTCTAAGGGAAGGTGATGCATGAAGAAGGAAGCTAAAAAAATTGTACTTTATGAGAACGAGAACAAGAAAATTTGGTAGGGTGATCAAGCACCATAGATTCAAAGTAATGCTACAAACTCATTTATCAATAAACAAAACTCCATTTGAAACCATGTAATACAAGTATGATGGTGCATAATAAACTTAAATACAATGAAAAGGCTAGAAGATGCAATAAAACACAAAGAAGGGTTGCAAACATCCACAATTATGATTTTATTTCTCCAATAATTGATAAAATTCATTACATTGAGGGGCCAAAGGCACAAATTTGCATTACAATGTCAAATAGGGAGATTTTGCAACTCGATAGATTTCTCATAAACAAGAAAGAAGAGAAGGGAAATTACAAAGTGTCCAAACTTTTGAATTGATTCCCTCGCTTACAATTTATGGAATAATATTAAAGAGAGTAGAGAGAGAGGATGTCCGAAAATTCTCTAAAACCCATAAAAAGCATCATTATTTTCCGAGAAATGGTTGTGGGAAGATTTGAAAACACCATGATTCTACCCGCATTGTGTTTTAAGAAATGGACTACATGATTGCACATGGGTATCACCTCTAGCTCCTTTAATTTCAACATGATTTTTCCCACGTTAACTCAATTATTCCCAATATCTAGTATCTCATGCCTTAGATCTCTGAAATACCTTTCCAACAATTGTAAATTTTCAAAAATGGATGAGTATGGATGACATTGTCATCATTTCTCTACAAGTTACTTCCTAAGCTCATTTTCCACCTACCCTCATGATCTCCTTAATTTGAGCCTTTCATTAAATTTATCTCTGAATTTCCTTTCCAATGAGTACAATTTTATTAAATTTGTATAAGGAATGGTCAATTTATTCATTTTTTTGTTCGGGATGCCATTTGGTTACTTTACCCCCTACCAAGCTCCTCCATGAATGAAACTCACTCTTTCATGCCACCAATCCGGTTGCATGGATTAGCACCCAACACATTCACCTACCCCCAATGGAACTCCCCAAATGGATCGGTGGGGTAAATTTGGGTTTGGGTGTTTAATTTAGTAGACTTCAGATTTTGACAACCCTCTGCTTTGGAAATGTGCCACCCCAAACTCTGAAATCGCACTCCAAAATTAATCCCTGAGCATCGACTTCATATTGAAGGATTTTTCCGCTTCAGAATTCTCAACTCATAGAATTTGGAATCCTAACCTACCAAGCTTAAAAATTTAAACTCCCGATCTCTAAAAAATATGCTCCGTTGACTTTGAAATTCCCTTATGCCTTTCTGATTTTGGGCTCGCAGGGTTTCAGGTTTTACTCACTCATTTTGCATTTAGACTGGTGAAATATTAGAAGCTAAACACCTCGAAGTCTGAATTTTTAGGATTTCAGAATTCCTCAATCCCGAACTCGCCTTCCCATGAGTTATTCACCTCCCCATGTCTCGTTGGGCCTTAGTTTGAGCTTGTAAGCCAAACTATCTCCCAGTTCCACGATCAACTAGCTCTCCTTTCATGGGTTAGATCTTTGACCTCGTGCCCCCTTTTGTATTGTCTAAACTACGATCTCAGTTCTCTTATTCTCCTCTGATTCGGTAACTCCCTCAAATCCCAAGCTACTTTGCCGACCTCCATAGATGAGCTCTTACTTGTTCCTTCAAGCCTCTCTCGCACTAATCGCTAAGTTCATACGAGATCGACCCATTGCAAAGTACTTCAGCCTTCACTGTCCCCGAGTCGAGTCACCCAAAGAATTCATGAGCTCACCCTTGGTCCTCAACTCTCCACGTATCCTTGTGCCATTAGGTCGACCTCACACTCGTTGAGTTGGCATTGTTTGTTCTTTTTGTGCCATCTCCATATGCGTTGAGCTGATTGCATAGCTCGACCGAGCCTAATATGGGCTCACCTAATCTCCCTGAAACTTGGTCCCTTTAATGTGATGCCTCAGCTTGCCGAGCTACTTGGTGATCTAGTGATAGTTCCAAATAACATACTTTCCTGTATCCATGCTCAGCTACATTACAAGTTTAATAACATAGATGAAGTAATCATATTTGATGTGAAGATGGGAAAATGGCAAGGGTTTCGTGATGGGTAAAGGCATAGTATCCATTATCATTAAGCAAGGAGACAAGAAGCATATTCATAATGTTTTCTATGTCCCAGGATTGAAGTATAATCTTCTCAGTATTGGGTAGCTTGTCCAAAATTGATATAAGGAGAGGTTTTAAAATGGAGAATGCACTATATATTATAAAGGTTGAATAAACGAGTTGATTGCGGTTGTGTAGATGACACAAAATAGATTGTTTCCCTCGAGGATGCGAGAATACAAGCACAACAACATTAAAAAAATAGTCATTAATCAATATATTGTATGGCATCTTAGGTATGGGAACTTGAGTTTTGGTGGATTGAATGTTCTTTATAAAAATAAAATGGTTAAAGGATTACCTCCTATTGAAAAACCATATAAGGTTTTGAGGCATGCATATTAGGGAAGAAACATAGAAATTCTTTTCCCTAAGAAAAATCTTGGAGAGCTAGCTCACCACTTGAGCTAATACATTCAGATTTGTGTGGTCCCATGAAGACTCCTCCTTTTCCAAGAAAGAGTATTTTATGACTTTCATAGATGAATTTAACAAAAGGACATGGGTTTATTTCTTAAAAAATAAATCAGAGGCATTTGAATTATTCAAACAATTTAAGGTCTTGGTTGAAAAACATAGTGGCCATTATATAAAGACATTGAGAACAAATAGAGGGGAAGAGTATATATCAAATGAGTTTTTAAACTTTTTAAAGAGCACATGATCAAGAAATAATTCATAGAATGGTATACACCACAACAAAATGGTGTAGCTGAGAGGAAGAATAGAACCATTCAAGAAATTGCAAGGAGCATGATAAAAAAGAGGATTTCCATATGAATATTTGGTTGAAGTAGTTACAACAACAATATATCTGCTAAATAGATTTCCTAAAAAGAGTGTGAGGAACAAAATACCTCAAGAAGCATGGAGTGGAAGAAAACCAAGTGTTGAGCACTTGAGAGTTTTGAATATGTAGCATATGCACATGTGGCCAAATAAAAGAGAATAAAACAGGGTGATAGAGGAGAGAAGTGTATTTTCATTGGATATAGTGAGAAATCAAAAGCTTACAAATTATATAATCCAATTACCACAAACAAATGTAAATGAAACTATCATTATGCATGAACCAACAGAACGAAGAGAAAACAATTTACCTAGTTGGACACCCATATCACAAAGGGATGAATATTCAAATAACAGCAACTAACAAAACATGCAAGGACAACCAAATGAAGCATCTTCATCATCATCAGACTCATTCCACCAACGAGGAAGAATGAGGAGATTTCAAAGAGATCTATGAACAATCAAGGTATGAAGATGAAATGATTAACTTTTCTTTATTTTCAGCAGTTGATCCTATTTATTATGAAGAAGAAATTAAAGAAAAGAAATGGTGTGAAGAAATGGATGAAGAAATACATGTAATAGAAAAGAATCATGGGAGTTAGTAGATCTTCTAGTAGGAAAATAAGTTAATTGAGTCAAGTGGGATTATGAAACAAAAACTACTCCCGCAAGAAAAATTGAAAGACATAAGGCAAGATTAGTTGTCAAAGGATACAAACAAAATCCTGGACATGATTATAATGAGACATTTTCTCTAGTAGAAAAGCTAGAAAATATAAGAAAAATTATTTCCATAGTTTCTCATCACAAATGGAAGTTCCATCAAATGGATGTCAAATCATCTTTTCTTAATGGAGTGTTAGAAGAAGAAGTGTATGTGGGACAACCACCTGGTTATGAAATTCTAGGGCATGAAAGAAAAGTATACAAGCTCAAGAAAGATTTGTATGGACTCAAACAAGCACTAAGAGCTTGGTATAGTAGGATAGATTCCTATTTTATTAGTAGTGGCATTAGCAAAGCAAAGTAGTGAGAAAATAGTCTACATCAAAGCAAACAATGGTGAGATTTAAATTTTTGTTTTATATGTAGATGATTAAAGTTTTATTAAAAATGCAAGCAAAGCAATATATGAATCCAAATCAGCCATGAAGAAGGAATTTGAAATAACTGATTTGGGATTTTTGAAGTATTATCTTGGCATTGTAGTCAAGAAAATAGAACATAGCATATTTGTTTCTAAAGAAAACTACGAAAAATAAATATTGCAAAGATTTTGAATGTTGGATAACAAACCAAAATCTACACCAGCGGAGATAAGTCTTAAATTAACCATAGATGATTAATATTTTTGTGATGATATTTCTTCACTTGTATTGTCTAAAATTTAGTCTTTCATGGAAGAAGAAAGCATATTGCAATCAGGTATCATTTCATTTGTCAATTAGTTGAGAAAAAAAAATTGAGCTAAAATTTTGCAAGTCGAGTGAATGACTAGTTGACATTTTTACCAAACCTTGTCAAAGGAAAAAATTGATTATTTGAGAGGAAATTTGGGAAGGCCATAAATGGACCATCCAACTCTAGAAAGTAAAATTCAGTTTTTATATGATTTTTTTGCTCAAGATTAAGGGGAAATGTCGAGAATTTAATGGGGGCAAGTAATCTTTAGCCCTTGTCTCGATTCAAAACTAATTTTTCACTCTTCAAAACACTTCACCGACGGATATTAATTAAATGAACGTT
Organism: Taxus wallichiana var. yunnanensis; assembly: GCA_018340775.1. NCBI lineage: Eukaryota > Viridiplantae > Streptophyta > Pinopsida > Cupressales > Taxaceae > Taxus > Taxus wallichiana. Next base: position 164,658,177 of record CM031240.1, read on the forward strand.
GAAACGCTTTAACTACCCCACCAATGCCTTGCCACATGGTAGAATTCCGTGTGTACCCGCTTTGCTTTTTCCTCCCAATGACGCCTACCATCCGGATTGTGCCATTTCCTATAAAATTTAGGGTCCATTTTTTTGTCTATCGTGGTATCGTGGAGGTATAACTACACACACACACAAACATATATATTTACAATAATGAAAGTAGAACACACACACACACACACACACACACACACACACACACACACACACACACACACACACGAGATATAAGTTGCAACATATATAAAAATACGAGAGAAAATAGCAGCAACTTAAAGAAGATAGAAGAGGAAAATATAGAGAAGGAAAAAAATAGAGAAATAAAGATACACAATAGAGATATATGCAACAACATATAATACAAAGAAAAATATAGAAAGGAAAATTTTGCAAATAGATATGCGTAGCAACACATAAATTTTTGTTAAAAAAGAAACTATGAATAAGACACAAGAAGAAAAACAAAAGAAAATATAGAGCAACAACTCTAAGATTGTAAGAAGCTTTTAAATCGAATATAATACATAATTTGTGTGTGTGTTTTTTTATCCTGTTGTGTCTTTCCCCTATCTTGGTATGAGTTGGCACCATATTTTGCAAAAAAAAATTCCTTCAATCGCTCGATTCTCAAGATCGACTCACCCTCAAATGATTGAGTGAAGAAGCCAAAGCTCATTGAGGTAATGTTTTCTATTATGCTTATCGATTGATTAAATATAGTATGCCATTTAAAATTTTAAGTATTTGATCACCCATTGTTGTGATCATCGTGCAGGGCGAGTATGGCTTTAGAGGAAAAGGATTGCTGCGTTGAGTGAGTTGTACATCGAGTCGATCACCGAGCCACAAGGAGAGTTGCTACGTGAATGCCATCGACTTAGGGAATCGTTGAGAATCTGTGGAAAGCCCAAGGCAGGATGAGATCTTCAAAGTTGCCAACAATAGAGATCTAAGCTCGCGTCACATTCAAATAGATTGAAAAATCTGTGGTTGGAAAAAGGGCTGCAGCGATGGTAGACAAAGGGAAACATATGCAAGCCCCAATCGGCGTATCCATCACGTAGGTTCAAAGTTTACATGAACTCGTGCAAAACTTTGACCGGGCAAGGCGGTCCATCCCCGCATCCAATCGGCCTTGAACCCACGACCCCGCGCCTATTTCCCGTGCCCCTCCATCCCTGGTGTGCACTCACATATGAAAAATTACAGCGTCGGTTCTTTTTCTAAAAATGCAAACGGAAATTTGCTGAATAGGTAACAATGTATTACGTTGTTACCTATATACGTTGTTACCTATTCCGTCAAAACTAACGGCGACGAGGCAAAACTAACGGCGACGTGACGGAAAATACTTTTGCCTTTATGGGAACTTCCGTGAGAGATAGGCCTAGCCCGCAAGCCCACCGTCGTGAAAAAATAGAGTATGGGAAGAATACATTAAAGGCTTGCATGGAAATTATGTCGCAACTGGCTTATCCTCTCTTGCCATATGGACAATTACAATTGGCATGTAGATCATCGTTCAAATTAATGTACACCATCCGTTCCATGTCGTGTGTCAGAGATCTGAGGTTCGGTGTAACTATTGACTTAGAAAGGCCTTCGACCAAATATTATTCCATTCAAATTACCACTTTTAAAATAAACTATATAAAACCTATAAAAAGACCCATGTAAGCCTTTTAGACACATCAAGTTTCAAGTATCTTCTCATAGTATGCTACGAACAGCAGTAAAAAGAGACTTGCAGAAACAAACAATGAATCTCCAGCTTCCTTGTTTCCACCCCGAATCAGAGCTCATTTGTAACACATTCAAATACATTGTATTCAAAGGAAACAAGAAGATCATCAGTACTTTCAGTACAGAGACCATGACAGGAGACCATTGATGAAACGTTTCATTTTTCATATGTAATTTTTATAAAAATAATTAACAGGAGACCATGACGATATCGAAAGCGGTTATCAAGAATTTTCACCATTGAGAAAGCGACAGAAATAATCCATATTTGAAGTATATATACCTATAAAAGCACGCATATGAGATCTCTTTGAATGAACGGAACTATGTACCATAATCAAAATGTGCTACGCTTGGAAATTTCATTTTGAAACATCGACAATAAGGCATGCTATTAATGTGCACGTGTCAGTTTAGGTCCACATTAACACGGAAGCCATGTCTCACGGGGTGAAGCTTTAGATGACAAAACGAATTGCTTGAAGGGAAACTATTTTAACTTCTGTAATTAGTTCACATGTCAATATATTTTTGGTAATGCTAGTGAGAGTAAGAATATAAAAACTCAAATCAATGAAGAATATTGTGAGGATATGCATCATGTATGAGAATAACGAATCTTTTTGGTTCATTAGAGTCTTGAAAACCTATAAGTTTAGGATATTATCATTTTGTTTGAATATTTCATGTGGGGCCATTGTAACTTTTAAAATACAAAGTTGTAATAAGAAAGTCATATGATTGTTTCTGTAAGTGCATTAAAATACTTTGTTTTTTTTTGTATTTTGAGTTGTATACTAGTTCATGTTTTATGTATCTATTCTAATTGGTGGTTATAGACACTACAAAAAGCGCCTTGTGTATAAGATCTCTTAAACTAAAAATAAATGTTATCAAACTATAGAAATACCAAAAAAACAAATATTCTCAAAAACACTTAAAAAGTAACAAATAAGGTTTATTAAAAACACATTATCATTACTTGTCCTCATCTACTCTTATTTACTCATCTTCACTCACTCACATCAAGCTTTATCCACCCCACATTACCATTTAAATCTGCATATATATATATATATATATATATATATAGGACCCTTATTATATAACCTTTTATACACATTGCACCCATATCCATCCAAACCCTTTATGCTCTTAATCTTTAAAATCATAGTCACATGTTCGATTTATACTTTGATTGGTTGCTTTACCAATTTTAGATACTACATGAGTTAATGACCGGAGACTCGATACACTTCGTGACACCCTAATGCAGAGCGAGTCCTTCCAACCGGATGTGTAAATGCAAGTGTAACCGGTCCCCTCAAACTTGGGGGATTAGAACTCGGGTGGGTGGCTAGTGAACACTCAGTGCCCCAACATCAAACCACACCCTGCGGCCAACAATACTAGATATTACTCAAATATGGCTTATTAAGAGGTATTAACGATGGAGAAAGAGAAGCATTTAGACACCATGAAGCTTGTGGAATTTCCACAATGCTTCCAATTGTTCCTAAAATTGTCTCTTGCAACCTTCGTGAATTTTAATAAATTCCACCAAAGGTTGAACCATGACTACAAAAAGATCCAAATCATCCAAGACACCATCTACAAAAAAACAATAAAACCATGCACCATGGATTTGTCCCTCGGGCCTTGAACAAGTATGTCATTTCATTTGGATTTTACATATTTTACATGTGATTATTTTAACCTTAAAAAGGTTAAGGATCTAATCGAATCAGTCCCCTAACCACCAAAAACAACCCATATTTTCTATGGGTGAACTAGCATGTAGGCTTTTGATTGAAATCTAGAATTTTAACTCACTTTATTCATTGACAAAACCAATTATTATCCCTATCATTCTCAATGGTGGCAAAGTGTAATCCCATTTATTTAAGTAACATTGATTTGGGTATTTATATCAATTAACACATCTTGAAAGTAATCGCAATCTAAGCAGACAATGGCATATAATTATTACATTGACCCTAACTACATCATTTAGTGTCAAAACTGATTGTAATTTATGTGTCGATTATATTTTTCAAAAATTTTAAGTGTGGATAGAAATTTAAAAACATGTCTTCGAACATATATTTTTTCGGGTATAAGTTGTGATGTTTTAAATTTTTGAATTACTATTGGAGTAAAAGGATGTGATTAATAAAGGAATCCCTTTGAAAGGAAGAGGAAATAGATTACCTAGAGTGACTTATTTAGTAGGGATGGGAGATATTGAAATTAATGGATATTTTTCAATAAAGAGGAATTGACTTAATTTGAAGTGATGACGACCCTCCTCAATTGAATATCGATGTGTTTGAGGGAAAAATAGAAAATCAATTGATAAAGACTCTTTCTTAAATAGGAGACAATAAATGTATGGATATCTCAAACTAATATTATGCGTAGAGGAATTCATAGATTTGAATGCATATTTACATAAGTATTTGGGTATGAATCAAGTAGATGACCCTAAGAGGTTTCTTTGTGTGCACAAATTTGAAAGGACGTGCATATTTACAGGTGGGAATATGTATAGAGTGAGAAAATAAAAAGGGTTAAGGTTAAAATTTAAGGTTGGAACATAATTCTTGTTAAATTGAGGGTGAAGAATATTTATAGAAATTAAAATTTTAATATTTGTACTAAATTACAAAACTTGAAAAATGGAGATTGAACATGAAAGACTAATTTTTTTATTTGATTAACCATTCATGCGGGACATACAAAAGAAGGCATAGAAAATGTCTTGAAGCACGTGAATGGATTGCACATTTCAATTAAGGATAAATTTGACATGTTGGATCGAGAACACTAGTGAGTCTATCAATGTGTATTGAAGGGTAAAAATATGTAGTAAATAATCGAAAAAGATCGAAAGTGGAAAAAGAAAATTTTCATGAGAAAGGAGTTTTCATCACATAGTGATTGCTCAAATCATGTGAATGAAGGAGAAGTGATATTTATCAATTTCATGACCTTACATTGAGAAGAATAGATTTTAAGGGGAGAAGATAATTTGCATGAGAATGAGGTAGAGGATTCATCGACACATGTTTCAAATGTGGAGAATTAGAACAAAGAGAATTTGAAATTTAACATGTGTAGTAGAGTAGTGTAATGTGCATAATTAGTTCTAGAAACAACGTAGGACAATCCGATAAGGAGATAATTATTTCAGTTAATTTCATAAAAGAACGATAACACACCTATGTAGAGAAATAATAGTTTTATGAGCATTATTAAATCTAGAGGTAAGTGCTAAAATATGGTGATCAATAGTTAAAATATGAATAATCTAGATTGAAATAAAATGGTTACATAAATAATAATTGAAAAATATTATGCCCCATATTTGCACAAGGTTTCTTAGTTGTTAAAAGAATTATAGTTGTTGCTAATATCCAAAAACATGGATTGGCACATATAAATAGGAAGTGTTAGTGGGATAATTCCTATGAATACATGTCATTATGTTATTCGAGAAAGACATGGTAGTTTGGATGGAAGGCTCTACATGATGGGAGATAAAATACTTATATTTTATGGAACGAAGGTCAAATAAATACCCTTTTACCAATAATATTCTTTCCATATATATATATCATTTTTTTATTCTATAAGTGGGAATAATGTGGAGTTTCCTTATCACAATGTTCTAATCGTAGATTTACATAATATAGAGGTGTTGATTTCTAAGGGCGGTGTTGATCATAGCTCACACTTCTATGTGTTTTATGGATTTGAGTATTCTTAAAGGACATACTAATTTCTCATTTTGACTCATTGATAAAACTTTATCATGATATCATGAAGGATTTGGATACTTGAACTACATATATATAACAAATGAGTTCAAAAAACTTGGCGCTAGGTCTAGTTAACATGTCTTGTATTGATGGTGTTTTTAGATATTGTGTACATGTAAAATGACATCACCATTTAAAAAAATTAGGTTATGATATCTTCGCTCATGGATGGATGTAACTAACATGCATCATTTTAAGTTCATAAAAAACAATGGATGTTCCTCTTCAAACAAGCCTTCCATTTTACACTGTGCAAAATTACTCAAGATAGTGATTTAAAACACATAGGATATTTCGTCCACCCTTGAGTTATTCTATCTTCTATTAGAGATCATAACAACTATTTTTCATGATGCCTATTAATGCCATTATAAGTAAAATAAAGGTTTTCCTTTTACCTTTTCAATCTTGTGAGGAAGATGATAGTAATTAGGTGGTAAGTTGATTAACTCCTTATCCAATAGAATATGCAAAATTTCATGTGGTCTATCTCTAAATTTTTTGAACTGAAGTAGTCCCCTCTCATGTACCATATAATTTTTTACTGTTATCACCAAATCACAACACCATATGGTTTTCACAAGTGTGTGCTTGATCTCACAATGTGATTGGATAACATGGGTATTATCTCCAAGTTGTGGGACTTGCTACTTAAGATAGACCTCTAGAGAAAGTTGGTTCTTGCTCCTAAACCGCCTACCACAATCTATTCTAATGCAAGAAAACTATCTAATCCTAATCTAAATTTCCAAGGGACCAAGGAGAGAGAGTGCATGAAAACAAAGCCTACACTAAAGTGGTGATACACCAGAAAAGGAGAGTGTGAGAATAGTCTTCCAATGTGTGAAAAGTAGAAGTAAAATACATGCTAGAAGAGGTGATAACAATTCTCCACAATCCAAAGAAATACATTCACAACGACATTTCATACACACACAATGATAATGGATCCTTGCAAGATCGTAAAATAGACACACAATATATGCAATGATAATGAAGGGGCAAGATGAATGCAAACAAACATAAGCGAGGGAAGATACATCCACAAACTTGCATCTATTGCTTCTTAAGTATGCACACTTCAATCTATTACAAAATAAGGGGCTTGATCACCATGCAAGGATTCCACTACAAGAGCCTACAAGTACATTAGCTTCACAAAAAAATTGATAGAGTTTACTGCTCCAAAAATACCCCCATTTAAAATGAGCCCAACACTCCAATTTATAGAAATCTGAGAAGAGAGAGAGAGGGAAAATGAAAATCCTAAAATTTGTCCTTAAACCACTTGCAAGAGGTAGTAAATGAAGTGAAATGATGGTATGTTGCTTGAAAAAGTTCCCCCATACTGTCCCATAACTTACAGCAGTGAAATATGTCAACCCATGCTTCATTAATGCATCCCAACTACCAAATAAAACACATTCGAACATGGCCTTGTTTTATGAAAAATAACCATAGATTATTAAAAATTATAAATTTCTTGATTTTTGTGTGTCGGGATTGGAAACACGATTCCAACGGTACCAATTTCATGAAATTTGGTTGAGAAATGCAAAAGTTATGACCTTCGAAAGTGCGAGCGCAGTAACTATGTTGGGTGTGCTAGGCATTTTCTCGTCATTTAACGGGAATGAGAATCGATTTTATCGGATCTGGAGATGTTTCCTATATTTTAATATATATACCCTAATTAAAAATAATAAATCCTTTTTTTGGGCATAAAAGACATCGTGCCCATCTCAAAAGTCAAATTTTGTGAAAATTGGAGTTCTGGGGTCAAAAGTTATGGCGTTTGAAGTTTGGGAGTCAAACGTTAGTAACTTTCTCTTACATTGTGGGCATTTCAAAAAAATCATGTTTTCAAGGAACTCATACACCGTGTGTACTTGGACCATTTTGACCTCCTTTATCTACTTTTACCGATTTTCTCTTGGTGTGGCACTTTCAGTTTTGATGTCCCGTCTGTCTCTGTTTGTTGACCGGCCGTGAGGGTCGTTGACCTCTGCTTCACCCGCAATGCACTTTTCTATGGACATTTTGGATTTTGTGTCCCACGTGTACCTATGTCCAAGCTGTCTTGTTGACTACACGGGACCAAAACTTCCACATTCTACGATTTGAACTTTTGTAGTGATTTCGTGCAATGTGCGTCCTGATTGTCCTTTGTCCATGAGACCACGCGGGACAAAACTTCCACTTTTTCCAAAAAAAAAAAAGGAATGCGGCCATTTTGGATTTTGGGTCCCATATTTCCTTGTTTAACTTGTGCGGCTTGGGACATAAGTTTCCACTTTTTCCGTAATACACTAAAAGAAGCAATTTTCTCGCATTTTTTCAAAATTTTCTAACTTCTTGGATTTTTTTTTTTTATTTTTATTTTATTTTTTGAATAGGGAAGTTAGAAAAGAGCCAAAGGGACCCCAAAAAAATCTAAATTGATGGTATTTTTCACTTCTTCCTATTCAAGCTTGAATAAATCATGCAAGTTATCCAATTTACGTTGAGGGGTGAATTTGGGATAACATTACCCACTATTGATTATCTACATAATGAAAAACTAATGCCTCTATGTAGGAATTTTCTTCACCAAAATTTTGAGTTGTATCTCTTGTAATTCTTGCATCACTTTTTATGTCCTATATAGTTGTGGTGGAGACATCTCGTAATTTCATATGCTTTCTCCTTTGGAAGATAAATTTATTTTTATATTTGGATTGTTTGAAATCATAGAAAGAGTAATGTATAATATGTATCATATAGTAACTTCTCTTTGAGAGGGTAGATAAGTCCTCAAAAAAAGATGTATTGTATATCCAAATCAAATGGTTGATATATTAGTTGTTGCATACAAGTCTTAAACCTCATAATGTACTCACTCATTGATTTTGAGTTTCCTTGATGTAACATCTTAAGTGTTCATATGTAACTCTTGGAATCTTATTTTGAATATAATTTATTAGAAATGCTTCTTCAAGTTCCAATAATGTGCTCAAAGATACACCAAGGACATGATGAAACCAATATAAAGCCTTACCTAATGGAATATTTGAAAAGGATTTATCAAAACACTATTACTATCATGTTGTTTCATTGAAATTCAAAACCCCTGAAGATGTATCTATATAAATCTTTTCCGCCTTCAATTTTTTTACGTCAACTCTTATGTTTTTTATTTTCCTCATTTTAGTTTCTCTTTTCTAGCATCTTTTATAATAATTTGAAACAAGTTCTTAGTGTCCTATACATTATTTTCATATCTGAATCGATTATATTTTACACTAGGTAAGCCTATAAATCAAATCTTAAATAAAATTTTAGAGATAAAATTAATACTATTAAACATAACAATAATATTGTATAAAGTATATATGAACTAAAATTTGTAATGAAACTCAAATAATATAACTCAATGTAGTATTTTCCTTGAGATTGAACTACACAACTATCAAATAGGTGTTGGATCTTATGTATCATTTAAAACATCTGATCTTTGTAGCTTAACACATGAAACTCTTTGATATTCAAAATAAACATTCAAACCTTTCTTGGGTTGTATTTGATGAAATAGTTAAGAACACCAACTCATAAAAATATAAAATTATGCTACCTTACATATCAATATATGAAATTCATGTCAAATGAATATATATAAAAATATAAAAATCCACATGTCTAATGAATATATATATACACATGTGTCAAAGACATATATAAAAATATAAAAATCATGTCTAATGAGTATATACATGTCTAAAATATCTAAAATCATGTGTAATGAGTACATACATGTCTAAAATCTCTACAATCATGTCTAAAATGTCTAAAATCTCTAAAATATCACTGAAGTATCCTCTGTGTAGTAGGGTGAGTGCAAGAACCCTCACTAGGCTCTATTGCACTCGTATGTTAAAAAAAAGAAATATACACATGTCAAAAACTATATATAGCATACCATATATTAAAATTTATAAGAAAACTTCTACAAAAATTTCTTGATTAATTAAATACATCATATAATAGATATGTTCATTGATTACCTCTATATCTATCTCTCAAGGCGGATATCGGAGTATCTACACTATGTGTAGATCTTCATCCGTAGATCCTTGTAGAAACAAAATAAATTAAATATCGAAGTTGATAAAAATTTTTTTGAATAAAGTTCATTAATTTCAAACATTTCAATTTAGATTAAATATTAATTCTAAAACACATGTATATATACCTCTACGGAATGAGTCTCCAAATCTATGGGAGTGTCACCCATGACCTCAACACCAGCAAATATCTCACCAACTGAGCAAAAATGACTTAGGCCCGAAACATCAAGATCCATGATGCACTTAGTCAAGAGCTATGTGTATGTCATGTGGGTAAATGGTGTGGGTTGTGAAGCACCACACACTAGAGCAAAAGCCTAAACACACAAGTAAACGATAAATTTTAATATTAATAAATAATGAAGTAATGATGAAATAAAATAAATTAAGGTTTAATTTTCACACATCGGAACATAAATGTGTTGAACATCAAGTGTGACGATCCCAACAATACGAGGTCCAACCGTAGTGGTGGCGTGGAGTATCCTAACTAGAATATACACGCCACTTTTTCTCTATAAAATCTAAAACCCTAATAATGGAATACTACAATGTCGTGAAATCATCTCATATGCACAAAAAATCAGAAACCATGATGTATCCTAGCTGACATGTCTAAGTGGCATCCAGTAACCCCATGAAATTCATCCTGGTGAAATCAAATGTGCATGCGCATATAAATCGCTACATGCATCACTATTGATACTAGAACCTCCATTTCTAGTACCACGTCTCTCAAGGTACTGACCCACATGGTCATAAGAGATAAATTGGGTCTCACGAGAAATTCTCCCAAGACCTCAATAACACCCTCATTTGTAGTCATAACGATCGGTGCCACGACATCCTAAAAGCCTGATAAGAATGGTCATGGCCTCGTCACGAGCTATCACACATCAACACCTGTAAGAGATCCCTTTTTTTATATTCCTCCCTATAGAAATATGGTCATGCCCCTACCAAAATAAGCGGGGATGTCTAAATAGTTAAGCTTTAGGTTTGGCTGAATCTTAGCATGTAACATCGTATGAAGTATAATGGTAATTAGTAATTATTTAGAAATTTTCCTTAAGAGGCCACAAATCTAGGTAAATAAAAGGGGAACATAGGGGACATGAACATTTTTTACATAATATGCCCTTACTTTGGTTTGTCTCGCATAAAACACAAACAATACATCTTGACAAATTCCTTAATGGAAAGTATTAACTTAATCTCATTATATCCTACATGTCCCGAGGAACTTGATTGTAATGAATCCATAATTTTTTTATTGACTCAAAATCAAATGGGTTGTATGTTTTCAAAATTGTTTCTATTCTATGAAGATCAACCAATATTTTTTCACAATGGGCTTTATAGTTCCCAACTATAGTTGGATCCTCGAGAATAGATTACAATTTTGCAATCTCTAAATCGGTCCTCTCAAAAAAATTAGGAGCAAAAGAAGCTCTAATTGTAAAGAAACAAAAGTAAAATTCAATTTACAATACTTTTAATGAAAAAATTCTCCTAATATATTCTCCTATTTTAATGAAAATAGAAATATGATTTTCAAGCTTGAATGCAAATAATAGAAAATAAGAAATTGCATATCTTATTGTCATTTGTAATAAAAACTCACTAACATAGAATTACCATTCAAAAATGGAATAATGTAAAATCTAAGTTATTCCATTATAAATAGATCACATAGTAAATCAACCTCAAATGGCATAGTTCAAGACAAAGTACATGAAAGAGATACATCACAAAAATACATTGCTAAAGTCATTGCTAAGGGAACAAATTTATTACCATGCATCAAAAATCAATGAAATATCATGTTAGGAGATAAGATGAAGTTTTTCAACATGACTAGAAGTACAAACACTTATAAAATGTATTCTCTATTTATGTAAAAGTATCCTAAAAGAATTAAAATAAACAAGTGCATTTGTTTTGTGAAATCTAAACCAAATTCATATTCTTGAAAGAACTCTAGAATTAATATATCATTCTTGATAAATTCCATGATAATAGGTTCATCCTTATTTTCTACATAGGTTAGGATCACTATGCTTAGTGTTATTTTTATCAAAGGCTCCAACCTTATGGATACGATAAACTTGATTTCTAGCAATTCTACATCAAGCCAAAATGTGAACAAGAGGAAACCATTGAATCTTCTAGTTGATTTTTCTCCCTAGGAATGACATCAATGGAGATGAAATGGAAAGGTTGTGAGGTGACAAGATTTGGGCATGCACCAAAAGATGTCAATCAATGTTGTGGGGATTTGAGGCTCTATGCATGGCACAAAGTATGTATGGTTTTGTGAGTAAGCATGAGAAGGACCAAAAGACATTTGTGTGCAAAAGTTCTATGTAAAATTATGAACATACACAATTAGGTGATAAGACTTGGCACACTATGAAAGGCATGCAAAAATTAAACTCAAGTGAAGAGGTGTGTTAGTTGCCTTGCACAACATTATGAGAAGCTGAAAAATGTTGTGAGGTAACTTGCATGACATTGAAAAAGATGAAAATGTTGATTTGGTGCAAGACTGAGGAGCTATGAGTGATACAATTTTGTTAAGGAAATCTCTATGCACGGTGTGAGATGTCACTAGGTGCAATTCAAGCATGAGACTTAACACGCTCTTAAGGTAATGTAAAATTGAACTCAAGTTGAGAGGTGTGGTAGTTACATTGTACAAAATTGCAAGAAGTTGTAAATGTTGTGAGACAATGCAAGACATTGAAAATTTACAAATGTTGATTTGATGCAATACTATGCGAATTGTGAGTGATGCAAGGTTATTAAGGCAAGCCTTTCATAGGGCATGAGATATCAATAGAATCTAGGAGGCTCAAGAGGATCTACACAAAAATAAATGTGTGGTGGTGTGTAAATGTTCCACAATATTTATGCACACTTTGTAAGATGCTCATTGCAAATGAACTCCAAGTGAGTAGTGTTTTCATGTTGGAATCCCTCTACTTATGAATTTGGTCCTTCTATATCTCATAAAGAGACACAATAGTGGTTTAAGATATTGAACATCTATCTTAGTGTTTCTCAACATTTTTCTCTTATATCTATTAGGATCTTGATCCTCCTACCATGATTGATAATTTTCCATGTTGGCCAAAAACCTCTCTTCAAATGCTACCTAGATGAAGGTGGGGTCCTTTGTTACAAATATAAAATATGTGTAGAGTTGCATAATCACACATCTTACCATCATTGAAAATGTTATTATTGGAGGAATGTCATGTTTCTTTAGAAGGAGAAACTATAATATTACCCTCATTCTCAAAAAATATGGAAAAAATCTCTATCAACCAACCAATATATAAATTCCATTCAAAAATCAATTGTAAAAATAGAGCATATTTGCTAATGATTCAAGAAATGAGATCTCAATTTTTCAATATAAGAGCTAAAAAAATTAAAATTGAACTTTCCACAAACTAATTGAGCCCCTTTACTAAAATGAAGTGGACCTTTGTTAAAAAAATTGTGTTGCAAGATCCTCATTTAAATGGTTGGTGGAGTGAGGTTAAATTTTAATTTGAGATCATCAATTCCAATTTTTCTTCCAAAAATTATTCCTCTACTACCATAGTGAGAAGTTGGATCAAAAGAGTCCTTAATCAAAAGACATTGACGGATTTGCAATGGATCTTCATTACTGGTACACACTTTCCTTGAAGCACCCACATATTTTTCATAGGCTAGCCATGGTGTCAAGACATTGAGAATTTACCAAACTTATAAACAATTTTAGGTGACATCAATAATGGCTTGGTTTGACATTTGGGTGGATAACATGTTATACTTTTCACTCGTTGTCATTGAAGTTTGCCAATGGTTCGAGTGTAAAATTGATTACAAAAGGCATGTGTTGATGAACATTGAAGAATGTACCCCTCAGGGATTGTTGGGAATCCAAAGGAATCTAATGCTCTATGATGTAGAAACTATTAACAAAAAACAAGAGTAGATAAACTATGAGAATAATTTTGACTCTATTTTTGAATTATTTCTCCGATTAACCGGATCGTGATGATGTGATTGCATATTTGCAAGTTTCCTGAGTGCATGATCATGAGATTTCAAATTAAAGGAGTATCGTTGTTATGATAGGGTGAATGAGGGAGTAGAAACAAAGTTATAGGTCAAATAAAAAGGGCTTGAAAACAAAAATAATAGAGTTATAGGTCAACACATAAATTTGACAGTGGGGATTGTTCGTTATAAGTAAAAGTCAAAATTTGGTTACTTAAATGCATTTATTTCAATGGAAAATGAACAATCTGTTCAACTATTAATTTATCCCACTCAGAACCCTCTAAACATATAAAAGTCTGCCCGAATTTCTTTTTGAAGGGTGATGCGCCAAAATTAGCAGAACTTGACAAGGTCATAACTTGAGCTCTAGGTGTCCGTTTGAGTCCGTTTTTAATTTAACCACATGTTTCAATGAGACAAACATAGCGGAAACCTGCCCTACCAATTGGGAAAGTTTTGGCACATTTTGGGCCCTAAATCCGCCATCTTGAGGCCAAAAATTAGGATTTAAGTTATAGTTCAGTTTTTTCCTATTTTTGGGCATTAGTTAATTCTAGTCTATTAGTTGTATTATGAGTTAGAAAGTTGGCAATTCCTATAATTTAGGAATTTAGAAGATGCATGGCAATTTTTGTGCCCGTACGAATAAGCATGCAAACTTACTAAGAATAATAGGTTCTAGTAAATTGCTAAAAATAGTAATTTCCACCACCTAGAGTAGATTTAGTTAAAGTTAGTTAGAGTTTACTTGGCAACTCGAGTTGGGAGTTGTTTTCCTATTTAGGAAACATTGTAATTCATTTTTCGATAATAAAGAAGGAGATCTATTTTCTTTTGGAGTTCATATTATTTTAGCAAAGATATCAAGTTTGTTCGAATTTGGCTACATTAAAGGGGAAAAATTGGCTTTTGGACATTTTGTTCCAAGAGGAATGTTTTCATCAAAACTAAATCAATCCATTACCAATACTAGTAGTAGTACACTCTTATGTTGTTTCCTACTCTAATTGTATAAGGTTCCATAAGAAAAATAGGTGGATCAAATGACATCAAGTAAGATTGTGTTGATATAATTTTTTTGCATTGACGAAGAGCATTGTGTGTGTAGTTCAGACCAAGATAAACTTGATTGTAGATATAAATACAAATAAATGACATGGTTGTGGGTATATATATTAACTTGAATCAAGATTGTTTTGTTCCATGTAATAGTCAACAGTTGTTTCTTAATTGCATTTCTTTCAATGCAAAATGAACACTTTGTTCAACTATAATAGGTAGAACTGCTCTACTAGGTTCCTAAAAATAGTAATTTCCATGTTAATAAGTGCATTGAAAGAAGACCACAACATACTCATGATGCCCAATGAACAATGAAATTTGTGAAGCCTACCTAGTCATAATATAAGAGATTTACTTTAGGGTAATTATTTTTTTGTTGGTAACTTTTAAGTTAAAAATGATTTCATTTCGCTATTCAACTAGGTTTTCTTGTTTTTTTCCAATTTTTTTACAAAAATAAAAAAAAATGTACATACCTAATAAAAGGATGATTATCAGTCTCAATGTGGGATCTTTGAGGGCTAGAACTCACTAAGGATGCTCTGGCTAGTCGGTTGTGGGATTTAAAATTTGTGGGCTATGTGGGATCTAAAATGCTAGTCGGCTCTATGCTTCACGCGAAGGAGGTGGGTGGAGGAAAAGTGAAATCCTCCACGCCACCTCAAATATATAAACTAGGGGTTTGCATAAAGGTGGTTCACCTGAAGAGGTGTTCGCGCAAACACCCCCTTCGTGTGAACCACTTTCCGTGCCATACATGGCAAAAACATACACTACGTATCACTTCACACGAATGGGGCTCTTGCATAAGGGGATGTTCATGCGAACACCCCTAATTTCCCACCCCACCACATTTCCCACTGCATTTTGGGACAATGAGTGGGACATAACACCATGCATTGACCCGGTTTGAATTCTAGGATGAATGCTTTTTTTTGCCTTCTAAAATTTGATAAGGCTAAGGTGAAGGTAATTTTCAAACAACTTGTACACTATGGATTTCTAGTTGGAGGCATGATTTTTTTATGTTTGTTCTAATGTCCAATTTTGGAAGTTATTGAAGTGAATGAAGATGTGGTTTTAATGTTGGGTGCAATGATTTTTGGTAACTTCAAGGTTGTTGGGTGTGAGAGTCTCTCTTTATTGATGGTGTCATAACATGGATTCCGAGGTGAATTTTATGTGCAATTCTCTATTTGTATTGACTTTATTTCCAATTTTTGTAATATAAAAGGTGAGGGACCTCCGAACATCCATTTTTATCGATAAAAAGAGATCTCAATTAGCCCGTTTGAACCAATTGAGCCTAATACATGTTAAAATATTGTATTATGTGTATTATGGTTTTATTGGCCCCATTTCCGCTCATCAAGTCCAATTACATTTAAATTTTTGTATTATGTGTAGTATAGATTTATTGACATCACTAACACCCATAAAGTCCCAAGAGATGCTAAATTATTGCACTTTGAGAATCATGGCTCAATTAACCACAATTTTATCAATACACCTTAAATTATTACATTATGTATATTTGGGATCAATTGGCCTTGTTTACATCAAATAAAGTGTGGTACAAGTTAAATTGAATCACGCTATGTGTACTAGACCTCAAGTGGCCTCATTTGTATGAATTAATTCCTTGTGCACTGATAGAGGTATAAAATTGGATAATGATCCAAAGGTGTTTTTAGTATGAAGAAAGTAGTTTTAGATGTATGAACAGAAGGATTGCACATGTTTTTTTCCCCGTACCTAAGCCTGTAAAATATGTGTAAAATAAAGAGATTAAATTCCATGTGGAACTAAAGAGATCTTAAGGGAGTTTCAAGAGATCATTTTTTCCCATCTATAACATAAGCCACCAAATAGAATCATTAAAAACTATTGTTGAAAATAATACGCATACATGGACAGATGATTAATAAAATTTAAGGATCTTCTTAGAAAGGGTATGAGTTCACAAGATCCTAAGATCATGCAATACCAATAGTGCAATAAAAGAGGAGAATGGAGGATGTGCAATAATTTAGAATCCATCAATAAGATAAATATCATGTGCATATCTCCATTTCTGTGGGATAGATAGAGGATAATGGGGGGACAAAAGGGGCTCTCAACTCGCTTTTTTTTATTCTGGAAATAATATTATAATTACTGTGATAGACTTTTAGAGACACTTATAATATAATTAATTGTATGATATGAAAATAAGATGAACTCTAGAATTATCAATTCAGTACGTGAATATACAATTATTTTCACTATTTAAATAAGAAAAATAAAAAATTGATTGCATTTCTAATAAGGACACGGCTAGTTTTTATGTAAACAAAAAATGCAGCTGTATGGGCACATTGTTTATGAGAAAATGAATGAATTGTGTATGAAATTACATAAAATGATATACGAAATGTTCAATTTTTTTGAGAATTTTTAAAATAATTTTTTAACTAGTAATTTTTATAATATTAAAAGACAAGTAAAGAAATTTATTAAAATGATATTCCACGTATACAAACATGATTATTTGACCTTAACACCATTAATTTTAATAATTATAAGTGTAGCAAGTGATGTGCTAATGGTTGATATATAATTTTAAGTGTAGAAGTGATGTGCTAATTGTTAAGATATAATTTTATAGAACTAGTAATTAATTGTCTAATTTAGTTTTTAAATTATTTGTAATTTAAAATTTATGAACCATAAATAGATATGTTAGATAGAATTAAAGTAATATTTTAAAATAATGAAATGTTAGAAATGTATATGTTAGAGTAAGTATTTACCTTAGCTCATGTTCACTTAGGTAATTTATTTACCTTTATTATATTTATCCTCACCCACTTATGTGTGTGGATATTTCTTTTATCTTATTTATATATTAGGAGATATTATCTAGTTGTTAGGTATAGTTCTTTCCTTGATCTATGGTATTGACTAGATCTATGATGTCTAGTTCTCTCCTAAATTTATGGTCTTGACTAGTTCTTTGATGACTAGTTATTTTCTTGATTCATGGCTTGATCTACGACCTTGACTCGGTTTTTAGATTGTCATTCCTTGTCTATTTAAGCAAGGCCCATTCTCAATGTATTGCATTGAGTTCCATAATAATATATGATATTGCGCATTTATTTGCAAAGGTTTATGTAAAGTTATTTTGGTGAATCACTTTCATCTTATTGATCGTGGTGTTTGATTAGCATTCGTGTTCTTGGCATGGTACGATCAAGTTATCGTTCCTTTCAAGACATTCTCAAAAATTTATTGTCCCCTCTAAAACACATAGAATGTTTCTAGAAAATTAATAAAATTCAGAAATTAGATGTGTCTGTAAATGTGGATAAATTTTAAAATTTTACCAAAAGACATGTTGGTTGGTTTAGTGCAAATACAACACTTAGGTTAATATCCTCCAAGATATAACAAAACCCGAGAAGTGAGTAGATAAAAAATTTAATAAAAAATATAGAGCACGTGTCATTTATGAAGAAGTAAATGCATTAATATTTTTCCTTGTGTAGACATTTAAATTTTACAAATAATCACTTAATAATTTTAATATTTGATTAAACCTTAAATTATGACTTGCACATTTATTCTAGTCCTAATTATTATATCCCTAGTCCTTATGTAGGACTATCTCTCCATTTCTCTACGCATTCGCTCGAGAATATAGTACATTAGGATAATTTTGTCCATGAATCACAATTAGCATGTACCTAAATTTTCAGCATCGCATGAATGCTTCTCAAAGTGAACAACCTAATAGTTTGGTCTTAATAATTCTAATGGTCATTTTATCAATTTTATATATTTTATGAGTCATTACCTTCCCCATAAAATATAATATAATAAATTCAAATAAGAATATAAGAAATTCAAATAAGAATATTTAATCACTAAGTACATTCGATAGCACTATTAGAAAAAATCATTCAAAAGGAATTCAAATCTCTCATAAATTTCACTAAACTAGAAACGCACATTAGGAGAAACCACCACACAAGCCTTAAATATTCCAAACTAGGTTATAGAGTTAATCTTCCCAAGTCAAAGTTCCTTAAATCCAAGTGAAAACACTAAGTAAGAAAGCCAATAAAAACATTATATAGTTGTCAAATTATCAAATATACTTGGACCCATGCACATATCACATCTCTAGATGGATAAATATGAGTATTAGGAGGTATTTTCAATGTAGTTCCAAAATAAGTGGTCTATAGATTGTAGTTCAACCTAAATATTGATCATTTTATAGGGGTTTCACCCATTGTTAGGGTTTTGGGTAATTTTAATTGACTACAAATGGTTTCACATACTTATGAGACTTAATATCTTATAACGAAACACATCATATACATTTAAAATGGAACATAAATTTTTAGAGAAAAATCATCTTTTGGATGGAACCATAAAACTCTAAAGGAACCTCCTAGTGGTATAGGGTTAAGCACAAGGAGTTCGAGGGCCAAAAAGTGGACAAAAATCCATGTTGTGTCTATTTTGAGCATAACGCACTCACGTTATGGCTCAATCGCATTATAACATGACAGAGATATATGACGCTTGTGTTATGCCTTGTATTTTCAAATCCATAATGAGGTCTCTTTATAATGAGAGAACATTATAACATGTGTGTATTCCAATGCACTCACATTATAACTGTTATAAAAAACATACACAGTCATGGTCGAGAACTCATTTAGATGTCTTCTAACACAAGAAAATTATATTGTGCAACAAATAAGAGGGTAAAAATTGTAAAGGGGTTTCTTAAGGTCAAATCCACCATGGTGAGAGTCTCAAAGGTGAGTTTTAATTTAAGTTAGCGTATTTTTGTCATTAAACTAATTTTTTGTTGCACTGTTCCTTATTTTTATTTTTTTAAAATTTTAAGTGGATCCAATCTCTTCACTTGAATACCATCTTTCACCAGTAGATTAGGGTGAATAAAAAATACATGAAATGCCTCCCTTTATTCCTAATCATCCTCCTAATACCCAATAAAACCTTTTAGGGAGATTCAAAATAACAAATCTCAAATTCAAGACTTAATAGATACCTAATAAAACACAATGCCATGAGTACCCATCGCCAAAATAGTGTATCATCATTAGAGTATTTAAAATATAATAGTGATTATGTGGGGTCAAATAAACACATAGAAGGGTTGAAAGAATTTTTCTTAATTTTTATGTAGACAAATTGTCTTATAATGCATTGAAGAAAAAATAACCAAAGACAAGTTATGTTTTTTTCATCAACCCTAAACCTAATTCACTTTTACTATTGATTTGCAAGAAGATTCTTGATCCATTGGTGTAACCATGAGGGGATTAATAATAATTTTTAACCAATCATCTTGCAACAATTTTGAGGTACCATAATATTTCTTGAGGAAACTCTATTGTGAGTTCATCCTCAATGAAATACCAAACTATTTGTATATTTGAGATTTCCAAGACAAAGAAAAAGGCTTTTCATATGATAGACTAGGGGAATAAGGTTTTAGAATTGACTATTTAGACCTCTTGATTTCAAATTTTTCAACATGTTTCGTTTCCTTTAGTTTTAAAGGATACCATGGAGGTTAAGACACTTGATTCTATTATTTATTTAACATATTTATTTCTTTAGCATGACCATCCCTCCTGTGTTGATGAGGTTCCTCATTCAAGGAATTAGACATTTATAACATAACATATTGTGCTTGTGGGAGTAGTAGAACCTATGTGGTTGATAATGCTACTCCACATCCTAGTGAGGCTTCTCCATAACCTAGTTAGGATTTTTGTCATCCTAGTGAGGTTACTCCACAACCTATTCAGGATTCTCGCAAGGCGAGCAAGGTGTTCAATCGATGAGACATGTTGTGATTTTGTGTTGGATAAGTATAACCTTCACTAATGATCTACTATAATTGACATTTGACATTGAATTCGTAGGTTATTTTACATTATGTTAAATGCAATTTAGTATATTTTCCACATATTTTCATACTAAAATGTATAATTGAAAATACTAGTTCTTATGAATAATAATTAATGAGTCATGTGTTTTCTATAAACTTTCCACTTCAAACTACACATCTAAAATCACATTTGAATTCATCATTTTTATTAGCAAGAACATTAACCCCTTTAGATATAAATTTTTAATAAATTACTAAACTTTTCTGTGTTAATTTTTTTCCATATAAATAAGTTATTTTAAAATGAAAATTTGATGTTGAACATGTGACCTATGAACCTTCGACATTAGGGGATGTCCTTATTATTTTCATATCGGTGAATTTACTAATGTGAGTTTTAATATTTTTAATTGAATCATTTATGAAGATAATGAACTATATTCAATGTATGTAGATGATGTCATGTTATTTGTATGTGTGTAACCTTCTTCTACTTTTTAGTTGATGAAATCATTAGTCTCCTACCGACATTCAATAATGATTAGATGTTGGAGTTTTTGGAATAATGTATATTCTACATCTCACATGGTATACATTAGTAATGCAATTATCATGCTGAATTTCTTGAATTAAATAAAATCATTTAGTTTAGATAAATGGAATTTATACATATTCTAAATTCCTTCATCATGGTTTCCACATGAGTAGGTGAAAAATCTAGTTCGTGTACATGGTACTAAGGTTTTCACCCCCAATGTCAGTCTTGAGATGTAGAGGATGATTCAAAGTGATTGTATAGATTTGGAAATATATATACCCATGTATATATACTCAACGGAATGAAATAAAATAAAAATAACTAAATAATAAGAGTATTAATTGTAAAAATAATAATGAATAACAACATAGATCTATTAGGAAAATGTCCTCCTACCCAAATGGGTATTTTCATTAAAATAGATTTACTACAAATAGAGTTTTTTTCTATCAAATCCTAGAACATGGTAGAATAGATGTGGAAAAATAAAATAAAATGTAGTTGGGGTTGTGTATTTCCATCCCAAACTTGATCCTCCTCATACATGGCTTCCTTCTCTTCATCCTCCCCTTTAACCTACAAAACAAAGAATGACCGAATAAACCAAATGAAAAGAATAAAAGAAACTCTCCTTTGGGATTAGGGTTAGTTTGGAATCTAGTTAATCCAATGGCCTAGATTGGATTCAACCTATTAGTGCTCATTTTGATCTCGCACCATTTTCCTAAATTTTCCCTTTGATTTGCGTGATTCTGAAACATTTTATCTCTCGAAATGGATGATCTGAAAGATTTTACCTTCATTTGAGTGCCTTGAATTATTTTCCAAATCCTTTGTCATGCCCCATTTTGAAGAGATCACCAAGTTTTCCCTAATTTTTCCCTAAATTCTTCAAATCTGCGGGATTTGTCATTTTTTCCTTTTTCCCGATCATGGATGCTTGAAAAATGTTGAAGTTACTTGTAAATGCCTTTGAAAATCCTTCTCCATGGTCGAAAAATGCTTGGAATCATGATTCACCTGGTTTTGTTTAAATTTTTCCATCCTTAGTGAAAAAATCAGATTCTGGCATGACCGAAAATTTCTTTGTTTTTGACGGTTTGATGGGTGTCCTTTACCCGTCAAATTATTCCTCATCATCTGGTAGATACATGGCTTATTCTAATTGGATGAGGCACGATGAGTTTTTTTATGAACTTTTTATTTTTGGCTACTTTGGCAAAAAGTTTGAACTCACCCCGTGGCCCCGCAAGGCTCTGATTAAAGCAAAATTTAAGTGGCAGGGAAAATTTCTTATTTTTTCCCCGAAGGTGTATATGTGTTCATTTTTAATCGGATTGTGGACCGGTGGAGACGTTTTGGTGAAATTTACCACTTTGGTCACGTTTGTAAAAAAACCAAAATTGGCCCCACGGCCTGATAGTTTTTATTGGCTATTCAAAGCAAATATGAAGTGGCGGGGAAAAGTCTTACTTTGACTCCGAAGAAGGACACGTGGCATTTTTTCAAGTTACAAGCGGGAAGCGGGTCGGTGGAACATTTTGAATTATTTTTCCTTTTTGTGAAAAAGGAGCAAAGTTATGAAATAACCTACAACTCACATTGGGCCCACATCAAAAGTTACAAACAAGAATGTGGGTCGTTTCGGAGAAAAAATTAAGATTTTTCTTTTTTGCAAAATAAGTTAAAATCATGAAAGAGAGTCATGGTCCCGCAACAAATCATAGAAGAACATTTGGCAAGGTCAAAGGTGAAAGTGGGGGCCTGTGGAGAAATTGTGGAATTTTTCCTTTTTGGAAAAATAGGTATAAAGTGAAGAAATGAGGCGTGGGTCCACTGGGACCCACATCAGGAGCTAAAGGTGGAAAGGCGGAGCTGTAGGGAAAATTTGGAAATTTTTCCTTTTCCAAAAAAGAGGTAAAATAGCAGAATCGAAGCTGTAATTCCTTTGGGACCCACATTGGGACACGTGTCAAGCTCATTTTCAAAGGGCGGGAGCGGAAAAAATGTCAAAATTTTACATTTTTCCAAAAGTTATAAAATGTCAAAAAGTGCTCCTAGGCCCATTTCCAATAAAATTTTGCCACATGGCTAGCTCTAATTAAAAGTTGTAAAAGGTGGCCCCAGGCTAGTTTTGAATTAGCTTGCTCAACGTGGATGGCTCAGGTTAAAAGTTGAAGGTCAAGTTCAATGGTAGTTGTGCATTTCATTTGATTTTTCTGGCATTTGAGCTCCAGGATGTTTGGAGATGCGATTTTTGCATCATTCTTCATCAATTTTTGGAAAATTCATGTTGTTTTGGTCTGCAAAGATCAATGGAATCAATTTGATGGTTCAATTTGTAAATATGAGGTACTTTTGAAGTGGATTTTTTTCTAGGCTCGTGTAAAAACGTGAAATGCCAGATCCATAAGTTGCAAAGGAAAAATTCAAAAGGGAAAAGATGAAATGATGAAGGAAAAGGGGTCTGCATGTGTAGAGGATGAAAAACGTGCTCCCAGTTGAAGAAATGATGGAAGTATTTGCAATGATTCACCCTTTTGAGGCACCTGGAAACTTTTGGACGTGTTTTTGTTAAACGTCCCTTTCTGCAAATCATGATGGAATTTTGTAACAAAATTGATGCTTGGCATATTATTTTCTTGGGAGAGAAGGCTTGGATGTAAAAAATGATATATAATGCATGTTTTAGACTTGCAAATGGTCGGGAGTTCATTTTCACGAGAATTTTTTTGAGAAAAGCTCATCTTCCGAGAAAACCTTTGAGAAACCAGGTTAACTTCCTCTTTGTTATATTTTCATTCATGTTGAGTTGGTTACAAGTG
This sequence comes from Taxus wallichiana var. yunnanensis, assembly GCA_018340775.1. Taxonomy (NCBI): domain Eukaryota; kingdom Viridiplantae; phylum Streptophyta; class Pinopsida; order Cupressales; family Taxaceae; genus Taxus; species Taxus wallichiana. The sequence goes on from CM031240.1 coordinate 164,682,290, forward strand.
TATATCCATCAACAAGATTTGATATTGTTTAAAATAACTCTCCCTTTGATGAATCTGATAAATTTTGAGTTAATTTGTGTTAAATCTCTAGTAATTTTGTGTTTATTTCACTTTCATAATGTTTACAAGTAGTTTTTTTGTTCCTATTGAAATCTTGTATCAAAATCTCTCTCAAACACATAGATATCAATCCTTGTGATAGTTTAGTGGCATCTGCAATTTCATTTTTCATAAGACCTTTCATCTGGGAATGAAATAAACGATCTAAAATCACTTTTCTTTCATTTGTTGAAGGAGATTGTTTGTAAGCCTCTGGGTGTACCTTAGGTATGATTGATCTTATATTTTGATGTTTTTTGGGTCTTCTAATTGAGCCTTCATGCTAGAATCTCAAATATTGTGTGAAAAAGTGCAAATTTAGGCCTTCATTGATGCACACCTTCTAGTTGAAGGAATGTTTTAACTATTTTGAAGCTTTATGTTATTGAGTTTTCCATTTGTTGTGAAGTTTCTCAAGGATTTGGCAAATTCCAATCTATCTTGTTGATATCCCACCAAAAATTATTCAAATAACCAATCCTACCCTGAACTACCCATGTTTTGCTCTGTATATCCACAAAAACAAAATCCATTTGCTAAAGTATGCAGAACAGATCAAGATTCTAAATGTCTTCAGTAACCTTAGCCTTGTGTTGAAAATATCTCCTTATTCTAGAAGTGACAACATGTGAGATTCGATTTGGGGTGTTGATCATATTTTCCTAAGGTCTTCTTTATAAAATTTGCGCAAAAGAAAGGTGTATGCATCTCCTTCAATAACAAAGAGGTTACAAAATAAGTTCTCTTACTTTGGTTGAAAGGCACAACCTAAAATAGTTAGTATAAGATCACATCCTTCAAGGTGTTATCCATCTCTCCACAAATATGAGTAACAAACGGCCAGTTAGATCCCATCCTTGGCTACAAAATGAAACACACTATGATCTATTTGTCCCTAAGCTCCATGTCCAATCTGTGTTGCTTCTCGGCTTGAAAGGGAGAAAAAATTGGATACCAACACATCCAATGGCCTAGTTTGTCCCCTACAAATGTTAGGTGAAAGTAGGTTAGATCATCATTTCATGACATGGGTCATGTTTTGAATGGTGCCATTTTTGTGGTGTGGAAGTTATTACAATTTTGGATTTCTTTTTTATTTATTTTTAGTAACTTTCAAAGTTAAAGAGGCCATGTCCTTGTGGTATTTTTTTTTATTAAGGGAAAATAGTTTTGAAGGGACTATACCCTGTATACAAAAGGGCTCAAAAGCCAGATAGTAAAGATGAGAGAAGCAGCCCAGAGAAGGGAAAAGCAATGCCAAGAAGGCTCAATGCCAAATATTAAAATATAGGAGAAAAAAGGATCTAAACGTACAAAGATCCAAAAAAAAGAAGGCAAGATCAAAAAGAAACCAAAAGAGAAACAACATGAAGAGCTCCGCCAAAAAACAGCTCCAGAACCACCCGATGACAAAGGCCACATCGCAGCCAAAAACAACATCACAACAACTCGTTACTTGATGGCTCACAATTTTGGTCTTGATAGCTCCTGCAAAGTGACATGAAGAAGGCAATGGTAGTGGCACGAGAGGAGTCTTGCAAATATTCTTGGGCAATTGCAATTTCCCTTTTCTCTTTAGGGCCCCATATGTCCGAGCATTAATCCCACTTAAGCTGCAAAACACCGTGGACATGTTGTTCAATGAAATTATAAATGCTTTTGAGGGCGCAGACAATATGCATAATTTCGCTTTAGCATTCCCCAATCTGCCATCTAAGGACTGTAGTTTCTTGAAGACTTCCCAATAACCCCTTCTTCCTCCTCACTTTGAAGGATCCTTTACCCTTAGCTCTTTCCATGTTTTTATAGCCCCTTTGAGCTCTTGTATCTCCTTTTCTAATCTGTCCACCCTATCTAGCAATTCCTCCTCTTTGGGCTCCTCCACCGGTTTGGTGGTAATTAAGTAAACCCATACCCTTAATAATTTAGACAACATTTATATTTGAGAATTAAAATTAATAGTTTTGTGTAAATGGAAGGGCAATTTAGACCTAGACTTTTATTATAAATTATTGAATGACTTTAGGAACCACTTTAATAAATTAATTTAAGATTATAAGAATGAAAATTTTAAACCTAACTGAAGGATTGGGTTTTAGAAGGTCCCACAACCTTATACAATAGAGCCCATCAGGCCAGATTTAGTGATAAAAGTAGCAAAGCAAAAAAGTACCCATGAAGATTCCAAAAAAGGAGGACGAAAAGACAAACAGAAAGAAAGAAGAAAACATCATAAGAGCTTTTTCAGCTCAGAGACTGCAGTTCTAGCTCTAGGAGAGCTTGAGTCATTTGCAAGTTGTTCGGCAAGATTGATGAGCTCCGAGCAATCATTAGCTATGGCAGTCTTGGTAGATTCAATGAAAGCCTCCCATGCTTTCAAAGCCTTGAAGGCACGCTGAAGCTTGTTTAAAATAGAAGAAACCATGTCGACTCTGCAAGCATCCCTTTGAGTGTCAGCAGACTCAGGCGCAGCGGGGGTTGAATCCAGAATCGGTGAGGAATGAAAAGTGTCAGCAGGAGGAACTTTTTCATCGAAGAGAGTATTGTTTCCCGCAGACTGAGTGATAGGATCTTCCACCGGTTGATTGATATCTAACTGTTCCGAGTCCGGGGAGTCTGGGTAGAGCTTAGCGAGGCCCAGGATATCAGCAGCCAGAGAGGAATCAGGGCTAGAAAAGGGAAGAAGCTTGAAAGTCAAGGCGTGTGGTTTCTAAAAACAAGCAAGAGAGGGGCGTAGGGAAAGTGGGGGTGGCAGGGGGCTGAGAGGCAGCGAGGGGAGGACTCAGAATTGCCACATCAGAGTCGGAATCAGATGAAAGATGCAGATGACGTCGGCGCCGAGAAAAGCGGAGGGAGGTGGAGGAGGGGTGAGGGGAAGGCGAGGGAGAGCGGCGGCGACGACCCGTTTTGGGGGGGAAGCGAAGAAGGTCGGAATGAGAAGCAGCAACAGAGAAGAGCAGGTACAACAAACCCTGGTGAAGAATGGCACCTTCCCCATCACGAGCCAACTGGACCGAGTGCTCTAAGGACTGAAACAGAAAGCCGCCAGATTTATTTTCTTCCCCCATCGAAGATGAGAGAGGATGAAAAAGTGAGGGCCGTAAACAAGCCGATATCTACCATCAATGGTAAAATAACGCATTATGACCTCCGCGACTCTGTCCCAAGGAGGAGGCAGGGAGTCCGAGTGTAACCAGAGAGGTATTTAACCGGTCTGTCCCCAGGAGCATTAAAATCCTGAATTTTCCGCATGCAAATGAGCGCCAAGTAGATGTCTCTCAGTAGCAGGTAGACCAAAGTGGGGGCCATCGCTATGCGTTGGTGGAGATGGTAAATCGAGTGTCACAATCCGAACCCGACCCTTCGACCAGAAGTCAGAATCGCATACATAAAACAAGAGAGCCGAATAACCCGCCATTCTCTCCAGGAAGGTAGCAATTCCATTCTCCAACATAATGTTCCAAACCTCCCCATCATTTTTAACCGAATCACAGTTATCAGGCTCAAGACGCTTCAACTGACCCCCCATGGTATGAATGTTTGAAAAAATGCAGAAGTGAGAGCAATAAGGGTCATTTAACGGCCCAGTCAGGGCGGGGGAGCCGTCGGCCAAGTTATCATTGCCCTCCCGCCATATCATCAAATGATTAATGTGAGGATATGTCCCATTCGTGCGGAGATCCCCCGCATCATTACAAATCACCATCATCAAAATGCTCTTCGTTAAGTGTCAAATCAATTAAATTCGACATGAATGCCGCCGCCCTTTGAGAAGGCCATAGAGAATTTTCCGATACCCAAATCAGCCCACCATTCCGCCAGTCAGCAATGGGATATATCATTTTGAGTGATTTGGCGAAGAGATCATCCGGGAAGTTGTCTGTCCAGCTTTGTTGATTCTCCAAGAGAACACCAATATTAGCAAGGTGGTCAGCCGCTTTATTACCCTCCCGGAGGACATGCTGGAACTGGATTTGCTTGAAAGATCTTTGAATAATTCTGATATCAGCAATGATATTCTGTATCGACCATTGACCAGAATCATTAGACTGCAGGAGCTTGATGATGTTGAGGGAGTCACTTTCAACTTGGAGGGGATCATCACCAAATTTGATAGCCAGCTCAAGGCCTTTGAGGATGGCCAAGGCTTCCGCACGATGGTTGGTACCATAGTTGAGGTTATGAGCAGAAGCAACAACAATATATCCCGAAGAGCATCGAAGAATGGCTCCTCCACCAGAATTACCAGGATTTCCTTTTGAGGCCCCATCCGTGTTCAGTTTTTTCCAGCCCCTGGGAGGGGGAAGCCAACGAACTAAATCGCGAGCAGTGGAAGTGCCTTTACTTTGAATGGCCAACAACTTCTGCCACTCCTGGGAGTTACAGATTTGGATTTTTTGCTGATATTTGGTCCACATGAGCGAGTTGAGATTTTCTTGGAAAGCAAGAGCAATCTGAGTAGCCACCTGAACAGGTTCAAGACTTTTTTCTTTGAAAATTCTTCTGTTCCTTTCTTTCCAGATGCCCCATATTCCGTGAGGGAGGAGGAGTTTCCAAGCCAAATTCAGATTCGGATGAGTGAAAGGAGAGCTCCATTGAGAGAGGGTGTCCTGAATGGACTCAGGGAAGGTCCAAAACACTCCCATCCTCGATAAAAGCCACTGCCATATAACTTGAAAAAGAACAGTGGATCAAAAGATGGGCAGAGGATTCCACCTCTTAAAGACATAAAGACACATCTAGTGGGGAGAGAGAAACCCCTCCTTTTCATATTTTCCCCAGAAAGGAAAGCATTCTTAGAAGAGAGCCAAGAGAAAAAACCAATTTTGGGAATGATCTCATTTGGCCAGAATTTGGAAAGGGGGGGACCAGAGTCAACACTATGCATCGAAAGATAAGCAACCTTAACCGAGAAAGAACCAGACGGGGAGAGGGGCCAAATAAGCTCGTCCTCATTTTGGGAGAATGGGATGTATATGGAAGAGAGCACAGCTCTGAGTGAAGTCAGGAGCCTACTCTGCAGATCGCTGATATCATCCCAGACCTTTATATCCCATGAGGGAATGGAATTCACAATCTTCCAATAGCCCGAAACTAATCTTCCTTGCTTATTAATGATGCTTCTTTTCACAGGGTCCCAAGCAGGATTAAGATCAAGAGGCTCGTCCCCTATCCAAAAATCCCTCCAGAAGTCAATAAGACGACCATTCCCAAATCTCCATTTAGTGCCAGCCCGGATAATGGGGAGGGAGCTAATAACAGAATTCCAGATGGCAGAACCTCTAATTGGATTGGAAGTGAGCAAGATCTTCGTTATTTGCCAGATATTTAGCTCTGAGCAGATGAGCCCAATTAGAGTCACCTTTAGCCACTTCCCAAGCAAGTTTGGCCAGGAGGGCCCCATTCGTGTCAGCCATTTTTCGAAGACCAAGCCCTCCATGAGAAGTTGGCTTACACACTTCCTTCCATGCCACAAGATGGATCCTCTTCCTAACATCAGTCCCAGACCACAGAAAGTTCCTTTGGATTTTTTCCACAACCTCCCTCACCGAATTGGGGACTTTGAGAAGGGACATGAAGTAAGTAGGAAGGCTTTGAAGGGTGGCTTTAACTACTGAGCTTGCCACTGACCGAAAGTAACCCTTTCCTGTGAGGCCAACTTTTTTGATACCTTTCAATGACAGGATTCCATAGAATTTTAGATTGCTTACCATGGAAGAGGGGGATGCCGAGATATGAGGTGGGGAGATCCACAATATTGCATCCAAAGATATCAGCAATCTTTCTCTGAGTCCTAGGGGCCGTGTTGATGAAGGAGATGCTACTCTTGTTGAAATTGACAGTTTGCTGAGAAGCTGATTGGTAAAGAGAAAGGATATCCATTATAGCCCGGCCTCAATCACAGAGGCTAAACTTAGCAGCAAAGTGTCATCAACAAACTGGCTATGTGTGGCAGAAGGGCAAGCTTGAGGTGATTTTCAGACCGGAAATGATAGATTGACTTTTAGCCGCCTCCAGAGCTCTGCTAAGGAGTCCGCCATAAGGACAAAAAGGAAAGGTGACAGGGGGTCACCTTGCCTGATACCTCTGCTGCTTTTGAAGAAACCTGCTGGAATGCCATTGATAAGAATAGAGAAGCAAGGGGTCGCGATACAAGAGAAGACCCAACTACACCACTTTTTGTCGAAACCAAATTTTTCCAGGACCCTAATTAAGAAAGGCCAGCTGACTCTGTCAAATGCTTTTTGCATATCCAATTTTAAGATCATTCCTGGGGACTTTGAGTGAAAGGCTGAGTGAATGGCTTCATGAACTGTAATGATACCACCTTGGATGAGCCATCCTTTTATGAAGCCATTCTGATTTTGCGAGATGAGATCCTTCATTAGAGGTTTTAGTCTGGAGGCCAACATCTTAGTGATAATCTTATAAGCCGTGTTGCATAAACTGATTGGCCTAAAATTGGAGACATCTTTAGAACTATGCACTTTTGGGGCAAGGGCAACGAAGGTGGTATTCCATTCCTTTAGCAGATTGTTGTTAACCTGAAACTCATTCACTGCTTTGAAGAGATCCTGCTTGATGATTTCCCAGAACACCTGGAAGAAGGCAAGCAGAAAGCCATCCGGCCCTGAGCTTTGTCCCTCTTCATTGCAAAGACTGCTTTGTGAATTTCCTCCATAGCAAAAGGCTTGGTCAGATTGTTGTTCATCTCAGGTGACACCAGATGTGGAATATGTTGGAGCATGGCAGTCATTGATTGCTCCGGAGGGGGCAGGTCAGCCTGGAGAAGATTTGAATAGAAGGAGACAAGCTCGTTGGAGATATCAGCCTCAGCAGTTAACAAGGTACCCGAGGACGACACCAGCTCTCGGATCTTATCTCTAGCTTTATGCTTGCAAGCAGTGATGTGAAAGAATTTGGTGTTACGATCCCCTTTCTCGAGCCAAAGGGCTCGAGAGCGTTGCCTCCAATAGGTCTCCTCTTCTTGAAGTGTATTGTGATAATCACTGAGGAGGGAGGTTTCATGTTGGTGAAGATGATCCAATCTTCCATCAATCTCTATTTGTTCAGAGACTTTAGCCAAACTCTGAGTTAGCTCCTGTTTGCGGAGCTTGATGTTGCCAAAGACCGTCGACTTCCATATCTTGAGTTGTTTTTTAATTTCTTTGAGCTTGCTGGAAAATCTAAACATACTAGAGCCCTCAATATTGATATTCCACCAATTAGCAACAAGGGGGTTCAGGTGGTTGTTTTCAAGCCAAGCAAGCTCAAACCTGAAGGGAGGATTCTTGGTATTCAGCTTGTGATTTGCACTCAATAGAAGAGGGCTGTGGTCAGAGGCAGCCCGGGGGAGGGAGTTGAGGTAGAAGTCAGGAAAGAGAGAAATCCAGTCCAGAGAGCCTAGAGATCTATCCAATCTGCTTTGAATATGGTTCCTGCCCAATCTGCGGTTTGACCATGTATAAGATGATCCGTGGAGATCCATATCCAGAAGTGAATTCTCCCTGATGAAGTCAGCCAGAGCCTCCATGCTGGCGGTCATGGCAGGAATACCTCCCTATTTTTCTGAAGGATAAAGTGGACAATTAAAATCTCCCATTATTAGAATGGGAATATTACCACAAGTGATGATGAAGTTAGTGATATCTTTCCATAATTTACCACGATGAGTCTCCAAGTTGGGGGCATAAACATTGATAGCAATCCAAGTGGAGTCCGCTCCAATCTCTTGGAAGAGCATGCATAAAAAGTTGGGGTGCTTGAACAGGCAATCCCCTTTGAGACTTCTGGGATCCCAAAAGGTACAAAGTCCCCCTGAGTTCCCTGTAGATGGTTGAGATTCAAAAGATGCCGCAGCCGATTTTTAGGAGACGATCCTCTGTTTTTAGTTTAGTTTCCTGCAGCATTATGATATCAGGAGAGTTCTGGAATTTGATGTCTTTGATAACTCTTTGTTTTTGAAGAGAGTTGAGTCCTCTTATATTCCAAGAAATGATCTTCATTTCTTTGGTTTGGATTTTCTCCCCACCACCATGGGGATTGTGCTTTGAGTTCCTTGCGCGACATTAATAGCTGCTTCTTGCTGAAGTTTGATATTGCTCGGAATTCTCCCCCGAACTTTTTCCATGCCTATATCTGGTTTCTTGCTGCTACTTCTAGTAAAACGATGGTTGAAGCTATCATCAGAAGAATGACCCGAGGGGGAGGAAACAGAGTCTAAAACAGGGGGAAAGAGGGGAGGCAGGGGGGAAAGAGTCAAGGAAGAGGGGTCCGAGGGAAGGGGTGGGAAGGGAAGAGGAGAAGACAGTGGAGAAGGGGGAGGGGAGGAGGCAGCCAAGGAGAGGTTAACTCCTTTAGAGGAAGAGGTGGGGAGAGCCGAGGGAGACAGAGGGGTGATGAGAGATTGAATGGCCATGGAGGGGGGGACGACCTCGGAAACAGGATCAGAAGAAGTGTTGATTTCTCCATCTTCTAGGAGAGCAAAGGAATTTGATGTGGGGATGATCGGGATCTCAATAGAAGACGTTTTAGGAATAAAGTTTTTTTTGATTTTTGGGGAGAGGATTTGGGACTTGGGTTTTGGTTGAGGTTTAGATGGGCAACCAGAGGCCCGATGACCGATGTTTTTGCAGAAGGAGCAAGCTTGTGGAATATATTCATAGTCAATGGGTTGTTTCCAGTTCCCCAAGTCCGATAGAAGCTCTATCTCTTTTGGGAGGGGACAACTGACGTCAGCATTTACACAGAATCGAGCATGGATGAATCTAGTTTTAGCTTTTGTTGCTTGATCTATAGCAATTAAAGATCCTATTGAGAGAGCAATACCTTCAATAACTCGCCGGATGCCAGAACTCCAGAGGGAGCCCCGGGAGGCGAACCCAAATTGGGGCTTGGGTCATGGATTCCGTGTGAGGGTTGAAACCAGGAGACCATTTCCTGAGGTAGAAGCCCCGCCCGGCCAAAAACCACTACCACCTAACAGAGCTCTAGCAAAGTCTTCTTTCATGCTGAAGGAGAATAATATGAAACCATTAGGCATAGCCGCTATTTCAAGCGCTCCACATGGTTGCCATTTTAACCGAGCCCATTTTTTGATATCTTCCAATGGGGGTCTAGGGCCCATCAGTGTACCCACCAAGGACAGATCACGAGAAGCAGCAGCAGCCTCCGTGATGTGAGAGGGGATGCGCAGAGAGAAGGACCCATCTGACAGTGAAGGGGATAGCTTTTCCGAGCTAGGAGCGGATGTGGAACCCTCCACTATTTTAGTCCAAGCATCAGGCGGCTTTGGAGAGAGGGACCCTGACAAGAGGGACCCCTGATCCGGACCAGAGGGGTCCGACATCCGGTGGGAAAGGAGAACAAGATTATTTGATGATACTCCTTAATTTTAATGTATACATATTTTGTTGTATCCCTTCGTGGCATGCAGTGTAGATTTGTATTTTTATTATGTATATAATTGTATGCCTCTATGAATTTCTTAATATATTCATTTTTTTCAAATTTTATATGCTATCATGGATTTCAAAAATCAATATAATGTACGAGACAACTAAATTTATATTTTCAAACTTGTATAGTGGATGAAACACTCTTTGTATGTATCTAAATGGATTTATATGATTCCATATGTATGATTCCATTACTAGATTTTTTTTATGTGTTTAACATGGGTATTAAATTATATAAAACTAACATACAACTTAGCCACTTTTTAATCTTTCAATGCCATCAATTATAATCATACAATGTCTATTCCAATCCCATCAACTTCCTAAAATCTTAATAATCATTTAATGTCAAATCCAGAGAGAGAGAGAGAGACCATGTAGTAAAATGATAAGGAATCCCTCGGTATGATGGAAAATGTCATTTAAACAAACACACATTTCTTTTGAAACATGTTGTAAGCCTAAGATGTTGGGGGAACTAGGGCTGAAAAATAATATGGTACAAGGATAAGATATTTCTATAAAATGTAATTAAGATCTAAAAGAAATAGAGATGATGTGGAAAATGAGGTGGTTTGCAATATACTCAATGATAATGAATATGTTGTGAAAATTTGAGGTTGTATACTAATTTAAGGAAACATTTTTAGGTAGAATATTATTTTTAATTTATTTCTAACGAATTTTTTCTATTAATATAACAATAATAATAGTGAATAAGATGATATTCTTAAAAATTACCTATGTCTTCGCATTCCATTATCATGGATTCTATGTAGGGTGAATATATATCTTAATTGTGGATGAAAGATATTTGATAGCTGAGAGAAAAGTTTATTTGGGTAACTACATAGTTAGAAAATAATGTATGATAGAGAATACATATAATTCCCAAGATAATTGTATTCTCATAACAATTAACTTTCTAACCTCTTACAACAAAAATATTATATGTAAAATATGGAAGCATGCACAAGGTATGTGTGTTTGAAATAAAAAGAACTAAGAGGGGGTGAATCATCACTAAGAAAACATTTAGGACAATTACAATTCTCAAAGCTTCTTAATGAGAATTAAAATCAAATCATGAACACAAACTGAAATTTAGGAAAGAAATCAAACGCTAGGACACAAGAACTATTGTGGGAAACCCATAAAGGGGGAAAACCCACTTGAAATCTAGACCTTTTATTAGGAAAACCTATTCCCAAGAATACATTGATTTCTAATTTATTGATCACCCACACAATATATGAAGCACTAAATTCAAAAAAAACCTTCATGGCCAAACACCCACTTAGCTAGTTTATCAAGCTACAAATTGCAAAGAGAACCTACCCCTATGATCTAAGAACCTACTTAGATATATAAAAAGGATTTTGATCATCTAGATCTTATGTTTCTCATTCAACATATTATGATCAATTTTATCTTGCAATTTTTAACTCATTCATATATAATCAAACTCAATACTTCATTAAGCACCTTCCCTTTATTCAATTCTTCTTAAAGAATTCATTGAGACTTAGTTCGCACTCCACTTCATACCTCTATCATGTCCTATATATTCTCACTTTGTTCTTCAATTATCTTATCTTAAAATCACTTCATTCATTATTCGAACTCTACCTAAATTTGACATTTATCAAGTAATCACTTATCTATCTACATAAACCCCTATCATTGTCTTCATATAGTCATCTTTGTTTCCATATCTCTACTCAAGTATTTTTCCTATGCATCATTTATATTCTAATCTCTTTCATATTTTTCCACTATATTCTCGATGTATTCTTATAGTTCTTAACCAAAAAATATACATCATTTTCATCATCTTCACTTTTTAGTACTTCCTCCATTTTTCATTCTTACCCTCATATATGAGCTTCTCTATGTCTCCAACATATAATCACCTTGCAAGATATCTTTCATCTCACCTTCTAACTGTCAAGAAGTTTTGGATCACACCTACAAGCCTTAAGTTTTTGAGGTTTGTACCTTTTTGAAAGTGTCATCATCTCTTGCATCTTTGTATTAGTTACTCCCTAATCCTGCCCTTGTCAACATGACAATGTTGATATTCCTAAGAGGAAGTTACAAAGATTGTCTCTTAATATTCTTTAGTGATCATGTTTAGTCATTTGGGATGCGTGTTATGAGAAATTCAATAGTTACACAACTTTGTTAGATGTTGCCCGACTTGAATATTACTTTGATACTTCCTTTGATCATCAAATGAGGATTACAAAATCAACTCAATTGTCATCACCATGGTTTTTGGTAGAGCTAAGACTTATCTCGGACTGTGAGAGATTTTAGTAATTTATGGACTGATCCTAAAGCCTTTTCATTTTATATTTATCACCATGATATCTACACATGATTAAGATAATTTCTTAAACTTAACAACTTGCTAGGTGACACACTTACACTTTCTTTCATGATTTTTCATCACTGTCAATATTATTCAATACCAAACCTTGTTATTTTTAGTCATATTTTAGTATTGTACATTGCATGGAGTCCTCGATCTTCAATTCGAGTACAAACAAGAATTTCATTTACTTATAAGAATACATAAGCCTTAAAACTCTATCAAAAATCTTGTCATGAGAATTTCATTGAAAATTTTATGAAAATATTTGATACTTGGAAAAAAATGATGGCGACCAACATATAGATATAAGATTAACTTTTCATGCCTTTCCACTTGATGGAGTTTAAGAACAATGCAAAAATTACGTGAAACCCTAGATAGAGGTTTGGGTCATCTCTACGTAGGCTCGAGATGGATCAAAGAGATATATTGGGTCATTTCTTGATAAATTTAAAAACTTTAAACTTCATAGGGTCTATATAATGAATTTCTCCCCATTCCAACCTTTATTTTGTCTTGAAAACACAAATCATCTCTAGTAGCTCGATTTGGCAATGAATAAAGAAAAGATTCTTGACTTTACACTGATTTTCAAACTAGAAAACTCTTTTGTATCTTGAAAAGAATTCCAAGGTGATCGAGAGGACTTATGAAGCATAATATGTATTATTGCAATGCTCAAAGGGAATATACAACCAAGAATAATTTATTTGATTGTATTCATTTCAAGGTGAAAGACTAAAGTTGGCAAGCTCCATCAGAGATATTAACCTATTCCAACACATTTTTAGAATTGGATAAATCCTTAATAGACCATTACAAGCTTTAATAGTGATCACACAATAAATTTGAGGACAAATAAAGCCTTTTGCTTCTATCGATTCAAGGTGGTGTTTGGTAGAGAAAAGAATAGGCTTAGAAAAATTGTTAGAACTTCTTTAAACCTAAATCAATTTACAAACCAACTTTTTCACCTGTTTTTATGTGAACTTGATAAAAATTATTAGATGATTTATCTAAGCAATGCTTTGGATAATTTTTTTAGCACCTAAGAAGTTCATAGGTATGAATAGAGTTTCCTCAAATCCAATCCTTGGTAAATTTTTAATTACTTGCCCAAATGATCTACTTAAGTGCTAAAATATTGCATGTACCTCAAGGACAAATACCTCCACCATATAAATTTATTTATTTTTCAAGAGAACCCTAGAAATTATTAGACCCATCTCAATTAGCTACAAGTACAACTCAATTTTTCAAATGCAATTTTTGCTAAGACTTGCATTTTATTTCCAAGGCATGTTTTATGACCTTCTAAGAATTTATTCGAGATTATCCACATTAAATACACCTATTTTCACTTTTTTTCCTCATTTTATCTCCTTCACTACTTCAGTTTTATAGACCTTAAAAGATTAGGCATGTGCGCTAGAGCCAAGTTTGCTAGATTCCCTGTTTGAGTAAGAAGTTCACATGAATTTCTTGAGAGATTTATTCTTCCATTTTTGACCATCATTATGTCCAAGAAAGACAACCTTTGTCTTCATTGTGCTCTTTTATAAGTGTTACATTCATTCAAACTTGAATAATTAATTTAGTGCTTTAACTAACCAATACAATGAACCCTAAAAGCTCCTAACAAGCTTGAGAGCATATTAAACATAGCATGAGGACTTGACATAGACACAAATTCCACTTTCATGACTCACATTACACCTATGTGATATATAAACATCAAAAATTAGTTTGACATCCTTTAGAACCATGAACACACCAACACCATGTTAAGGACATACTAGGATCACTTTGAAAATACATCAATGAAAACACAACAAAATGTGGGAAAAAATCCTTGTTTATTATTTATGTCAACAATCACACACACCAAGACACATTGAATACAATGCCTAAATGATGATAATGCACATGACAAATTAACATTTCATGTACTAAGCACATACTCTTCCCCTTTGACATCTATGAAAAGATAGGGTAAACATGGAAATGATAAGAAATAGTGATAGTTATGAGATACCTTTCATATTGCTTCCCTTGGGCTTTAGGCATACTTGATACCACACCAACACCATTTATGATCCATGACCACTTTGCGCTAGCCTGATTTGAAGCCATAGCTGAAATGAACATAGAATCATAGGCAACAAACTTGTGTGGAATAAGAATGTGAACAACACTGGACAAAATGCTAAACAAGTACAACACCATGTGGTATTAGACATGCTCCCTCTCACTTGAAAACCTCTTTTCATTTTTATGAGATAATATTGCATGAATATTCTACCTTGATATTTCTCATTACTCCTAGCTACTTGTGGGGTCAAGAATAACCCTGAATTTATCTATTAAGTGCTCAAATTTTTATTTAGGAAGTGGTTTAGTTGTTATATAAATTAATATAATGTTTTGTACTAACATATTTAAGGTTGATCTTAGTTATCATTACTTTCTCCCTCAATAAGTGAAATAAGATTGGAATGTGTCTTATCTATTGTTAGAACACATGGTTCTTAGAGACACTAATGGCCCTAGTGTTATCAAAAAGAAAAGGAGTTGGGACATCAAAATTTATCTTCTAGTCCTCTAACATTTGCATCATCTAAAGAACCTGAGCACAAAACATGACAACTACTATGTACTCATTTCACAAAGTTGACAAGGCCATTGAAGATTGTTTCTTTCTTGACCAGGATATAATAAACCTACCAAAAAGAAGGCACCACCACTTGTACTCTTCATATCATAAATATTCTAGCCCATTCAACATAAATATATGTTATTATGTTGAAAGCCATATTATACTTGTGAGATATCTCAATATACAAGAGTACTTACATAATATTAGGTCTTTATGTAGTGGATTAGAAAGGCCACATTCTAGTATTTATGTGAGATATCTCAATTTTCATATCCTTTTGACTTGCATTTTGAGTTTTGTTTCCCTTGTATCTTCTTGAAATCTTATAAGAAAGAGCCAAAACTTACATAATATTAGGTCTTGATGTAGTGGATTAGAGAAGGCTTCCTATCATAGATATGTTACAAGGCTTTTTCCACCTTTTGGTGAGTTGTCCTCTTTATCAATTTGCATCTCACCTCACTTTTTTGGTGTGGCTATAGGTTTTCATTCTTCCATATTGAATATTTTGAGAATTTAATTGATGTATTTAGCTTGAGATAGGAATAGGCCTTGATCTGATTGAGTTATTTATAAGCCTAGAAAGAATGAGAGATCACTAAGCATATATATTTCAAAATATTCTCTCAGAGAGAGAGAAGCACATAAGCAAATTCATGAGTCATAATGTCATGATGACGGTTCCCTCAAAAAAATATGATGTCATCCACATATAATATGACAATTACTAGGTGGTCTCCTTCTTGATATTTTATTGTAAATATTACTATCAACTACTCCCTTTCATGTTATATCTCACAAAGCATGTTATACCAAAGCTCTATGAGCTTTTTTAAGTCCATATAAATCCTTTTTCAAATTATATACATATTTTTACCTTCATTTGCTGGCAAAGAGAGAAGAGAGAATCCATCAAGATGCTCAATATATACCTCCTCATTTAGGTGGCATTGGCAAAGTCATTGTTTGGGCTACCTTTATTTAACATATCTATCTCATTAAAATGCAAAGTCCATTCAAAAAATTAGACTTCACAACATTTTGGAAAATTTTCATTTTTGTGAGAAACATATGTTAAGAACAATTTGATTGCTTTTATCCATTTGGCATAGTGCTCTTTGTGCTGATTTTGGGCGAACGGCGGTTCGCGCCCATTTGCAAATGTTTAATCAAATTCAATACCTTACATTTGTGCGTAACCCTTACATATAGGCTGGCTGCCTTCCTTCATTTCTTTCGGTTCGCGCCTTTTTTAGCCTTTTGTCATTTGATTTTTTTCTAACCGGAATTTCGCGCCCCGTGTAAGCCTTTATCATTCAATTTGTTTCGCGCTTTCATCCCAAACGTAAAAACCCTAATTTTGATTTTTCCTGGATCACATTTTTTATTTTAGACAAATATGAGGGGACCCTGAAACATGACCTTTCACTCACGAATCAACATAAGATTAAAGAATTTGTATGTTATCAAAATTAAGTTCCCAAACATAGTTTCATTCTTCTCATTTCAAATGGTGTGCAAAGATATTCGTTGTTTTCATGACATCCATCACAATGCTAGTTTTTCTATCTTCCACATTTTTACATTATTCATTCATGGCTTTTACATTATTTTTGGGTTCTAACAAGGATAAGATGGTTGTTGCTTCATTATTTTGTTGAATTCTTAACTTTCTTCTTAGGAGAACACCTCCTTCTTTGCTTTCTATGATTTGATTTGTTAGATGACCCATTTTAACTTTTCTTGAAGGTGTCTTTGAATTTTTCCTCTTCCACTTCTTCCACTTCTTCATGTGTACTTTATACTTCATGATTGTAGACACTAAATCATGTGCTTTGGGTAATATTTAGTCTTGGTCTCATAATAGTATTTATAAGGTTTTGAGTAAAGAAAGTACTAATTAATCCCCATCTCTCTACCATTTTTATTTGATATTTCTCATCATTCCTAACCTTCACTACACACATTCCCATTCATATTTTTCATCTCACATTATTTTAGCCTTCACTAGGGTGCCCAGCTAGTATAAGGGCTCCCATGGGTGCCCTTGTCCCACTAAGGGCGCCTGATCCTTTTGAACTTTCTCACCACTTTTTGGGCACTTTCTAGCTGTTTGAGGTATTTATCTTTTTAGTGGTTGGCCATTTAAAGGTTAATTAACAAATTAGATAAAGATATCCATATAAATGTAAAGTTTGAGACCATAATGAGGGACCAAGCACTAGTCACTATTATTATCCATCTAGAGTTACATCCATCTATATCATTTGGAGATCATTTGCATTCACTTAGCTCCAGCACAAAGGGCTAAGGATAGGACATATGCATCACACAAGCATAGGAAGGAATTAAATTCTATTCCATCCACCATTCTATTACTTTTTTCTATACACAATTAACTCACTACACCACAAAGTGCAACCTGTAAAAAAATAACCTAGATCATGTTTCACACACACATATAAAGAACCACATTTGGGTTTAGAATGTAGTGTAGTGCTCAGTTATTAAGTCCACTATTGTGTCAATTGAGGTCAGTCTGACCCTATCATATGCATTTTTTTAGGGGTTGATGCTCGTTTAGGGTTTTATACGTTTTTCTTTCATAGTTGATTATCGGTGACATCTAGAGCAATATAGAAAACTTGATGAGATAGATAGTAAGGATTTTGCACTACCTATCAAACTAGTGAAACTTAGTTCTAGAGCTTTTAGACATATCAGGGCACCCATTCTACAGAGAGAAAAACCGATTTCAGACCAAAGCACCCATAGATGTCTAATTACTTGTCTAGCTTCACCTAGTCCAGAGAATCAGTCCATATCTATCCTTTTTAGGACCTCTACACTATTCCTTTTATTTTCTCAAGTCATCCCTATGACACAGTCCAATGATCTCATCTACTCAGCTAAGTCACTTCCTTACTCTTCTTGTATAATAGGGTTTTTTTATTTCCATTATTTGAGTTGCTTGGGTCACTTTCTATAGTTGTTTATTACATTTATTTACTATATTTAAATATCTTTCTAGATCATATAAAGCTGTCATCATCCACATGCATTTTAATTATTTTTAGTTAATCAATCATCATATTCTTGCTCATCAATGCATGGAGCATCATCTTCATTTTTATCCTTAGGTTGAGTTCTAATATTTGAATGATGAGACTCATCAATATTCAAATTGGTTGTTTCAACCGCCTATCAAGCCTCTTTATTGTAGCATATATAGGCAACACTAACTAATGAGTACCCAAGAAGTATGACCTCATTATATCTGGAATCAAATTTTTCCTAAATTGTCTTCATCCTCTTAATATAAAATTTTCTTTCAATGACTCTTATGTGCTTCACATTGGCTGGAATCCCATTCCAAATATCATAAGTGTTTTGAGGTTTTTCTCTCAATTGAGCTCTATTTAAAATCTAAACAACTATATAAACTTCCTCACTCCAATAACTATCGGGAAGTCTTGATTCATTCAACATAGTTCTAGTCATTTCTTACACATTTTTGTTCTTTTTTCTAATCACCCCATTTCGTTGAGGTGTCATAGTAGATGAGAATTTATTTGTATTTCATGTTCTTTACAATAGTCATCAAATTCATTAGAAAAATATTCTCCACCCCGATTTGATCTTAAACATTTAATTTTGGCATTATTTTCATTCTCAACAAGTCCTTTGAAGTATTTGAACCTATCCCATGGCTTCTTATTTTGCTTTAAGAAAGATTCCCATATCATCCTAATAAATTAATCTATTAGGAGCATGAAATACTCATCTCCTTGCATACTTGTAGTCATTTTAGGTACACAAATATCTATATGAATCACCTCCAAAGGTTGAGTAGTAGAATACTCCTTGGACTTGAATGATCTTCTTATTTTTTTACCATGTAGGCAAGCATTGCACAGAGGGTTTGTTGGTTTTACAAATTTTGGAATGTTTCTAACACCATCTTTAGCACTTAATTTCACAAGATTTTCAAATCTTATATTTCCCAATCTTCTATGCCAAAACTAGCTATCATCAAGTTTACTTGTAAAGAATTTTTCTTTATTTACTTCCTTGAGCACATACATGTTATTATTTGTCCTTTTGGATCTTCCTACTTTCTTTCCCAATTTACATCATCATGTTAATATGACCTTTCATTACACATATTTTTCATGAAAGGTCATATTTTATTCCTATTTACACATTTGAGTTACACTTACAAGATTGTGCTTGATTCCTTAAACGTATAGGAAATTTTAAGTAATTGTTTTCCTATTATGAAGGCTATGAGTTCCCTTTCCCAAAAAGGTTTATT
Source organism: Taxus wallichiana var. yunnanensis (assembly GCA_018340775.1). Taxonomy (NCBI): domain Eukaryota; kingdom Viridiplantae; phylum Streptophyta; class Pinopsida; order Cupressales; family Taxaceae; genus Taxus; species Taxus wallichiana. The sequence goes on from CM031240.1 coordinate 164,701,195, forward strand.
AATTATTGTCACAAAAAATAAAAACACTTGATGAATTGTTTAATAAATAGATAAATTTTCTTTTGTTGCCTGTCATATGACCAGAGAAGATAATATCCAATTATCAAATCATTCCTTCATCTTGCACACTAAAAAGAGTTTGTGTTATCAAACCAAGTTCTCCCTTATTTGTTATATCCTTCCTTCACCACATAAATCTATTGGTTTTTTAGGTGGTTATTGATTTTACATGATAGTTATGTGACCATCCTTTTTGAATTTGTAGAAAACAATATTATGATTCATTTTTACTTTATAAATTTAATTGTCTCATATTGCCTCTAGTATTTCTTCTACATTTTGCACCTTTGTATCCAAACAAGTTACATGAAAAGAAATAAACATAGAAGGAATGTGAATACCTCATAGCATAGGTGATTCTAGGAGAATTTTCCCCCCTCTATAAATATTTAGTGGCCTCCTTTTTGTGGTATGAGAGGTGTTCGGTGTAGACTTTTCCTTCTAATTCTTTGTTAGTTCAACTTCTTTGATTTATTCGTTGACACCTATTCCTGATTTTTCATTTGTATCCCTTTTTATGATTAATATATATCACCGTAGACATTTGAGATCTTTTCTAACATCTCATACACCTCAATTTTTCTAGTTATTTTCTCCAATTTAGCCTTTAGAATTTCTAGATTAGACCTTAGGATTAAGCCTTCATCCTCCTTATCTTTGTAGGATTGAGAGATATTTTCAAGTTGAGATTCAAGTTATTTGAGCTCATTTGTTTATTCCTCTTCCTTTTGACTTTTCCTCCTTTCTAAAATATGAATTTTTTATTTGTAATATTTCAAGGTGCATCTCAATTTTTATTCCTTCTTCACACATTTGTAGCTCTTAAGGCACTTACAAGTTTATATTCTAAGTTCACTCTTTCCTCTTTTCATCGTAATCTTCATAATTAACTAAGTTCTAACCTTAGAAACTACATTCATGAATGGTCTCCAAATCCATAAATAGGATTTTACACTCGAGTTCCATTATCCTCACTTTCTCGAGCTTCTTGAGTCACTTGATCTAGAAACACTTGAATTCTCCTTTGAGTGTAAGTTTCTCTTATTTTTGAAACAATTCTTGTTGGCATCATTCTTCTTAAAATTCATCTTTTTCTTGTCATGCATATGACTTTATTCACCATGCTCAAACTGAGTTTCCTTGTTTTTTCTTTAGAATTTGACAACAAAGAGGCCTATTTTTCCACAATTAAAGAATTTGAATGGGATTTTACCTTTATATTTTCCTAGGCCTCGTCCTAACCTTTTAACAAAAATTACTTTAATCTTCTAATCATCTTCTTCATCCTCCAAATTTAATTTTTATTTTTATTTCTTGGATTGAGTCTCTTTATTGGCTTTGAATGCTACTTCCTTCTTTGAAGATTTAGCTCCCATTGTCCTCATTTCATATGTTGATAATATGCTTTGTAGTTCATCCAATGTTAAGGTTTTCATGTCTTTTACTTCCTCAATAGTTGATAACTTTGCATCGTACTTAGGGGTTAGGGATCTTAGGACTTTTTTACTATGATAGTTTCTTCTTGCTTCTCACCTAGGCCTATGATCATATTGATCACTTCATCCACCCTCTGCATGTAGGATGTAATGCTCTCATCCTCTCTTTCATATTTAAGCTTTGAAATTGAGATCTATAGGTTTGTAACTTAGCAAGATTGCATTTTTCATCTCCTTCATAAATTATTTGAAGCTTAGTCAAAATATCCTTGGATGTGGTATAGTGCATTAACTTCACAAATTCAGTTCCAGTAAGCCCATATAGGATGGTATTCATGGTTGTTAAATTTCTTTCATATGTTGCCTTTTCTATTGTAGAAATAATTACAGTGGTTGGTAGAGTGTATCCTTTGTCCACACTTCACCATATGTCAAAACCAAGTGACATGAGATAATTCTTCATTCTTATCCTCCATAATGTATAGTTTGTTTCATTGAAGAGAGGTGATCTTGATATTGATAATCCACCTTGTGTTTTAGTGTTTTCCATTCTTGTGAAGATGGGATCACCTTGAATATTTTAAGCATGCACTAAAAGGACCTTCTCTCGATACAAATTTTTGGAAATCAAAGGTAAGAGAGGAGAGGGGATGATTAATTGGGGATAATTTTTAGGCCAATTCAAATTCTCAAAGCCTCTTAACTAGAATAAGCAATCAAAACATGAACACAAACTGAAATTTATGTAAGAAATCAAATGCTCAAGACACAAGAATTATGGTGGGAAACCCATAAAGGGATAAAACCCACTTGGAACTATAGCTTTTATTAGGAACACTTATTCCCAAACGAACATTGATTTCCACTTGATTGAGCACCCACTTAATCTACAAAGCACCAACTGAAAAAACCTTCAAGCACCCACTTCGCTAGTTTAGGAAGTTGCAACTTGTAAGGAGTGCCTATCCCTATGATCTAAGAATCTTCTTAGAGAGATACAATAAGGAATATTATCATCTAGCTCCTATATTGCTCATTTAAATGATTATGATCACTTCTCTCTTGCAAATTTTCACTGAGTCATCTACAATTAAACTAAAAAAATTCATCACTCACCTTCCCCTTTTTGTTAATTCTTATTCAAACATTCAATGAGACTTAGTTCATGCTCCACTTCCTACCTCTATAATTTCTTGTATATTCTCACTTTAACCTTCAATTATCTTCTCTGAAAATCACTTCATTCATTACTCAAAATCTATCTTCATTTGAAATTTATCAAGTAATTAATCAACTATCTACATAAACCCCTATCACTTTCTTCATACAGTCATCTTATTTTTCATATCTCTATTCAAGTATTTTTCCTATTCATCATCAATATTAAAATATCTTTCACCTTTTCCCACTATATTCTCGTTGCATTCTTTTTGTTCTTCACTAAAAAATTTACATCATCTTCACTTTTTCTTACTTCCTCCTTTTTCATACTTATCCTCATAGTGAGCTTCTCTCTCTCCAACATATAATTACCTTACAAGAGATATTTCATCTCACCTTCTAGCTGTCAAGACGCTACGATCACACAACAAGCCATCAATTTATGAGGTTCATTCCTTATTGGAAAGTGTCAACATATCGTGCATCTTGGTATCGGTTACTTTTAAGAATGCCCCTGTCAAGCTGAAAATTTTGATATTCCTAAGAGGTAGTTACAAATCTTGTCTCTTCATCTTCCCTAGAGAACATATTTTAGTCATCTAGGACAAGTTTCAAGAGATATTCAATAGTTTCACAACTTTATGATATTATTTACACTCAAAGATGACTTTGTAACTTCCCTTTGAGCATCAAATGAGCCTTATAAAAATGACCTCAACTATCACCACCATGGTTTTTAGTAGAGATGATGTTTTTGTGGACTATTAAAGCTTGTTTTAGTTTATGGAATAATCCTCAATCCTTTTTAGTTTATATTTATCACCATGAAATCTATAGAGGCTTCTTTAAGTAAATTAAAATAAACTTAACAACTTGTAGGTGACAAAGAGATTGGTGCACACACTCACTTCTATAATGGTATTTCCTCACCGTCAAGCTTATTAAAGACAAAACCTCATTAATTTGAGTCATATTTTAGAGTTGTACAATATTGGATGGAGTCCTAGATGTTTAGTTATGTAAAAAAGGAATTTCATTTACTTACAAGACTATATACACATTGAAAATCTATCACAAACTTATTATCATGAGAATATCATTGATACTTTCATGAAAATATTTGACACTTGGAAATACTTGATGGAGACCACCATACAAAGGTAACATTTAATTTCCATGCCTTTCCACTAGTTGGAATTCAAGAAAAATGCAAAACATCACTTGATACCATAGGCGGGGGTTTGGTCATTTGTGTAGGACCGAGAGGGATCAAAAGATATTTGTTATTATGTAATCACAATGCCCCTGAATTTTTTTGCAACTTAATAGATTGAAATTTTTAGTGTGATTGCATAACATGGAGCTTTTCCCAAAGTGTGGGACTTTAAAATTGGGAAAGCTCTCCAGATGAAGGCTCGTTCTATGTTCTTGTATTCGATGCACATATCCAAATTATAGAGGATCCACCTGTTGGGTTTTAAATGGTACTTTACCAAAACCACGTTAGGGGACAATAAGTCTCTCCTCTTCATGGAAGAGGTAACCTTATTAAATCAAGTTGCAAAGCTTATGTAAAATGTAAAAATTTCATCATAAGGATATACTTATGACATCTTGAAATGTTCTTTTACCAAAACAACTTATCAATAAAAATGAATGAAAGAAATGAAGAAACGAAAGAGAAGAATAATAACAGTAGTTTCGGGAATTATAGATAGTAGAGTATAACCATATACATACCAAGAAAAGGTGATACAGAACAAAATATTTCTCATCCACAACATAAAATATCATTCCATAGACACAAATTTCTAGAAATACTATCAATAAGAAACAAATTTTCTTATTACGTAAGATAAATGATCCACATATATCGGGAAAGCAAGAAGACACAATATATGAGATAGAGAAAAAGGAAATTCTTTTTATTAATTTATCTCTATTCTAGTTACACTTCAAAAGTATCAGAGTCCAACATTTGCAATGAGCCAAGATCTTACATTTATAGATGAAGAGAAAAGAGGAGAAGAAGAGAAGGAATAAAATATGATTTGGAAGCTCAACCACCAATACCATCAATGCCCCTACAAATCCACCTACAATCTGTCAAATCTGGGTCTACATGTCTTTGGCGTGCTGGAGAAGGAAGGATGGAAGATAGATCAAATTTGATCTAGTTGAAGCAATTTGATCACATATTAATGGCATGAAAATGATTACCAAATTTTCACCCAAATCAAGATATCCATTCGGTTCTCCATGTCTGTTTGGAATGTTGGAGAAGGAAGGATGGAAGATCAGATCAAATCTTATCTATTTGAAACAATTAGATCACATATTAATGACGTGAAATATGTTTTCTAGATTTGCACCCATCAAATCCTGTTGAAAATAATATTTTATGCTTCCATGGAAAAGAGGATGTCGAGATATTTCCAACAGTATAAAATTTGTTGAATTTCTTGCACTAGAGTGAAATTTATTCTCATTTGAATATTTGAATCGAATCCGTACAAAAATGGTGAAAATTCAATTTTTGCAAAAATGGATCTACGGGCCTGAAATTGAAATTGCACATTTAGCACAAAATATGAAAAGTGAAAACATCCCCTCAAACCCGTAGAGGCCTATAAATTCAATTTTGATGTACATATGACACGTGGCTTTACTTGAGTGGTAACGGAGTTGCGGGTCACTTTATAACTTTATGCCATTTTGGAAACAAGGCTCAAAATCTCAAATTGCTCTAACGACCCACCTTCCCGCTTTGAATTTCGATGCGGGCTCAACATTTGACTTTATCCCTTGGTATGAGTGGGGCCTCGGGTCACTTTATAACTTTAATCCTTTTTGGAAACAAGGCTCAAACTCTCAAATTTCTCCGATGGCCCGCCTTCCTGCTTTGACTTTTCAATGCATCAAAACACAAAAAGGGGTCGTCTCTCTCCTTCCGCATTTAAACATGGACACATGTTGAATTTTTTTAGTGAATGCTTATTGTCTAACTAGAGACATGTGGAGGCTTCCGCTCATTTGGAGACTCTATTTGGTCTGAGCTTTCAGAGGTGCACCGATTGGACAATTGGAGAGCTAGCGCTTGTTTGTTGGGGAGCCGCCTTTGGATTCACCCCTTTACAGAGTTGCCAAGGGACATGTGGGGATTTTTTCTGGTTCTCATTTCCTTAGCTTATTCAACAACCGATTCTACCCCTTTTTACTTTTGTGGGAACCTAGACACATGGAGAGTTGGCACTTCTTTGGGGAACCGGCTTTAAGCTTCGACCTCAAGGTGTGCCAATGAGGTAGGTGGCATCATCCGCTAGCCTTAGAATTTTCAATGGCCACTTTAACATTTTGAGGCTCTAACCACATGGAGGGTTGGTGCTCATTTGGGGTTTTTCCCTTGGATCTCACTTCTAAAGTTGCACCGATGAGGCACGTGAGGCTTTATGCCGATACCCTCTTATTCTTAGTCAATTAATTAGGCCAACTTTGTCCCTTTTCAAACCTTTGGAAACATGGAGGGATAGCACAAGTTTTGGGTCTCTCTTTGGGCCATGCCTTTTGAATTTGTGTTGTTGGGATGTGTGGAGGCTTCCGTCAAATCTTTGTAATTAGCCGATTCAACGATTCGTTTTGTCTTTTCAGATTCTAACACATGGAATGCCCTGCACATGTAAGGAATCTCCACTTTTGTGCACCATACCAAAGGTGTGCCAAAGAGACACGTGGCACCTTCTATGGTCCTTTTATTCTTAGCCAGATTTGGGCCAATCAAGATCCTTTGGGGCCAAGGAGCCAATTTGACACTTTTGCAAAAATAACAAAAAATGATAAGTTCACAAAATAATTCACCACGCTGTGTCCAATTAAAGATGACCACGTACTCGTGGATGCCAAAAATAAATTGACAAGGAAGATATGTTCTATCATTCACAAATGTGAAAAAATAATGAGAAAGAAAACTCCACCATTTACGCCTGAATAAAAAATTACTCCTCGTGGAAAGAAGAACTATAATAAATACCAGGATCGATGTGATCCACGAACATAGAGAAAGGATTTGAAAGTTTCATTTGGAATGGAGGAAACAATTTTTAAACATCCGAAGGGAAGACAAAAAAATTTTATCAAACCATGTGGACTACAAGATTTTAAATTAGCAGGGCGAGATTGTAAATGAGCACCAATTTCTTCAAAGCACGAATTTTTTTATCTCTCCAAACTTCTCAAAATCTCTCAAAGCACTAACTCAAAATTTTGAAAGTTTGACTTAAAAAATGAGGGGAATTTTGATGGTGACAATAGTATGGCTCTTTTTGGGGATGACTTGGCTTGGACAAAGGAATGAGGAAAAATCAAGAACCATAGAAAACTTTAGGAAATCGGACAAGTGCCTTATCCATTGGGAAATAGAGTCAAAGTCAAAGTAATACAAGAGACAAACACACATGGAAGGGAAGCAAACCAAAAGGAAAAACCAAAAACAAAACACCACACAAAGTACATACAAAAGGACTACCTAATCACTTAGGACTTGAACAACTTCAAATATTGCCCACTATAAGGAAGTGGGAGAGAGGACACATCCATATAATCCAAGTAGAAATAATTTTCTCTTGCAAAGTGCCTAATTTTGAAAGGACCAAGAAAAAGAGAATCAAACTTACCATGGCTTCCTCAAGGTTCATGTCTTTTTCCCACAACAGAACAATGTCTCCCACTTGAAAATATTTGGGTCTAGCTTTCTTGTCAAACAAAGATTTCACCTTTAGTTGATGGGCTGAGATCCTATCAAAAATTGTATCCTATCTTCATCCAGCTTCTAGAGATACATTATCCTCTTGTCCAAGGAACTGATGAAACTTGAATCCTCAATAGCCTTCATTAAGTGCAAGGCCGATAATTCCGTTATTACTATAATTTGAGCTTTAACACCATACACCACCTAAAATGGAGACATCCCAATTTTCTCTTTGAGTGTAATTTTATCTCGCCTAGAGAGCATCATAAAGTTTCTTGTGTCAATTCCTCTGGGATTCATTAACAAGCTTCCAAACACTAGTTACTGATTCTTATTTGTTGATTCTACTTGTCCATTCCCTTGGGGCTAGTAGTCTAAAGAATGAGAAGGGAAATTCCATAGCCATAGTAAAAATCCATCATCTCGGAAGATGAAAAATTTGAAGCCTTATCACAATTTTGTTTGGTACCCCAAACCTTATCAAGATGTTCTCCTTGATGAAATTACACACCACCTAAGAGGTAGTGATTTTGACCTGGAATAGCCTCTAACCAATTTGTGAAGTAATTCTGTGGTAGTTAGACACATGAGTATTCTCGAGAGCACTGGAAGGTGCATTAATATTTCTAATGAAATCAATCCCCACCTATTGAAAAGGCTCATCAATTACTATTGGTTTTCATGGCAAAGCAGCCAACTTAGGTCTCCCAACAAAATTTCGACAGGATTAAAACTTACCTATCTATTTTGACGCATCTCTAAACAATTTAGGCCAATAGTACCCATCATGAAGGATTTTATGGTTAGTGACAAAAAACAAAAAATTCCCTCCACAAGCCTGATCATGAAAAGATGAGAACAACTTCTTCTGTTGATCTTTTTCTACACACTTCAAGAATCTTCCATCTATGCCTCACTTGAACAAAGCATTCTCCCATAATACATATTGTGCAAACCTTAACTTAATAGATCTCTTTTCCTTGGCACTCAAGTGGGATGAACACTCTCCATAAGTAAGAAAATGTGCAATATCAGCATACCATTCATCTCGTTGGGCGAGGAAGAGGACAATAGGAACCTCAATTCGCTTCTTTGGAAAATTCTGTATGCATCAACTCCTTCAAGTAATAAGCTCACATAATCCTTTACCCTAGACTATCTTATGTGACTTGATATTGAGGTCATATTCTTTGAATTTTTCTACCCAATTTCCTCTCTTAGTTCCAACTCCTATCTTTTGTGTAAGAATAGACTTAATGGTTATATCGTGCATACAAGCACAACAGAGTGAGAATTAAGGATATAAAAATGAAAGGTTTAGCTTTTGACACCTTTGACCACTACAAAAGTGTGTTTATCCATCATAGTATATTTTAATTAATGAGATTTAAGAATATATCTCATGAATACAATTGGAATTTCATGATTCTCTCGTCAATAATCCTCTTATTTGGCGATATCAAGTTAGCAAAATAGCTAACGTCTCTCATGACACCTTTGACTACTACAAAAGTATTTTAATTCATAGCAATAGATAATAAAATCCCTTTGTAACATCGATAAATTGGGACATGCTAAGATGGGAATCTTAGCAATGACTTTCTTGATACCTTCAAATGTTTCTTTTCCTTTAGAATTCCAACCAATTTTTTTCTTTCCTTTCATCATGTGAGCCACACTCATAGTCAATTATGCAAAATCAGAATGAACCTCCTAAGGAAATTTATCTTGCCAAAGAAAGAGTGAACACCCCATTTTCTTAAGGGAAGAGGAATCTGCTGGATTGCTTTAACTCTTTCTAGATCTATCTTGATTCCTTATTTGGAGACAATATGCCCCAACAACTTTCCTTTAGTAACACAAAAGACATACTTCTTAGGATTGAGAGAAACTCCATGTTCTCTACATTTTGGAGGACTGCTTCAAGATGTTGAAAGTGATATGCCCTTATTTTGGAGAAAACAGTCAAATCATCAAGGTACACAACAATACACTTTCCCTTTAGAATTTTAAAAGTCAATTCCATTTCCCTCGAAAGGTGGCCCTAGCATTGATGAGACCAAAAGGCATCGTGTTGTAGGAAAAGGTGCCCCAAGGAGTAGTAAAAAAGTATTTGTGTTGATATGGGGTAGTCTGACTTGCACTTGATTGTATCCAAAGAATCCATCAAGCATAGACAACATCTCAGAGCCTATGAAAGCTTGAAAACTTGATCCACATGGGGAGAGGATATTTTTCTTTCGAGAGGCCTGATTCAAAGTCTGAAATCTACATGATGATGAATCTTTCCATTCTTCTTTCTGACAGGCACAATGTTGGTAATCCATGTTGAATGATGTATGTGGAAAATAATCTTGGATTTTAGTAACTTTTGGATCTCTTGAAAAATAGTATCAACAAACTTAGGATTGTATTACCTTTGCTTCTTCTTGAAAGGTTTGATCCTAGGTTTCAAAGGGATAAAGTGTTGCATCTCCTTTGGTTGGAAATCCTTGAGATCATCATATGAATATGCAAGAACATCAACATACCTTTTTAGTAGATTTACTAGTTTCTTCTTCTCTTCTTGAGTGCATCATTTTCCAATGTTCACCATCTTGGGTTCCTCAAGACTCCCAATATTAATCTTTTCACATTCATTAGACTACCGAGATAATTAGGAAGATTTATAATTAATGTCTCACCTCCTTAAAAATATAATTGGTAAAATTTGTCCATACACTCCAAGAATGAGAGAAAGTGTTGATCATCATTGAAAACCTACCAATTTCTTTCATTATCTAGTACATTGGGCCTATGAATCATTTTAATGGTAAATTTCTTTTCAGAGAAATTTGGATGAGGAATCAACAAAGATCCTAAGATGGCTAGAGAGTTATAGTAGTATTATTTTCTCTTGGCACAACTTCAATTGAGAAGCATCAAGGAATTAAATGGAATCCAAAACAATATTTCTATAATGTTTCAATCTCCTATTCTTGACTTGGTAAAGATCCTTACTTATTTCACAATCAACTTTTTGCATCACCATGAGCACAAATATTCTTGATTCCTATTTCTTTTTCCATGCTTAACCTAAGGATGAGAGCCTCATACTCAGATGTATTATTTGTTTTTTTCAAAATGAAGTTTGAAAGAAAATGGATGAATCTTTCCTTCACGAGAGATCAACACCACTCTAGCTCCGAACCAACTAAAGAACAAGCTTCCATCAAACTCCAAATTCCAAATGCCATTGGGATCATGAATCACTCCCTTAGGAAGATTTTCCTCATCCTCTAACATGATCATATAGTTTCCATGCCCTATATCTTCATAAGAGTATTTGTGCTTTTGTATCATCATTATTTTGCACAATATAACTCCATTTTTTTTCTCGTAACAACTTTCTTAGTTTTCCATTAACCAGATCAAAGCATGTGACTAGTCATTTGAATTTCAACTCCTACCTTTTTACATAAATTCCTACTTAACACCATACCAAATGAGGGAGTAATATCAACAACTAAAATAGTGGCTAAGGCCTTTTTCTCTGGAAAAGTATCGAAGGCTACTTGTGCATCTTTAATTCTCCCAACCAAAGGAACTTCTCTACTCTCCATGGAATAACATGAACCAAAGGTACATGTTAGAGTCAAGCCCAAAGCATGAGCTACTTTTATAGGCATTACATTTTCTGAGGCTTGAGAGTCTATAACACAATTATTGAGTTTATGGCCGGTATGAGAGGAAGTCACATAGAATGGTTCAATTTTATCATTAGGGGAAGTGACTGTAGCCACAAGGCTTGGTTGAGGTGAGGATGAGGGAGTGGGAAAAATACCTTTAGAAGTATTGGATGAGGCTTTGGATTTGGAATTGACAAATCTTACCATTTTAGCAAATGATTTTGGATGGGTTTGGTAAAACTCTGCCTCTGAAATTTGGATTTTGGTCTTTTTGAGGTGATTAATAATATCAAAAGACTGGAGGTGGATGGGGCATCACTACTAGGAAAAGGAGAAATTTTGATTTATCAACTATAGGAATTGAAGGATAAGAAGTTTTGGAAACGAAAGTAGAAGGAGGAGGGTTAGCACTACTCACCTTTTATGTGGAGGTAGTGGGAATAGGATCTCCTCTTCTTGTAATGACTGGAATAGTTATAGGAAAATCCTTGGATTTCTTAGTAGGATGCACCACTTTTTCTCTTCTTTTCATTTTTCTGAATTCATAACACATATTACTCACTATTCATATCTACCACTCTTTCATCATATTGATTTTCTTCATCCATACCTTCGGTGGTGAGGAAATGAGCTTGAGATCCATCAAGTTCCTCATGTTCTTCATCAACCTCTTCTCGGGTCTTCAAAGTCTTCATTAAACTCCTCATCATCGGGATCTTGAACGTCACAAGTTGCATTGACTAGAACCTTGATAGGTGGGCCTTTAATAGCTAATTTATTCCGAGAAGGAGGTAAGCGATTCCTAGGTTGAAAATTCCTTCTTGGGAATATCCTCGATAAGGAGTATGTTGATCAAATTACTTTTTGATGGAAATGAGATCATTTGCCAACTTCTCGCACTAACTAATTTGAATTATTGCCAAGAGGGGAAGAGGAGGATGCTTTAGACTTGGAGGGTTATCTTTTCAATTTACCATACATGATTAAATCATCCTCAACATTGATAACCAAACGCGATCAACATCCGAGTTGCAAGGTTAGCTCTCCTTAGTGCATAAGCTTACTTCGGGTAACGAGCATCGAGGAAGAAGAAATTCTAGATTTGATCTATGAGACAAGTGTTTTGTGGAATTTTATGAATGATCTTGTTAAATATGGCCACAAATTCTCTCATGGGCTCATGTGGTTCCTTCTTGATATGAGAAATTTGAGCCAAGAGAGCATGCACATCTTTAGAAGGTTTGAAATGTTGCTCAAACTAAGTTGTCAATGTGGTCCAATCAATAATTGACCCAATAGGAAGATGATAGAACCAATCAACAACATTATCCTACAATGTTTCTACAAAGAGCCTGATAGAAACATCTTCATGTTCAATCCCAAGAATCCCACATGCAACGTTGAAGGATGCAATGTGTTCATCTGGGTGTACCTTCCCATCACCCTAGAATTTAGGAAAACCTTTCCTATTACTCCTAGGTAACTCATGCAATGGTTGAGGAAGATCAAGGGGCCCAATCCATGTTGTCCCCAAGGTAGAGGTGTTGCCATCTATGGGAAGATTGTCTGAAGGGGAACTGAAACACCAACAAGTATCAGAGCAAGAAGATTAGGGCTGAGTTGTTCTTGAGGAATGTTATTCTTGGAATTTATGTCTTTAATAGGAGGTTGTGTTTATAGAATGAGTTCCTCTGTTCCTTTTTGCTGGAAGAAGAGAGAAGTTTTGTTGCTCCAGAAGCTAAAAATGAGAATATTCAATCCCGAGAGATTTCTTTATGTGTATATCATAGATTTTTAGACCAAAAAAATAATCTTGAAGTTGTTTTAGAAAGGGATGCATTGAAATGAAATCCCCAGTGGAGTCATAAAAACTATTGGGTTTTAAAATGGTACTTTAACAAAACCATAGTTAGGGGATAACAAGTCCCTCCTCTTTATGGGAGAGGTTCCCTTATTGAAAGCAAGCAATAAAGCTTATATACAAATGTACAACTTTCATCTTAAGGCTGGACTTATGACATCTTGAAATGATTTTTACCAAAACAACTTATCAATACAAATGAATGGAAGAACTGAAGAAAGGAAAGAGCATAATATAACAGTACTTTTAGGAAATATAGATAGCAAAGTATAACCTTATACATACTGAGAAAAGGTGATATAGAATAGAATCATTCTCATCCACAACATAAAATATCATTCCATAGACACAAAGTTCTAGAAATCATATCAATAAGAACACAAAGTTTCTTATTATAGAAGATAAATGATCCACATATTTCAGGAAAGCAACAAGAGACAATAGATGAGATAGAGAGAAAGGGGAAATTATTTTGTATTGATTGTTTTCGATTCTATTTACACTTCAAAAGTATTAGATTCAAACATTTGCAATGAGCCAAGCTCTTACATTTATAGATGAAGTGAAAAGAGGAGAAGAAGAGAAGGAAGAAAATCTGATTTGGAAGCTCAACCACCACCATCAATGCCCTTGTAAATCCGCCTACAATCTATCAAATCTGGTTTTGCATGTCTTTGGCATGCTGAAGAAGGAAGGATGAAAGATCAGATCAAATTTGATCTAGTTGAAGCAGTCCGATCACATATTAATGACACAAAAATGTTTTCCATATTTTCACCCAAATCAAGATATCTAGTCAATTCTCCATGTCTATTTGGCGTGTTGGAGAAGGAAGGATGGAAGATCAAATCAAATCTGATCTATTTGAAGCAATCAGATCATGTATTAATGAACTGAAATATGTTTTCTAGATTTCAACCATCAAATCCTACTAAAAATAATATTTTATGCTTCCATGGCATAGAGGATGTCGAGATCTTTCTAATAGTATAAAATTTATCGAATTTCAAGCACTGGGAAAAAAGTTATGTTCATTTGAATATTTGAATCGAATCCATACAAAAATATCGAAAATGTAATTTTTGTAAAAATGGATCCGTAGGCCCAAAATTGAAATTGCATCTTTAGCAAAAGATGAAAAGTGAAAAGTCTCCTCAAACCCCACAGCCCACAAATTCACTTTTGATGTAGGTCCGACATGTGGCTTTACCTTAGTGGTAACAGAGTTGCGGGTCACTTTATAACTTTAAGCCCTTTTGGAAACAAGGCTCAAAATCTCAAATTTCTCGACGACCTGCTTCCCACTTTGAATTTTGATGTGAGATCAACATTTGACTTTATCCCTTAGCATGAGCGGAGTCGGGTCACTTTATAACTTTAAGCCCTTTTGGAAAAAAGGTTCAAAATCTCAAATTGTTCCGATGGCCCACCTTCCCGCTTTGAATTTTCAACGCATCAAAACACAAAAAGGGCCACCTCTCCACTTCCACATTGAAAAACATGGCCATGTTTGAATTTTTTTGTGAAGGCTTTATGTTCTAACCGGGACACGTGGAGGCTTCCGTTCATTTGGAGACTCTATTTGGTCCCGACCTTCAGAGGTGCATTGATTGGACACATGGAGAGATGACACTTATTTGGGGAACCCCCTTTGGTTTCACCCTTAAAAAAGTGCCAAAGGGACACATGGGGATTTCCACTGGTTCTCCTTTCCTTATCCAATTCAATAGTTGGTTCTACGCCCTTTTTTACTTCGTAGGAACCTAGACACGTGGAGAGTTGGCGCTTGTTTGGGGAACCACATTTGGCTTCAACCTATGGAGTGTGCCAATGAGGCACGTGGAGCCATCTAATGGCCTTATAATTTTCAACAACTTCTTTAACTTTTTCAGGCTCTGACCACGTGGAGGGCTGGTGCTCATTTGGGGTCTGTCCCTTGGGTCTCACTTCTGAAGTTGCACCGATGAGGCACGTGGAGGCTTCCACTAACCCTCTTATACTTAGTCAATTAATCACCGACTCTATCCCTTTTCGGACCTTGGACACGTGGAGGGATAACACTAGTTTGGGGTCTCTCTTTGGGCCGTGCCTCTTCAATTTATGCCATTGGGATGAGTGGAGGCTTCTGGTGACTCTTTGCACTTAGCCGATTCAATGGTTGGTTTTGTCTTTTCGGATTTTGACATATAGAAAGCCCGTGCACACATTTGGGGTCTCCACTTTTGTGCACCATACCAAAAGTGCACTAAAGATACATGTGGCACCTTCCGTGGTCATTATATACTCATCCAATTTGGGCTAATCAAGATCCTTCGAGGAGGTGGAGCCAATTTGACACTTTTGTAAAAATAACAAAAATGATAAGTTCATAAAATAATCCACCATGACATGTCCAATTAAATATGTCCAAAACTTTGGATTCTCGAAACTAAATTGACAGGGAAGATACACCCGTCATTCATGACTGTGGAAAAATACAGAGAGGGAAAACTCCACCATTTACGCCTAAATAACAAATTTCTCCTCATGGAAAGAAGAACTATAAACAATATCGGGATCAATACAATCCATGACCATAGAGAAAGGATTTGATAATTTAATTCTAATGGAGGAAACAAATTTTAAGCATCCAGATGGGAAGACAGAAAGTTTATCAAACCACATGCGGACTACAAGATTTTAAATTAACAGGGTGAGATTACAAATGAGCACCAATTTCTTCAAAGCACAAATTTTTTTATCTCTCTAGAATTCTCAATCTACTCAAACATCTCTCAAAGGCACCAACTCAAAATTTTTTTCAAAATCTTGACTTGAAAAAATGAGGGATATTTTTAGGTGACAACACACTTTAAAATCTAATCTAATTTGCCAAGGAGACAAGGTTAAGAATATTACAGAAATAAAACCTAAACTAATAGAGGTGATGCACCAAAAGGAATGTTGAACACCTAGTTTTCAAGGAGATGGAAACCAAAATCAAATTAATAATGGTGATAAACACTACGAGATCAATCTACTAATGAGAATCTACTAACCATTAAACATGTAATACAATAACCATGCACAGATAACAAATATTGCAATGAGAGATCATATGAAAGTAATGAACACAAGAGAGGGTTTAAATTCATCCATAAAATTATATTATTGCTCCATGATAAATGCATTACAATGGCCAAGAGGTAAAAATTACATTATAGCTTGAATGGGAGTTTTAACTCCGTAAATTCATTTATGATAAGAGAAGAAGGGGGTATAAAGCAAAATTATCCAATCTTAGAACAATGCCCCTCCTTACAATATATAGGAAGAATGAGAGAAGGGGGAGAGGTAAGAAACTCGAAATATTTCTTCAACCACCCTAAAATGCATTGAATTAAACTACAACAATGATGGGTGCCATTGTAAAAACCATACCTCCATGTACTATGCCTTGTTGGAGAAGAAAGGAATCCCATACCTCATCATTTGTGTAGGTGAGAAATTGGAAACACCATCTAAAATGACAGACTATATTTCTTCATTTTGATGGACTTAATCTAGCTTAAATGTATAGGACAGAGTGCTTTCCAAAATTCATTTCTTGTGAAAATCTTAGCTCTTAGCCAAACATTATGGAAATTTTAAGATTGGGGTGCCATACTACATTATATGTGAGTTGTTGGCTCTATTTATTTGGACTTTGAAATGCATCGCGACCTCTAAAGTATAAAATTTTAGACTTTGGGCATTTTGACTTTAGAGGTTGATCCTATTGTTCATTACTCTAGAGTTTGAAACTTTTGAAACTTTGAAACCCCAAAATCTAAAATCTAGACTTCAGGTTTCAGACTCTGAGTTGTGCTTTTATGTTGTGGGGTTAAAGGTTCCAAGATTGAAACCCCGAAGTCTAAATTTTAGACTTCGGGTTTCAGACCTTTGCATTTTTGGGGGTCTCTATCACTATTCATCTAGCTAAATTAGACCTTTGAACCTCTAAAACCTTATAGTCTAAAATTTGGACTTTGGGTTTTGGACCTTGAACGCCTTTTAGACCCGTGACATTGTTCATCCCGCCAACCCACCGAAACCCTAAACCTTCGAAACCCCAAGTTCGAAATTTAGACTTGAGTTCGGACTTTGACATCCCCGATCCATGACGCCATTGTGATTCGAAGAGGAGTTGACCTCAAAAAAGCCCCAAGTGTTTTAAGACTTTGGATTTTTGGGTTTTTGGGCCTTTTTATGATTTTTTATATGCTCATTCGTTGAAAATCTGAATTTGACCAAAGTCAAAGTGTCGAACCCTTTCAAACTTGGCGTTGACCTTCAACGGATTCGAGATTTCAAGGATTTAGGATTTTGGGCCATTTTCTTCACCATTCCATTTTCCCACCACTTTGTTTATGAAATTCCAAATACCCAAAGTTTGAAAATTTTTTTGATTTGTCCTCTATTCTTTCACGTGACTCACTAAGTGAGTTACTTGTCTGCACGCAACCCAAATTCCTTCGAGCTTGGTTAAGTTGATCTAATCCTTTTTTTTTGAACTCGATCTCCTTTGATGTTCTTTTGGCCATTCATTTTTGACCTTCATTTCCATTTCCGAGTCCGTCTGCAACCTAATTTTGGAATCGAAATGTTGATCTCCCATGGCCAAATGATCCCTTCAATTTCTCACTATGTAAGGTCTTTTTGTTCAATTTTTCCTAAGTTCAAAATAGGATAATAATATTTTCTTATTAGTTTCTTGATAAATTTTAAAAAAATTAATTTTAAAAGGTCTCAGTAAAATGACTTTCCACCCATTCCAGCCTTTTTTTTCTCTACAACAACAAAATCATCTCCAACAACTTTATTTCGCGATGAACAAGACAAGATTTATGACTGTGCACTTATTTCCAAACAAGAGGAATATTTTACATCATGGAAATAATTCCAATGAGCTTGAGAGGACCTATGAAGTGTAATATGTCTTTTTGAAATTCTCTAAGGACATCTAGAACCAAAAATACTTCATTTGATTACTAAATTACTAAATTTTCTTATACATGGAGAATAATTCATTTCAAGGCCAAAGACTAAACTTGACAAGATTCATGAAATATGTTAATTTATTCCAACACATTTTCAAACATGGATAAATAATTAATATAATATTAGAGGTTTGAGATTTATCACAAAACAAATTTGAGGAAAAACAATTTTTTTACTTGTATCGATTCAAGAAGGTGTTTGGTAGAGAGAAGAATAGGCTTAGAAAAGTGGTAAGAACTTCTTTAAAAATCAACCAATTTACAAACCAAAATTTGGACCGTATTTTTTGTCAATTACTAAAAAAATTATTATATGATTTATCTAAGAAATTATGGATAATTTTGTTTGACACTTAAGAGGTCCAAGATGTCTAAATGAAGTTTCCTCAAAGCCCAATCATGGTAAAATTTGAATTACTTATCCGAATAACCTCCTTGAGTCCTAAAATTTTGCATACACATCAAGGACACATACCCACACCATATCTAATGAATTATTTTTAAATATCGCTATTGAAATTTTCTTTCCCATCTCATTTGGGTACAAGTACAAATTAATTTCTCAAGGGTAATTTTGGCTACGACTTGCATTTTTCTTCCAAGGTATGTTTTCTAACCTTCTAAACATTGATTTGAGATTTTCCACATTAAATAAACCTATTTCCACAATTTAGCCTATTTTTTCTCCTTCATGACTTAATTTTTCTAGACCCCCTAAGGATTAGGCCTCGCACTAGAGCCAATTTTGCTAGATTCCATGTTTGAGCAAGAATTTGACTTGAATTTCTTAAGAGAATACTTCTTCCATTTTGATCATCCTTTTGACCAATTAGGATAACCTCTATCTTAATTCTTCTCTTCAAGATGTGCTACATGCATTTAACCTTATAGAATTAGTGTAGAGCTTCTCAACTAACCAACACAATGAACCTTGAAATCTCTCGACAAGGTTGATAGCATACTATAAATAACATTAAGACTTTTAAAATACACAAATAGCACCTTTCATGAATCAAATGATGCCTTTTTGATATATAAACATCATCTATTTGGCTCAACATCCTCTCGGCACCATGAACATACTAACACCATGACAAGGACACACTAGCAGAACTTTGACAAGAAATCAATGAAAACATGACACAAGGTGGGAAACAATGTGATCTATTCAAAATGGAACTTGAATGAGGTATCACGAACTAAAATGATTTCAATATATAGATAATGTATTTTTTTATAAGCTTTTAAAAACTTTTGCAAAAATACAATTGGGAGTGATACACCTCAAGTCCAAAAATTTCCAACATGCTCAAAGCCTATACAAAATTTGGAGCTTTAGATAATAATATATAAATTTTTATATGTGTATATAAAAAAAAATTCTATGCAATTCAAGTTCCCTAGTAGACATGCATGTAAAATGTGGAAGCATACAATGTTCATGTGAAATGTTAGAAAACATTGTCAAAGAGATGTGGCCTAATGGGATATAATAATCAATTACAATTTAAAAAAAATTATTTTTATTTCATTTTTATATCTTTCAATCTATTTTCCCCCTTCATATCTAACTACTCATGATTGAACACATTTCTTAGCATAAAAATTTTTTTTTTATCCTGTAAAAATTTGAATTTGAAAACCAATAGGTTAAAATCAATCATGCAACACCTCAAGAGTTTAATGTTAAAGGATAGAGGGGGGATAGATAGATAAAGAGATAGATAACATTTGATGTACGTGAATTTTTATTCATCTCTAGCTTTAGGTTGTTTAGAGTCCTTATGGTCTTGAGAGTCTTTATATAGCAAGCAAAATCCAATCAGAACTAGTCAATAATACAACTCAAATTCCAAAGTATGGTAGGCTTGTAGCTCATATTCCCAAGAATTTTGAATGAGAATATATGTTTTGGTGTGATTAGTAGTTGTAATTAAATATGTGTTTGTTTTTGAAAACCTTGTTCATTTTGCAAGCTTATTTCATGTTACAAACTCTAAAAACCCTAAAAAATAGAATTCTTATAACTCATTTTCATGCAAAGCTTAAGGTTTATAAATATTTATATATGATCACAACTTAACCCTTGAAATGAAATTCAGAGAATGATAAGATATAATTGAGGAATTTTGAATGAAATGTTCAAACACATTTTTCTCCATATATAAAATTTCACTCCTCTCCCTTAAGAGCTAGTATAACAAAAAGGATGTAACTTTGACAGGTGATTTCTCAAGCTCTGTGGAATTTTAAAAGCTCTCATCTAGACCTAAATATCCATATTAAAAGCCTATAGAAAATAAACCCATGGTTTCCCAAGCTCAATGTGGTTTTATATCTATCATATCGAATGCAAAGGTGTTGAACTCTTAAATTTGAGTCAATGATAAGCCCCAAATGTATCATTTTACAATGGAATCTCATAGTACCAAACAAACATTACCAAAAAAATTTAGTGGGATGGTATAGACTAGGAGGAACCCATTGGGTGCCCAACCATCTCAATTTTGCCTAGCTATTTGAGTCAGTGTAATCCTTAAGAGCCTTGAGTGCAAAAAAATCTATAACTTTGATCTTTGGTTTTTTAGGCTCGTGGCACTTTGAAATGTTTTTTTCAGACCTTTAGCTATGCATTGATATTCTCTATAAAATAATATTTCATTTTTCCAAGTCAATGTGGTCTTCGTGTTGTCCTAATGAATGTAATTGTGGTTGAACTCTTCAAATTGAGTCAATCCTAGGCCACCAAATGTGATATTTTACAAATAGAATATTGTGATACTAGATGGAAATTTCAACATGTTTAGGTGGGATGGTATATGATATGGGAGGCATATGTTTAGTTCCTAACTATATTTATCATTCACAACTTCTTCAGTCGTATATAGTCCTTTAGAATCAAAGAGAAAAAGATATAAATTTGACGTGTGGTTTCTCAGGATCCGAGGCACTTTCAAAGGTATCATCTAGACCTATATTTGGATTTTGAGATATTATATGAAATTAACTCATGGTTTTCCCACAGTGAATTTAGTTTTCTTGTTGTCCTATCAAATGCATCGGAGTTGAACTCTTCAATTTGATTCAATGTTATGCCACCAAATGCAATATTTTCCAACCAAAAATCCCGACACAAAAATAAAAGCTCCCACATGTATTGGTGGGATGGTAGAAACTAGGGGTGTTATTTTTTTTTTCCAAACCATCCCATTCATTTTAGGCTACTTCATTTAAACATGGTCTCTTAAGAGTCTTAAGAGAAAAAGGTTATGACTTTAGCGTGTGATTTATCGAGATCTCGTGGCACTTTCAAAGGTATGTTATAGATCTAAACCTCTAGATTAAGACCCTTTATGAAATCCTCTCTTGGTTTACCTAGGGTCAATTTGGTTATCTTGCTTTCTTTTTGAATGTAAAGGTGTCAAACTATTCAATTTGATTCATTTTTAGGAAATCAAACGTGACATTTTACATCCCCAATGTTGTGGCACTAAATGGACAAAAAAACACATTTACACATGGAATGGTATATCTCAAAACATTCCATTCACTTATTAACCATCTTGATCATTCCTAGTTAGCTTGGTCAAGCGTAGTCCTTGACATCCTTGAGAGGAAAAAAAGGATATAAATTTGGCAAGTGAGTGTTATCCATATTTCACCCTAGGTAAAATATTGGATCAGCCATGACCTCGTAGAGAAAGAACCCAAGAAATCACATTCGGATCTTACAAAGCAAACAGAAGAGAAAGAATCAAAATGGAGTGGAGGAGGATGAGAAAGAAGAGATGACCCTATCTTTGGAAAAAGACTTTTTCAAGCCGTTCTATGCCTTAAATATATTTTACAAGCTATAGTAGGCTCAACAATGAAAGTAGGGTTAAAGAGAAAGTAATGGTGGCCAGAGAGGCAAAGTGAGAAAGGAAAAATGGTGAGGACTTAAACATTTTCTCGGCTTGAAATAGTTCAGGGAAAGGTCCAAAATCAACTAAGTATGGAGGAGCCAGTGGAGAGAGCCATGTGTCCCATGGCACTTCTCCAAAGATGAATCCAAAAAGAGTGGCTCGAAAAAGCACCGCATCTCCACGTGTCCAAGGGCGTAACAAAGACAAAGTCAAAATGGTCATAAAGAGTCAAATACCGATAGGGTGGGCCTAAAATTGGATTAAGTATGAATGTGTAAGTGGAGAGTGCCAAGTGTCAGCTTGGCACATTTTCAAGAGTTGTTCCAAGGCAGAGACCCAAATGAATGTGAGCTTGCCACGTGGCCCTAGAGTCCAAAAGATAAGATTAACCATTGAAAAGTCCACGGACCTATGGAGGCAAGTGTCAAATCTAAGCTTCCAAATACAAAGTTTAAATTGGGATTTCAAGCAAGTGCGATGCCACCATGTGTCCATATAAAAAAAGGGGTAGATTCAATTGGCCAAGCCAAAAGGTTTCCAAGTGTCTAAATGGCGCTAATTCAAAGTTAAAACTAGAAAATAGTTTCTAAGAAATCGTGGTGCCACCACATGTCCCAGACAGAGTGGGCCATCGGGGAATTTTTATTTTATTTTTCCTTTTAAACTTGTGGGTTTGTAAAAGTTCCAAATGGGCCGCGTAATATGTTTCAAAAGGGAAAAATTAGCGCCTCTTTGAATGCACCAAAGTATAAAGTCAGAGAAAAGGTGGAAAAAACAAAGGTACAAAGTGATCAATTTGAAGAACTCTCTTGTCTCTTTTGCTTTCAACCATCTTTCATTATAAATTTGGTTATATGTGTTTAAGCATATGGGAATTTGATTATTTTGTGATTCTTGCAATAAAGGGGAAAAACAAGTGTCCATCATTCCTTTGGTGCAAACCTTCGTGTTTTTTTTAATTTTTGTAATTATTCTTTTTTTTCTCCTTAGTAAAGGGGATTTTTCAAAATAGTTTTCCCACCCATTTGCACCTAAATAGAGGAATAGGAACCACTATTTCGAAAGGGAAATCTTTCCAACTTTGAGGTCCCACACGTTGGGAAAGAGTTCAACATTATACAATCACACCAAATTATCTAGAAAAGCATATCCATGACTCATTTAGGAGGTTAGGTAGGAGATTTTGCAAAATAAATTTAGGCATTCAATGGAGGAGTCTCATCTTATTACCAAATTGGAATTGATGTACGCTTGTTGTGATTCTTCCAATTTTAAGATGTGTCAAATCATGGTTTAATGCAAAAGAAACAATTCCATGGTTTTAGAAATAGATTTCATGAGAAGAATCATTAAAATGCCAAAAACTAGAGAAGAGGGATTAATTTTCTACTCTAGACTTATCCCCATATAGAGTGAGGGAAGAATAAAGAAAAAGGTCTCCATCTCCACCAATTAGAGTTTTATCAACTTTGTTGTGCAAGGCCTTTCTTTGGAAAAGAAACTCAAGGGTTCTTAGGCCAATGTAATGACACAACCAAATCCATATGTCAACTCTTGGCATCTTTATAATTCCACTCGCCCGAATGTACAAAATGTAGAGCGGAAAACATCCGTGATCAATTTTAGATCCTCTCTTGCTCTTTTTTCAATGGGGAAAATTTGACTCTTTCATTATGATCATGTCCAAGATATTGCAAACTTATCATATCCATTTGAAATCCATGAGATTGACATTGATCAAGTTGCAGTTACATCTTCCTTTCAAAGGGATAAGCTTCACAATGGTAGCTTTGCCTTTAATTTTTTTAAGGCTCTATCTTTTCTTGTGCATAGCTTAGATAACTTTTGGAGAGAAAGAAGATAACTATAAGATTCCAGAGCAACTAAAACAATCAAGAAGAGCCCTTCAATCTGAGAGATTTCAACCTTAGATTTTAATTGGGGAGTCTAGGATGATTCCAATCACAACACAAATACCCTACCTAAAAGAAGTGCCTCTTATACTTTTTAGGGCTGTTGTTAATTTCTAATATTTTTTGATGATTCATTCAATGAGGGGTACAACCTTACCGCAGCCTAATGAGTCTTTCCATTGGGCTAAGAACTATTTGATTCATGATGGCATAAAATTTGCATGCTAGGCCATCCAAATGAAACTTATACCTTGAGTTAGGAAGCCCAAGATAGTTCATGAAAGAACCCACATTAGCCCGGTACCAAGAACCAGAGAAAGGGATTGAAGCCTCCACCTCATCATCTAATACCTCAAAATAACTCCAAGAAGTCATGAAACAACTTTAGAACCTAGGGAATGAGTTGGTGACCATCAAAAGATAGCAAGCCCAGAACTCTAGGCCATATCATCCTCAGACTCAATATCAAATTAGACATCAATATCAAGAAAATAGACCACCATCTCAGATGTCAACCTATAAATCATATTCAAAACCAAGGAAACCCACAAGTTCTAGTCTTTCAAGTTTTATGATACAAAACAGCCTCAACATTAAGGGCATCGGGAAAACAAAACAACATGGCACATGAGAATATGATTGGTGCTTCAAATGCAATCAACTACACAACCAATCAATGTGCTTTAATGGTGCACTAAATAAGTGGCTTGATGGTTCACTCAATGGTGGAGAACCTAGCCAAGAAGGGGATCAATCATAAGGATCTAACAAGAGGGACCTCCAAGTGAAACTATGCTTCCAGCAAGTGAGGAATTCTGTGGGATGAACCAATTCCCTTCTCAAAGAGAAAGGACATAACTTATCTAAAAGGAGAAACATTGAGAAGGCCAACCATTGAAATTAGGTAACCCTCAGACCTTCCATCACTCCACAGATGTTTAGTGGCTCCAAGTGCAAATCCCAATATGCAGAAATCCAATCTAAGCCACCTCTTATAATTCACTTAGGCTTTGGTTCAGTTCAACCCATGTGCAAGAAAATAATGTACTACGGAAGAGGCAGCAAAATGATAGATCTTTCAATATCATTGAGTAGATGAAGAGGACAAGTGTGAACATTTCACTATGGGAGTCACTAGCCATGCCCTTATACCTTGAGCGGTAGGATCTATTGCGTGACTACCATAAAAATTGCCTTCAAGCTCAAATAAACACCCTAATCGGTCAGAAGAGAGGGTGCTTACCAATTCAGCTCAACCTAGGAGGAAACATGGAGAACAACAAGGTAAGAACCTGAAACATTTTTTCATGTTTCATTGATTATGGGGAAAATATGGTGCACAATTGTATGATTGATTCTGGGGAAAGTAGTTGTGTAATGCCCAATATCACCAAATAGGCTGATCAAATGGGTCTCTAATATGAATTCATCTCTAGGGAAGTAGCCTCAAGTTGGATGGGACAACTTTGACAACTATTGGAATCATCAAATATCCGAGCCTCACCCCGCATGCCTACCCCAAGGTATGTTGTGTTGTAGAATGTGTGGTCATAGATTTTCCACCACATTTTTCTTTGTGTTTGTCCATGGACTTCACTACCAAAATCGAGGCTATTTGTCTACCTGATTGGTCACATATACTCTTTATAACAAGGTATGGGCCAAAGGCCACAATCATATCTGAGCCTATTGTTGATTATCATATTGAATCTTATGTGCCTAGCCTAATCAATGCCAATTGGAAAGTTGAGGACTTTTTGATGAAGACCTCCCAGACACTTGTGAAGTGTAATACAGGTGTGATGTATACCAGATTTGACTCTTGATGAATGGGCCAACAAAAGACATGATTTTGACCCTTATAAGGAGATGGAAGAATTTGAGCTAGGTGTCTATTGTCTACATAAAGAATATCATCCTCTTCCTGCCCTATTTATGCCAAAACATAAAGATGCTAATGAGGTATGGCAATTGTTATTTGATGGCTTGAGAAGTAGAAAGCTGGAGGAGGGATCCATGATTATGTCCCCAAAAGGTATGAAGTATCATTCAGCCTTAATATTTTAGTTTTCTTGTTCAAATAACTATTGAATATGAGGCTTTAGTCCATGGTCTTCATTGGCAAGGAATCTAGGAATCAAGAATCTTAAGTGTTTAGTGATTCATTGAACTAGTTACCAATCAAGTCAAAGGAGTTAATGTTTTCAAGAATGACCTACTCAGAACTACAAGAGTAGGGTATGGGATCTCATGGAGGATTTGAATCCTTCAAACATTGGTCCATACCTAGGAAACAAAATGAAGCCCCCGATGACTTACAACATTTGGAGAAGCGTTTGATGTGGAAGACAACATTAGATCAAAGAATAACCACATATCCATGTGGTTGGACATAGTTGCAAATAACAACACATGATAGCAAGTGTTCGAGAATGATCTCTAATCATAAATTTTCTGCAAGAAGAAGTTGAATTCTTGGCTAAAAAATCAAAATAGTGACAAATGTATGGAATCAAATAGTATATCTAAATACAAAAAAGCTTCCCAATGAGGCTTAGAATGACATTGGAATCCATCTTCAATCCTAATGATCAGTTTAGAAAAGAGAAGGATAACATACGTCTATTATTGATCAAGGGAGAAGATTAGAGTTAACCAGGTATGGGGAGAAGGCCAAAAACACTTCAAATTGTTGAAAATGGCCATCTTATGAGCAAGAAAGGTATGAATTCATACAACTTTTTGTAAGGAATTTCTAGATGTATTTTCTTGGAGTTATGAAGAGTACGAGAGGATTACCAATCTAAAGCCAACATAACACATAATTGAACTAGATCCATGATTAAGCCCATCGAGGCAAAAATAGAGATGGAAGAATCCACACATTGAGCCTCTCATGTCTAGATGAACAAGATGATAGAGGAAAGTATAATATTTCCAATCAAACATAAAGATAATAAGTTGAGGTATTGCAAACCTTGTACCATTTAGGAAGAATAATGGAGAGATTAGATTGAGTGTAGAATTTTGATTATTTGAACAGCTTATCAAAGATCACTACCCACTCCCTTCAATGGAATAGATCTTAGTGGTTTCTTGTTCAGAGATAACTCTCCCTCTGGATGGTTATTCATGGTAAAACCATATGATGGTGAAAGAATATGATCAATTAAAACAACTTTCAGTGTTTGGTGATGGGGCACCTATGCTTACTTGCAGAAAATGCCATTTGGATTGTCTAATGTTGGTGCCACTTTTAATGATGTCAAGATATGGCATTCAAGGATAATCAACAAAATAGTGTTGATCTATGGGATGACATGGAGGATTTCCAAAGCACATTAGACCACATTTTTCATCTAAAGAAAGAGAAGTGTTTCAAAGATGCAGGAGATTTGGGGTATCATTGAACCCTAAAAATTGATATTCTTGGCCCATGAGGCAAGATTTAGGCCATATTGTGTCTAAAGAGGGAATGGTGAAATTGACCTAGAGAGAGTTAAAGTAATAAGAGAATTTCCACTACCAAGTCACAAGAAATCTCTTCAAAGTTTCTTAGGAAATATTAACTTTGTTCGAAGGTTTGTACCAAAATTTTTTCCCTTGTTAAGCCAATAACATTGATGTTGAAGAAGAGATTAGCATTCAGATGGAAAGCTAAAGGAAAGGAAAGATTTGAAGCTATCAAAGAATCTATATCACAAGCCCCAACTCTTGTGAATCTATATTTCTCCAAAGACTTCATATTGTATGCCTTTAGTGGCAGTGACATCATTTCTACAATCTTGGTTCTATAGAACAAAGAAGATACAGAGAAGCCAATTGCTTTCTTCAGTTAGGGTCTAGAAGACTATGAAGTGAGATACTCCTTCATTGAAAAGAAAGTCTTGGAAGTGATCAGAGGACTAAAAAAGTTCAAGCATTTGGTTTTGAACAATAAGATCAATTGTTAGTCTCCCATGTAGGAGTTAAAGATTTCCTTCTCAGTAAGGATCTGAATGAAAAATGAGCAGGATGGATCACTCGTGTCATGGAATATGACATTGAGATCAAGGTCACTAAGCTGGTCCGTGGTAAGGGTTGTGTGAACAACTAGCCTCAAGTCAGCAAGAAGAAGCAAACAGTGAAAAGGAGGCTATTTTTGTTCTACATAATAGTCAAGAAGAAGAAGATGTTGATGTACTTCTCCTTGTTGGACTCAAGACATGGTGCACTTCCTTCAAATGGGCCTGTGTCCTCATGGGATGAGTAAAGAAAAAAGAAGGCATTTTAGACTCCAGGCCATCCCATATGTTTTCATTGATGGTGTCTTGTTTAAAAGGGACATCAATGGTGTTCTGCTAAGATGCATTGGGACATATCAGGTTGAAAGAGTGTTACAAGAATTCCATGTTGGAGCAGCTGGAGGCCATTTTTCTCAAGGGTGACAACACTCAAAATCATGAAGGTAGGATATTATTGGCCCAGAGTGTTTGGTGACTGCTATGCATGGATCAAAAAGTGCAAGAATTGTGCATTCTTCAAGGGAAAAGAAAAGCTAGCAGCACTTCCATTGCACCCAATTTCAGTTGATCAACCTTTCATGCAATGGGGATTGGACTTCATTGGAGTCATCAATCCAAATTCAAGCCAAGGCCACAAATGGATTTTTTATAGTGTGATTATTTCACCAAGTGGACCAAGGCAGTGGCACTTAAGGAGGTAAATGAATCTAGCATACTAGATTTCTATGAAGGGTTAGTGACCAGGTTTGGAGTGCCAGCTACCATTATATCAGACAATGCATTGGCATTCATATAGGTTCCAAGGTCACAGAGTGGGCTGTCAAGAATGAGATTTACCTAAGCACTTCATCAAACTATTACCCTTAAGGTAATGGTCAAGCTGAGTCCACAAACAAGAACTTGTTAAGGATCATCAAAATAACTCTTGATGAAAACCAGAGGACCTGGCACACAAAGCTCAAATCAGCCTTATGGGCTGATAGGAAAACACCCAAAAGATCTACAGGAAGCTCCCCATTCAAGCTTGTCTATGGGAAAGAGGCAATGTTGCCTATATCACTAGAGTTTCCAGCATTGGAACTCATGAAACAACTGGAGATGTCTTAATTTGAACTAATGGAGGCTAGATATGTAGAGCTGATGGAGTTGGAAGAAACCAAGAGAACATGCACTCCAAACAATGGAAAAGGATCAGGCCTCAATTAAAAGGTGCTTTTGACAAGAATGCTAGAATGAGGACTTTCTAGGAAGGAGACCTAGTGTTGAAATGGGATGCAGATTGAGCAAAACTAGGGAGACATTCTAAGTTCGATGCCATCTAGGAGTGGCCCTTATATGGTCACAAAATGTAAAAGTAGCAATGCTTTTCAATTATCTACATTGGATGGTGAGGAGTTGCAGATTCCAGTGAATGGAATCTATCTTAAACACTGCTACTAGAGGGAAGGTTCCCACCTTGTACATATTAGCTTAGTTTCTTTTCCTCTAAGTGCTTGTGCACATTGTCTTGCTGTAGTCTAGGTTGCTTTTCTCCTAAGTGCTTTGCACACTCTGCATGCTCTACTTGGAACATGTATGATTTTCAATTTTGTATATAGTTGTGGTGTTATTTTGTTGCTCTTATGTAGTCCATTCAGAGAGATAGATGAAGCCCAGTCAAAACAATTTTCTACTCTCAGAAACCTTAGTTTTGAGATTTCTTTATAAAATTGAGAGTGCAAATAGTCGGGCTCGTGAATCAGAGGCAGAATCAGCATTAGACCGATGTTCTCGAGTCCATGCCCAAAAATATGACAAGGTAATTGGTCTTTTCATCTAGCAGGTAGATACCCCTATGAGTCACCAAATTGTTATCCATATTTCACCCTTGGGTGAAATATTGGATCAGCCATGACCCCGTAGAGAAAGAACCTAAGAAATCACATTGGATCTTATGAACATGGTAGCAGAAAGACTCAAAAATGGAGTGGTGGAGGCTGAGAAAGAAGAGACGACCCTATGCTATAAAAATGACTTTGTCAATCCGTTTCATGCCTTAAATATATTTTGTAAACTACATGTAGTCTCAACAATGAAATCAGCAGAGGTCGAGAGAAAGGAAAATGCCGTAGAGAGGCGGGAGAAAGAAAGGAAAAATGATGAGGACTTAAATTTTTGGGCTCGAAACAATTCAGGAAAAGGTCCAAAATTGATAAGTATGGAGGACCCAGTGGAGAAAGCCACGTGTCCCAACATGGCGCTTCTTCAAAGATGAATCCAAAAAGAGAGGCTCAGACAAGCGCCGCATCTCCACATGTCCCAGGGTGGAATAGAGATAGAGTCCAAATGGTCAAAAAGTCTTAAAAGATAAAATTGGCTAAGTATGAATGTGCAAGCGGAGAGTGCCAAGTGTCAGCCTGGTGCATTTCCAAGAGTTGGTAAAAGGGACACCCAAATGAGTGTGAGTTCACCACATATCCAAGTCTAAAAAGATAAGAGGAACTGAAAAGTGACTCCTCCAAGACAACTCTATTTCCTCCAAAGACAAAGTTTGAATCGGGCTTTCAAGCAAGTGTGAGGCCGCCACGTGTCCATATAAAAAAGGGGTAGAGTTGGTTGAATAGTCAATGCATAGGCCAGGCCAGTGGAGGCTGCCAAGTGTCTAAAAGGTGCTAATTCAAAGTTAAAACTAGAAAAGGGTTTCCAAACAAGCGTGGTGCCACCACGTGTCCCAGGACAGAGTGGGCCATTGGGGGAAAAGTTATTTTTTCCCTTTACCCCAAAAGGTGTAAAAGTTACAAAATGGGTCGTGACTCACCAAAAGGGAAAAAGTCAACATCTTAGCCCGAGTCAAACCAAACTGGGGAGTCAAAGAAAAGGTGAAATTTTCCTTTTGACAAAAGGCACAAAGGGAAATATTAAAGCACATCTCCCAACCAACCAAAGGGGGCCACATGTCCAAGTAGACCAAATCTGGATTGCAGGAATTTTAGGATTTTGTGATTCATGTGAAAAAGGGGAAAAGATAATTTTGAGCCCGCAAACCTAATTTTTCCTAATCTGGCTGCCACGTGTCCCATATTAAAGAAGGGACCCATTTTTCAAATTGTTTTCCCACCCATTTGTATGGACCCGATATAAACTTGGAAGGGGCATATCTTTCGACTCATGGCTCAAAATATTGTACAATATGACTTTGTTGGAGAGATATCGACCTCGCCTATGCCATGGAGGTCTGAAAATTTAATTTTTACAAGGTTAGGTGGGAGAAAATGGAGAAAAACTTCAAGCCTTCAATGCAAGATATTTTTCTTCCAACTACCAGATCGGATTCAATCTTCTCCACCGTTTCTTCCTCTTTTGAGGCGTCGAATCATGGTTTGATGTAGTCAAGAAGATTGGAGATAGATTTTATGGGAGTCATTAAAATGGTGGTTGAGCTTGGAGTTGTTTTTTCCCACTTCTCTCTCTTCCTCCCGTCTGTATGGGATCTATAAATACAAACATGGGACTCATTGTAAAGGGTTGGATATTCTTTGTTTTACAGGCTCCCTTTTTCTTCTAGTAAAGAAACTCGTGGGGTTTCAGACCTTCCACTAAACTGTAATATGTTTCTACCTTTTGGCCTCTTTGTAATGCATTGTATCAATCTGCAGAGCAATAAAACACATCTGTGATCGATTTTAGATCCTCTCTTGTCTCTTTTCTTTCATCTGATCTTTCATTATAAATCTGGTTATCTGTGTTTAGTTATCATATGCATTTGATTGGTTTGTGTCTATTGGCAAAACAAGTGTCCATCATTCCTTTGGTGCATCACCTCGTAGTGTAGCTTTGTTTTAATTTATGTAATTCTTCTATCTCTGTCTCCTTGTTAAATTTTAGATTAGTTTAAGAGAAGATCCTCTCTAAGTTTCCATGCATGCACCTAAATAGAGGAATAGGAACCAACCTTTAATCTGGAGAGCTTTCCCACTTTTTCAAGGTCCCACACCTTGGGGAAAGTTCAATGTTATGCAATCACACCAAATGACCCTACCTTAGAAAATTAGATCCATGAATCATTTGGGGGTGCTATGATTTTTACAATAATAGTGATTTATCAAGTTCCATATCCCTTGAAAGGTCTCGTCCATACCTAAATCTCCGCATTAATACCCTATATTAAAGACTCTTTATATTTTCCCTAGTTAAATTTGATTTTCTCCATCCTATCAAATGTAACAGTTGTCAAACTCTTCAATTTGAGTGACGTTAGTACACCAAACATAACATTTACAACCAAAATTGTATGGAGCCAAATAGATATTTATCATATTTCTAAGCATGGTATTTTATATGGTAGGGAATCCATTCGCTATCCAACCATCCCGATTATTCTTGGATACTTTGGTCTAGTGTAGTTCCTTAAGTTTGTTGAGAGAAAAGAATGCCATAAATTTGATGTGTGATTTATTGGGATCCATGTCACTTTGAAATATGTCATCTACACATACACCTATGCATTGATACCTATATAAAATACTCTCATTTTTTCCTGTAGGTCAATGTAGTTTTCTTATTTTATTATTGAAAGTAGTGGTATTGAGTGTAAAATTTGAGTCAGTGATATGACATAAAACATGATATTTTTTAATTAGAATATCATATAACCAAATTAATATCATCCACACATTTTATTAGGTTGGTATGTGCTAGGGGAGTCATATGTTTAGTTCCTAACCATCCTAATCATTCTGGTTACTTCGGTCAGTGTAGTCCTCGAGAGCCCCAGAAAAAAAAATGGCTATAATTTTGAACTAGAATTACCAAGCTTCATGGCACTTTGAAAGGTATTATCTAGACCTACACCATTCTATTGAGACCCTATAATAAATTCTCTCATGATTCTCCCTAGGTAATGTGTTTTTCTTATTGTCTTATCAAATGCAAGTGTGTCGAAGTCTTTAATTTTTGTTAATTTTAGGCTATCAAATGTGATATTTTGCAACTAAAAACTCATCGCCCTGAATGGAAAGCTCCCAAAAAATGATTGGGATGGTATACACTAGGGTAGGTTAAAATATTTTGCCCAATTTTCCCAATCATTCGTGGCTACTTCGATCGGGTGTAGTTCCTAAATAACCCCAAGATAAAAAAACATATATTACTTCGACATGTGATTTTTGAGGCTCCGTGGAAATTTAAAATGCATCATATAGAAAAACATATAAACATTGATACTCTTTAAAAATCCTCTCACAGTTATCCCTAGATCAATATGGTTTTCTCGCTATCCTATTGAATGCAATGTTATCAAACTCTTCGATTTGAGTCAGTGATAAGCCTCTAAAACATGTTATTTTATAACTAGAAGTTATTGGAACCAAAAAATAGTTCCTAAAGGTTTGGGTAGGATTATATGTGTAAGGGTAGAATTCATTTAGTGTACAACCATCCCAATCCTTTCCAACTACTTTGGTCACCATATTCCCTTAAGACCAATAAGATCAAGAAATGATATAACTTCGACAAGTGATTTCTTGGGCTCATGGAGCTTTGAAAGGTATCATCATGAACTACACATCCATTTTTTTACCTTCTATGAATTACTCTCACATTTTCTCTAGGTAAATTTGGTTTTCATCTTTTCTCTCGAATGTAATGGTATCAAATGTTTCAATTTAAGTTAGTGTTGGCTTGTCAAACATGATATTTTAAACCAAATTCTCCTGGCACCAAACATAAAACTCCCACACATTTGGGTGGTATGGTATACATTAGGATATGCATTCATTTGATCCCCAACCATCTTGATCCTTCTTGGGTACTTTGGTCACCATATTCCCTTAAGATCCCCGAGAGAAAAAAAGATTAATAACTTCAACAAGTGAGTTGTTATCTTTGGTTTACATGAAACATGTTAAGAATATAATTTCCATATAATATATGTTCTGAAATAATAATTTGTGATTGTTATTTGTGTTGGAATCAAAACCATTGAGATTTTGGTGAATCAATTTGTAAAAAAATTACTTAAACATTTATACCCATCAACCATTCAATTCAACTTAACCAATAAGTATGCATCCTTAAGAAACATAAGCATTAGATGAGAAAAGGGGACTATAAGAACACATGAACATCAGATATGAGTTGGAAACCATAAAGGAGGAAAAAATCACTGAAACAAAAATTTATTATAGAAATGAATCAAATTTAGTTGAGCACCAACCATAAAAGGAACACTAACGGCTATATTTAGTAGAACACTAACCCTACATGGAGGCACAAACCTCCTAAATGACTCTAAACAAACTCTTCCACCTAATTATTTTTTTCACCTCGAAATGTTACACCAATTTGATGATGAAACTTGTTAAGCTCTATTTCCTTACATCCTCTCAAAATCTTCTTCCCTTGCTAACTCGCTTAAGAACATACTCTTCAAGATGATTA
Source organism: Taxus wallichiana var. yunnanensis (assembly GCA_018340775.1). Lineage (NCBI taxonomy): Eukaryota > Viridiplantae > Streptophyta > Pinopsida > Cupressales > Taxaceae > Taxus > Taxus wallichiana. Next base: position 164,735,382 of record CM031240.1, read on the forward strand.
GGTATAATGACCTACATCTCCAATATCATAATACCATCTATAACACCAAGACATAATATATAACCTCTCGATGGTATCTAAAACCTCCTTTACACCTATATGTTTCCCTCTTGCTCACACTTTATCATATGCTCTGAACCACACAAAAATGTCTTCTTAACATGCTTATATACATGAATTAACCATAAAGTGCATATAGGTCAGACATCATAGGACATATATCATAATAAAACCATAAAATTATATTAATAACATCATATAAACACCAATTATTTCGGAAAAGCATATAATTACCACATTTCTCCATTAGGTCTCAATTAGGCATAATGCACCCAAACTACCCTCTCGCCAAAACCAAGTCTTCTTTGACCTACATGATCACTACAAAACCTCATGCATCACTTCAAAACTTATTCTAAGTTGATTACCTACCTTTTACATTCTCAAGTAACTCATCATCATCAAAACATGTTATGAAGCCACCATTAGAAACAACTCTCCTCACTAGGTCTATGACCTACAAAATGTGTCCTCAAATATTTAATCCCAAAAAAACATCTAAAAATCTCAAACATTAAATTTTGATACATGAATGGAAATTTCATGACCTCAAGGTTCATAACCAAATTCTCATAACACCATCACTTGGATTGTAGAAGCCTAAAAACACATATGCAACCACGAGCATAAAAAATACCAAAACTACCCTAAAACCAATCATGTAAGAATGACTTCCACAAAACTCCTAAATGATCAAAAAAATCTGAAACCACAATATAAATATATAATAACTTCCCATATTACATTAACATCAATTTATTTAACCATTCTAGTGAAAAACTTGGGAGAAAGCACAAATTATTTAGAAAATTAAATTTTCTTATGGGGTCCACTCACTATCAAAACACTTAAATGCCAACTAGAGAAATATGGAGAAGTCATATACAACCTCCAATAAATAATAAGGTAAAAATATCCATTTGAGACATAATGAGAAACATCTCCTCCATCTCTACCTTGTTAAGGTTTAAGAAGAGTTTTATAACTCCTTAGCTTCTTAATGATTGTTCATAAATATACATCCTTCAAACAATAAAATAATTCCAAGAAAATTGATATATAATCATTCTCCAACTACCATGAATATATTATCCTCCCTTAAATACTTCAAATGTTCCAACTATCATCAAATAAACCACCTTGATATAGGTTTTTCACTTTCTAAGAACATGAAGTAGAGGTAACTACATAAAATATTTCTCATACTTGCAAACCAAGGACCTAAAACTTTTACCACACATCAATAACAACTGCCCACACCTTACAAAGGGATCAATTTTCCATCTCCATGATTATGCTTCTTGAAAATTCTTTCATCACCACCTTATGACTTTTACACACTGCACACACCTACAAGAGAACCTTCAAGATGATGCATGACATCACCACCTAAAATCCATCATTCGTAATCATGACACCTCATCAAGTAACTCATCATGACCACAAAACACAACATGACATGACATCAATTACAAACATTACCAAACAACCCTCATGTTCTTTACTTATTTTAACATCAATGATAACACAAATTTCCAAAAATATCCCCCTTTGTCATTGATGGGAAACCCATAGATGGTAAACACACATAACTCATTTTCTCATGACATCATCTCATCAAGCCATGAAATCATTCTCCCACTTTTCACATTAATGAAAAATTATCATCCCTATAACAACTTAGTACTCTTCTTTTGACATCACATTAGGCTATCCTTTTGGTTGGAAAAATCAACCAAGCCTAACAAGGTCCATGTGACCTCCTCTTGATAACTTTAGATAAAGACAACTCCCTAGACTAAACATAATCATCCTTTGGTATCTCATTAAGACCATAACTAAGATCCCTTATCTAAACATTCACTCAAAAGATATAAAATAATATCATGCATGTACCATATACAAACACATCGTCTTAAAACAATAACTCGAACTCCACCGACTCAATGCATTATTTATTAATAACACATGACCAATCTCATAGTCTTGATATCAATAGATAAAAAATTCCTAGTGCTAAATCTTTTTATTAACTCACATATGCCTTAATGACTCCCCATGAGTCCTTGAAACCTTCAAGACAAGTAATATTTGGAATAAATAGATCCAAAAGTTCCGCATGTATCAAAACTCATCACGACACCTCATTTTCATTATACAAAGTGTCAAAAAAACCTATTTCATACTATCTTCTAGTGATTACTTCAATTCTAGACTTACTTGACTCCTTATGTAATCGTATACAATATGCCATGTTTCTTGGATCTCAAACACTCTTCTGATCATTCTAAAAAGTCCATTGGCCTTTCTTCTTAAGTAACACATACTATCATGTTATCTTGTCATACCTTAAAGGCACTCTACCTATTCAAATTCATGTAAACCTCTTGATATTAGACCTTAGCATACTTCAATGGACTCCAATATAAATGTTAAGCATTCAATATCATTCAAACTATCAAAAAAACTTATTCTTCTCAAACATTTAATACCAACATAAAAGCTTCTTAAGGATACTCACTTTCCTTCATAGTTTTGTTCTTGATGTCTTCAACCTATCTTCATGACTTTGGAACTTATAATAAGCTTATGAACCTGCAAAATCATCTTTTTTATCACCAAATCACAGCACCCCTATGTTTATACAAGTGCATATACTTGAACGCATGGTGTGATTGGATAACATAGTCTTATCTCCAAGTTGTGGAACTTGCTACTTGAGATAAACCTCCGAGAGAAAGCTAGTTCTTGCTCTAAACTAATCTTACAATCTACTCTAATGCGGGTAAGCTAACTATTATAATCTAAATTTCCAAGGAACCAAGGAGAGAGAGTTCATAAAATGAAAGCCTACACTAAAGTGGTGATACACCAGAAAAGGAGGGTGTGTGAGAGTAGTCTTCAAATCGTGAAATACGGAAGAAAAGTGCACACTAGAAGGGGTGATGACAGTTCTCCATAATCTAGAAAAATGCATTCACAACAATATTTCAAATGTGCACAATGATAATGGATCCCTACAAGAACATAATAATAGACACAATATTCTTGTAATCAAGGTTGAAGGGGCAAGAAGAATGCAAAAAAAACACAGAGAGGAAGATGCATCCACAAACTTATATCTTATTCCTTCTGATATGCACGTTCAATCGGTTACAAGAAAAGGGCCTGGATCACCATGCAAGGAGTCCACAACAAGGGCCTGCAACACATTATCTTCACAAAGCAATTTTGGCAGAGCTTTGCCACAAAAACTACCTCCCTTCACAATGAGCCCAACACTCCCATTTATAGAAAAAATGAGAAGAGAGAGAGAGGGAAAAATGAAAATCCTGAAATCTATCCTTCCACCACTTGTAAGAGGCATTAAATGGAGTGAAATGAATATATATTACTTAAAAGGCTCCCCATACTGTCCCAGTGCTGCGTGAGAAAGAATGATGACCATGGCTCTTAATTGCACTCCGACCACCAAATAAAACAACCTTGTTATGAATCCAGCCACATTTTCAAAAAATCTCAATCAATCTCTCATCAAATCTAGAATTTCTTGATTTTTTTGCATCAGGCTTGGAGCCAAGATTCCAACGGTACCAATTTTGTGTGATTTTGTTGAGAAATGCAAAAGTTATGGCCTTACGAGTGCGGGAAGGCTATTTTGGGTCTAACAGGACGTTTTCTATCATTTTGGGAATGAGCATTAAGCTATTTGGAGCCGAATATTTTTCTTTTATTTAAATATATCTACCCTTGTTAAAAATAATAAATATAGCATGTCGTAGAGGAGGTCGTGCTTTCGTTCGAGAAAGTCAATTTTGTGAAAATCGGAGCTGGAGTCAAAAGTTATAGCCGTTTGAAGTTCACGGGTCAAGCGTTGACTTTTCTTCTTTGCCTTCACTGTTTGTTTCGGCTTTCGCGTCCTTCGCATAATTTTTTCTGGCTGTCCCGGATGCATTCTCTCACATCGGCCAATTCGGGCTTCCCTTGTCTCTTTCTGCGGCCTTTTCACCTTTTAGCGTCCTCTGGCATCACTTTTGTCATTGCATCCCAGGACAAAAATCTCGAAGCTGCCGAAATGGACCGTCTTGCGGAAAATTGGCGATTCGTGTCCCTCGCGTAACTTTGTCTGGCTGTCCCAAATGAATTCTCCCAAACTACTGAAATGGACCGTCTTGCGTAGAAAATCGGCGATTCGTGTCCCTCACGTACTTTTGTCCCGGCTGTCCCAAATGCGTAAAACAAAAACTTGACGATTTTCCTTGATTTCGGCTATTTCGGCTTTTCACGTCCCTCACGTCCCGATGTCCCAACTATCCCGCGGACCACCTGGAATAAAAATGTCCGACTTAGCTGATTTTCTTTGTATTTCTACCCCAAGCTTGGTACGACGAACCTCGGTATGACCCTTGCAGTACGATCCGCACCCTTGGACTGAAATGCTTTAAACTAGTCTTTGACCTTATTTTTGCATTTTTGGATTTTTTCTAACTCGTTGTGATTTTTTTCTTGGATGGGAGAGTTAGCCGGGGACCCCAAAACATGATTTTTGCCTTGAATCAATCTACTTGCTCGGGATTGAATAATTTGATGCATGTTATCAAAATTACCTTGAGGGGTGAATTTTGGATAACAATCTTCTTAGCTCCCCCAAGCCTCTTATCTTTCTCTTAACTAATTTTACTAATTCAATAGATATCTTGCAACATATACTAACTTATTTTATGATAGAACTGTAATATATTTTCCTTTAAGTAGAACTAGTACTACTTTTTCTTGACTTCATGGAATAAACTCACGACTTATGCAAATGAAACAACATAAGAATTTTTACATCCCTTTGACCATCAATTTCATCATCACATAGCCTAACTAGCTCCCTAAGATCAATCTCACTTATCTTGAGCATAAAAGTACTACTTTATCAACCTAGAACTATTACATGCATATCTTACGATGATATACCTCACAACACCATGAATTCTCCATGATATGATAGAAAACACTTCAACAATATATTCCTCAAGAAAACACGTATTTTTCCTTCAAATGCTCTAGAACAAGATACTTGATAATGACATAACAAGAACTTGATGAATCCATTAGGGTCTTCAAATCTGTTATAGAATTATATACTTCTATATATTAGGATCACATTGGTCATAATACATCAATCCATTACTCACGGACTCATAACTTAGATTACTAATTATTCAAGCACATAACATGATTCCAATCTTTCAAACAAATTTCTAAGCCTTATCGACCAACTTGAGGCTTATAATAATGCATCATTACTCCATGAAAAAATACAAACATACTTATGTTGTACCTTCTAACAGCTAGCTTTGATTATTTAACATGACTCGAACCTGTCGAATCTATAAATGACTTCAAGTATCTAATATGAGAAACTCAACAAAAAACCTACATGACACCATGATTGTACTAGATATTCTTATTGTACTTGTTACACTTACTACATGATTTTTATGATTGATGAATGCATCTAAAATCATAGGACATACATACCTAGCCATACTATCTAAAACAATAATCTTAGGGGATTCCAATATCACCTTGGTACTTGTCGGTTGACCTCTTCAACCTTCTTCCGATCCTTGACCTACAAGAATTCATGAATTTCTCATTCATCATAATTATGCTTAGATGGACTACCATGATTCACTCTTGGTTCCCATATCTTATCTTGCTATCTCTCCTATATTGTAGGACCCTGAAGCATATTAAATTTTTCCTAAAGGGACCATGAAAACAAATTTTTAAATATGACAAACATGATGGTTGTTATAGAAAGAAACTTCACTCTTACCTCTTTTCGGCATGAATTCAAACTTATTTTATGGTTATATGAATCCTCATTCTTAGAGATCCTTCTAACACATTTCCTTGCTCTATGACCAAATTAATCATAAGCATAACAATAACCATTGAAAAAAATAGCTACTCATTGCATTAGGTTTCCTAATAGGTTTAGGTATCTTGTATTCCATATAAGCATCCTCCTTCTATGAACAACATCTTCTAGACTTGTGTCATCATCCTTCATGTTCTTATTACCAAGATTGTAATTTCATTTGTTCTTCATGATGTATCCAATGAATCCAAGAAATTTCATATCACCAACAACCTTTTGACTATCCAAGAGATCATCTAGATTCTTGGAACTTTTCTCAAACTTCTGAAAGGATCTTACCTTTCTAGCATTTGTTTGAGTCCCTTGTACCTTATGGACTCAAGTTCATCTCTCATACCGATGAAATATTCCTCCTTATACTTTAGGTATATATTTACAACTCTCACTTGAGTTTCCAACTCATAGATTTCAATCAATGTCTCTCTATAAGAAGATGAATCTTTTCTTGATAATATTTAACTTGTTTGTTCGAGTTTCTTTTTCTTCTTCTTTGCATGCTTCAACTCTTCTTGAACACACATCAACTCAATTTCAAGATCATCTTAAACCTTATCTTCATTTGAACCTCCATATATAGAACCTTAAGTTTTAGAGCTCCAAACTCCTTTTTCCATTGATAGGACTTCAATATCAACATCGTCATTATCATAATCATAATAACTAGTTTGACTACTTACCTCACATGATCTACAATCCTCCTTAGTATAAATGATTCTTTCGCACTACTTATTTATGTTAACATTTCTGAACTTATTCTTTCTTTTATCATACATGTGGTACCTATTATCCTTAACTTTATCTTCAACATGTTCTTCATCCTTATGCTTATGAGGACACTTACCTACAAAACTCCCTTTCTCACCATAGTTGAAAGACTTAAAGGTAAACTTTCCCTTATACTTACGAACCTATCTCCAACTTCCTACAAAACATAACAATCAATTAATCATCATGAATATCATAAAAATCATCATTTAATATCTTCTTACATTTTGAATTCCTTTCATCTTTGAATGTTTCTTCCTTCTTAGGAGTTATATCAACACATCCTCATCTCATAAGAACTCAATATACCTTAGAGTTCATCCATAATAAAAGTACTTAGATCTATGGCTTCCTCTATAGTTGAGACTTTAGGATCAAATTTAGGAGTGATAGATCTTAGAACCTTTGTACTATAAAATATTCTTTCACTTCTTCTCCTAATCCTTTAATGGAATTAACCACATGATCTAATCGAGAAGGTATGGAGAAATGGTTTCTTCTTCCTTCATCTTCAAACTTTAACATTGATTCATATAGGTCGTGACAATTTCCAAATTCACCTTAGTATCACATTCATAAATTACATGTAGCTTATCCCACATATCATTAGTTGTAGCATACTACATAGCCTTCAAAAATTATAACTCATCAAACAACAAAAATGGAATTCATTGGCTTAGAATTCTCATTACTTGCATTCTTTCCTCCGCATTTTTTGGAGGAGTTTACAAAAAAATATATTCATCTAAAAATGGTTGTCAAATATCACATCCCAAGGAAATAATGTGATTAATCATCTTGATGCTCTAAAAATCATAATTTTCACAATAAACATAAGAGCTTTAATAGTAGAGAAACCACATTTTGAATAGCCGTATTTTTCTTTAAAAATATCACCTCAAGCTTCTTAATCTTGATTCAAAGGCAATGCTTTATGATACCAAATTTTGGGATCACAACCATAGAGGTTGTGGTGAACCGATGGGAACTATAACTTATTTAAACATTTATATGCATCAACCGTTCAATTCAACTTAACCATTAAGACATTCCTTAAAAAAATAACCATTAGATGATAAAATGAGAAAAAAATAACACATGAATGCCAGATAAAAGTGAGAAATTTTGAAGGGGAGAGGAAACACGTTGAAAGAAATATTTACTACAGAAATGAATCAGAAAAAAATTCGAGCACCAACCCAAAAATGAGTACTAATCCCTATGTTTAGTCGACACCAAACCCCAAAATTTGCACCAACCCCTAGATTTATTAAATAAACAAACCTAAATGGAGGATACAAACCTTAGATGACACAACACCAACTCAAAAAACTATTTTCTTTTCAACTCTTAAACTTTACACCCATGACTAATGATGAACCTTATTAAGATTTATTTCCTTCTATCCTCTCTAAATCTTCCGTCCTTTCTTACACGCTCAAGATATTATTATTCAAAATGATTAGGTCTAATAACCTACCTCTCCAATAGAAGCACACCCTCTATAACATCATGACACACTCCCTTCCCTCTCTACATTATCACAATGATCTTCTTCACCTCTGTACTCTTCCCTCTTTCTCACACTTTCTCATACCATTTCAACCACATAGATAGGTATTATTAACATGTTTACATACATGAATTAAGCCTCCAAAACATATAGGTCATCCATAATAGGACATTTATGACCACATTTCTCTATAAGGTCTCAATTAGGCCTAATGCACTCAAACTACCCTCTCGCCAAAATCAATACCACTTGGTCGTACATGGCCACTATCAAAGCTCATGCATCACTTAGAAACTTATTATAAGTCCATTTCCTTTCATTTACATTCTTAAGTAACTATGTATCCTCAAAACATAATATGAAGACACAATTAGAAGCGACTTTCCTCACTAAGTCTATGACCTACAAAACAAATCCTCAAAGATTTAATCCAAACTAGCATCAAATCATCTCGATCATGAAAGTGTGATACATGAATGGAAATATGATAACATCATGTTCATTAAAAAATATTCATAATACCATCACTTAAATATTAGAATCCCAAAAATACCTCTGCAACGAGGACCGCTAAAACTACAAAAAAATCATGTAAAACTAGTCATGCTAGAATGAATTTCACATACATGAAGAAAGGGATAAAAAGATCTGAAACAAAAATAGAAATTTATAATGACTTCCCATCTTCCTCAAACATCAATTTATTTAACATGCAGTTCAAAGCAGGGAGAAAACACTTATTAAACAACTTGAAATTGTTGTGTGGTCAACTCGATGTCAGAGACACCTAAATGATGTTGAGATAAATATGGAGGAGTTATCTACAGCCTCAAATCAATAACCATGGTCAAACAATCCATTTTCGGCCATATTTAGAAAGATATCATCCATCAGCTACCTAATAAGTGTTTAAGAATGGTTTTATACATCCTTAGCTTCTTAACAAATTTTCATAAAGATCTCCCCCAAACAACAAATTAATTCAGGGAACATTAAACTAGGACCCTTCCCCAACTACCATGAAGATATTATCCTCTCATGCATACTTCAAATGTTCAAACGAGCATCAAAGATACCACCTCGAACTAGGTTATCAACTTTTTAAGAACTCGGTTAATTAACTAAAATATGAATTTTATTGTTAATATAAGATGTACATCAATGTACAAAATTCCTAAAATAAATAAAGAAAATGACATAAGAAACTAAGTAAATAAAAATATGAAACCCTAATTAATAATTAGGATTAGAAAGAGCTTAGTTGTTTTGACAATTGTTTAGGACTATGTCACGAGAATAAATGAGATGAATAAAATACATATAGGACCACACACAAGCTCCATAAAGTACAATACCAAGCTATTTTTCTTGAATGGGGTGCTTGAAGAAGGATGAGGGTGCACAGGATTCCCTAGTCGATTTTGGGTGCCTTGGTCTATGCGAGGTGGTCAAAAACAAAACTTTCGGGGATGTTGGATGATCAGAAGAATTTTATGTCTATCACGTTGATGTCATTGAATTTTGTTGTATGTTGTTGTTAATCAAAGATTAAGAGAAGAATTGTAAAACCACAGATCAAACATCAAAACCCTAAAAAGAAACATGCAAATGAAGGGGTTGAGTTGTCCTCAATGGCCATAATGGTGGGCTTACTAAATGAGTGCAACACTACATTAAGTGTGTGAAAGTCATTCACTATGTGCTCTTGTGTTAGTCAAATTTTTGAAATAGTGACCTATAACTAGATGTATAAATGTAATAAATCACGGATGGAATAGAATAAAATTCCCTCCTATGCACTATGATAGAGATGAACTAACCTTGTCCCTTGTTATGGAGCTACATTGATGTAAATGGATGTTATCATATGTGGTGATAGTAGTGACTAGTGCTTGGTCCCTCATTATGATCTCATAACTTTATATTTATATAGATCTCTTATTCTAATTTTTGATTAACCTTGAAGAGGCGAGATAAGCAAAAAAATAGAAAGCTAAAATGGCTAAAAAATGCCCAAAAGATAGAGATAAAGTGGGGAAAGGATCGGGGGTACCCAAAATGGGACTAGGGCTGTGGTGCTTAGTATTAGCAGGGTTCCTAGTCGGCGATAAAATGATGCAAAACAAAAAAAATAGATTGGGCATTTATGTCCGGGAGGTCGGCGGTGAGGACAAAAAAAAAAAAAACGTAAAATGGCCAAAGAAGGTGATTAATTATTACTTTCTTCACTAAAAACCATATGAATAGTATTATGAAACCGAGATTAAATAATACCCTAAGTGCATGATTTTGTGTCTACATTTTCCCCCACTTTATGTTGATGAGCGAAATGCTCGGTAACATAAAGTAGATAAAGATGTGTATCTTATGTCCTTATAGAGGATGTAGAAAGTATGCATGGAATAGACAAAGCGTGAAGTGACAATATTATGGGCGTGGAGAATAAATATTTAAAAGAAAAAAGTGATTAGAGTGAACATAAGGCGGAAACGCATTTGTAGTTTTCGATGTGTGTTATGAACCTACATGTTATTATGAGGTGTTTACTGACATGAAAATCTTGTTGTTGTCTATTTTGTTGTATTTTGTTATTATTTTTATTACGACATCATTATTGACTACTTGCTTCTCATATGGTAAGACACTGTAAGGAGAAGATGATCAAGTAGTCAAATACACATGTATATATGTCAAAAATGCATGCATATAGTAAAAAGTATGTAATGGAAATGGAAAATTTAAAAGGAACATGTGAAACTTATCGGGATGATAGAAAGGTTATAGAGAGGATATCTTGTACTATAATTTTTTTGGGTGATCTCATGCCACCACAGTTTGAAGAATTATAGGGAGAAAGATGCATTATTCTCAACCTATAACTACTTCCTTGAATATGTGTGAATATATCTCTATATTTCCTAGTTTTTGGGTGATATGACACCATTGGATGAAGTAGTGTAGAGAGGAAATCCATTGTATTCTCTAACATGTAACTACTCCCTAGAATGTTAAGGAAAACCATGTCTGTAAAATATGATGTGTACGAGGTCTCATAGAGATAGTACGAAACCACTCGTTGTATAACCTACATTGTCAAGGTTGGAAAATAAACTAAAATGTGCTGGTAGAAAGTGTTATATAATGTGTGAAACCCTAATGATTCACCACTCTTTGGGGGTGCATGTGACATCAGCGATAGGAAAATATTGCCCCAAAGAGGATCGACCACGTAAATTGAGCCGTGTAGTGGGGAGGGAATGTGCTTAGTAGAAACCAAGGTGCACATAAACAACGAGATAGAATACATGTGTCGAGTATGAACATGCATATATATAGAAGACAAGTGTAAGCTATGCGAGATAATGTGTAATCAAGAATGCAAGTAAACACACAAGAAAGCAATATAGACCGCCAAAATGGAGTTACAAACATGGGAAATCACTCAAATTTTTTAAGAAACTTAAGGCCATAATGGTTACATAACAAAAATAAGTGTGCACACCAAACAAAGAACAAGGCCCGCAAACAATAACAAACAAAAACAAGTAAGTATTAACAACAAATAGCCATAGAAGAAAATAATCCTGTAAAAAAAAATGTTGCACGTGAAGCACCCGTTAGTATGTTAGAAAGATAACCAATATGTCAAAAGCATTTATATGAAAATGATGTAGAGTGCTATGTACAAAATAAAACAATAACACCTAGAAGAGATGAATGAGGATTCCCATGGAACCGTTATATGAGTGATAGAAGGAAAACATCCATGTTGCATGTAAGATACCTATATCTACAATCACAACTGAGAAATAAGTGAATGTGCATGTGTGTATGGTAAAAATAATGACATACATGAAATCTAACTAGCATGTGTAATAAAACGACCATATATAAGCAAATGGAAACAAGAGTAAAAGAAACCAAGATATGTAATATGTTATGGATGGATGGAATGGAATGCAAGATAGATGATAGGAGCCACATGTCCCCCAAGCCAATGGAGTTGTATACAATGAGGTTCCTTTAGTTTTCCCCATCACGATCAGGAATAAACTATAAATGAGAGTGTGTCATCGATAAATGGTTGAAGTGTGTGTTGTGCCTAATGTGCTACGAGGAGTTTGTATATGTAGGGATGATGATATGCGACCTAGAGATGATGTTTGTGTGACCCTATAGCCGAAGCGTATATCATGAAAATATGATCAAAGGAGTGATGATTTAGCCTAAAGCGTATATCACTACAAGATGAATAGAGGGAGTGGTGATGTAGCCTAAAGCATATACCACTATAAGATGAAGGAATAGGTGACAATTTATCCTATAGCATATGTCACTAACCTAGTAATGTCGCATGATAGAAGGTCGAATGATGAATGTGTAAGTATGATAAGGTCCATTTTATTTGTAAACCCTCGGTAGTCGAGTATGGAATGAGGAACTAAAGTGCATCATAGGGTAGTGAGTGCAGAACGTAGAAGAAAATGTACGATGTATGATGATGAAAGACAACCATATGATGTGTGTGATGTTTGATGTGTGATGTGTGATGTTTAATGTGATATGTGTATATAGCCTAATAAAGTAGTATGTAGGATGAGCAAAGTATGATGTTAGAGTCATAGATAATAGGAGTGTGACACATGTATGATGAAGATGGATATGATGTATGATGTGTCAATGTGAAATGTAGACCAAATTTATAATATACTATGTAATACATAAGACATATGAATTGATATATGTTAAGAGTCACAATGTGTAGTAGCTATGATGTCTTGGATGGGGTTCATGTGTAGTATTCCTTGCGAGTCAAGCGTGAACCAAAGCAAAATAGTGTGTCATCGGGTAATGATGACGATAAAATGTGTGATGAGTATGCCTATGCTAGGAGATTGATGTATATCTATGCAAAAAAATGAAACATGTGTTGATGCTAATATGAACGATGAGAGATGTGTGAATAAAATAATGCTATCATGTATTTTCATCTAGAAGATCATTTCTTTGGGGTCATAGTTGAATGGATAAGAATTGGTTACTTGATAAGCAATAGTGTGCGGTTGATAACGTAATGATCTATTGAGGCGTAAGTTATACATACCCATGGCATATTCCTCATTAGTAAATGGAGGAAGACATGTGCATACCAATGAGTTATATTATATGTATAGCCAAGAAAAGAACTACTGCTGCAAATAAAGAGATGCCCAAAAGGGATGAGGAAAATATGTCTATATGATCGGGATCTAGAGCTCCCCAATGTAATAAAAACATGATCTCCCTAATATAAGAGGTTTAGTTTGAGGATTATGTGTGAGGAATATCGTTAGGTGAAAGACACATAGACCATAAGCGAGTCGTGATGTGAACAAACCCATAATAAAGATGAGGAGTGTATGGTGTAGGATAGAGGTATTTAAAATAAAAACCCATTCAAGGAAAACCCTCGAGTTGTACATATCTTTGTCATCACAAGTAGGATCAAATGGAATATGTTCCCCATATGAATCATTTATAAAGAGTGTGTAGGTAAATGGTGGGACTATTGATGTAGGTGGTATATGTGAGGGTGCAAGTGATTGAGCGATGAACATAAACTAGATAGGCCCTTGATAAGGAATCATAATAGTAGTAGTAGTAGGTGGCATATAATAAACTACATGTATCACAAAAATGGCACCCTAAATTGGTGGCAAGTGAGGTGGTTCGTCCATAGGTTGAGGATCATTTGTAGTATCAGTGCATGGAATATGAAGACTAGTATTAGGATCTTGGTCACAATATTGGAATGGATCATTGTCATAAAAAATACTATATTCAATGACTTCATGGAGGAATTTAACACAATGATATACAATAGAAGAGACAGACTTGCATGGCATGAATCCATGGAATCCAAAGTAAATATTTGTAAGAGACTGGGAAATCAATGGCTGATGCGGCGGCCTAGAATTTCATCTGTGAATAATCCAAGTGCACTTGCACATCACTCACCCTAAGTTGAGTGCCCACATGAAGTGTGTAAAGGCACAGAGTTCCTCTTTAGAGTTTTTGTACATAATGTTAGCATGATGATTTTAAACATATTTAGATTCATAACTAGTCATACAACCATTCCATAATGCATAATCTAGATTTATATCTTAGAGAATCATAATAAATGAACTAAACAATGACTATGACAATATTAACCATACAATAACAAGATTAAATTGTGTCTAATACCATTACCCAACCAATATACTCCATTGCATTAAGTATTGTAAAACACATAATCTTCTTGCACTATATAAATATCTCCATGAGCCATGTGTGTGTCAAAACTAGTAGCAAAACTATACAATAACTCACCATACTAAACTATGCAAATAAATACATATTTATAGGGGTGGGGACTTTCCTTCACCACCCATGGACTTCTCAAAATAGATCACATGCTGATAATAGCCACGTTCCTTTGATAGTATGTAAAACATGCAAGTCCTCTAATAATAGATTTATTATAGTTAACTCAAAGTAGAAATCCTATTATTAGTTTAAACTATACATGGTGCTTATCGCCGCTTATTCCCAGAATACCATTGCATGGATCGCAAGTCTTCATCTCTATGTGTGCTCTACACATTATCTCCAAAAATATTCCTTATCCAAAAAAATGGCTAAGTCTTGGCCCAAAGTGTTTTGGCACATGTTTTCTTTTCTATCTTCTGAACCTTAAAATGCACCTTGTTCCCATCGTTCATCCTTCATGTGTCTTTTCCTTAGAGTAAAATTTTATGCGCTTAACAATGGCAAAAAACACAATCTTGTGACAGTTTTTATCCCTACGGTGATAGAACATGTAAAATGAACAACACATGGATGAACAGAACCATCATAAGCACACGAGTTAAAAACAAGATGAACTAACATTATGATAAAAAATACCTAGGACTTCAAGGAATGACATGGGACACAAGTTGATCTCATATCCCTTTTCAATTAAATTGTGTTTGATACCCAAATTGTTAATGTGACACATTATATTAAAATTTGGGTCATTCTCGAAAGTTTGATTATCAGCGAAAGGATTAGACTTGAATGCTATGTGTTGAGAGAATGCATCAACAAATGTTTAGTAGACTAATTCGGGATGCATATCAATGTGAATTTGAGTAGAAGAAAGAAGATTTTCAACTCTATGCCTTAGATCAAGATTTGCAAGAAAATAATTATTTATTGAGATACTCATGATGACTAAACCATATAATTATAAGAATGAACTAAGATCCTATAAGCGTGAAGATTGACTCCAGTTCACAAAAATGATTAAATAGAATCTCAATTTTATTTTTAATCTAGGAAGTACAAAAATGTAATAAATGTCTAAACTAAATAAGGAAATTGACCCAAGAAACTAAGTAAATAAAAATGTGAAACCCTAATTAACAAGTAGGGTTAGAAATATATTAGATGATTTGAAGATTGTTCAAGACTATGTCATAGAATAAACCGAGATAAACAAAATGTCGATACTGACCACACAAGACCTCCAAAAAGTAAAAATTGAGCTATTTGGATGGAATGGGGTGCCTAGAGAAGGATGAGGGCACACGGGGTGCCTATTCTGATTTTTAGGTGCTTTTTACGTGAAGGAGGTCCATAAACCAAACTTGCGGGGTCATTGGATGAACCAAATCCTTCACTTCATGTCATGTTGATGTTGTTGACCTGCATTGTATTTTGTTAATAATCAAAGATGAAGACATGACCAACAAAACCATAAGCGAAACATTAAAACCCTAAAAAGTAAAATATGAAAATAAAGGGGTCAAAATTTCATCAATGACCACAATGGTGACCTTACTAACTAAGCACTACAATACATTTCAGACCCAAATATAGTTCTAAATGGGTGTGTGAAATATGTGCCCTAGGTTCTCTTGTGTCGGTCTCACATTGTGAATTAGAGAGCTATAACTAGATGTAGAAATGTAAGAAATGGTGGATGGAATAAAATAAAACTCCCTCATATGCAGTGTGATGTAGATGAACCAGCCTTGTCCTTTGTGATGGAGCTAGAAGGATGTAAATGGAGTCTTTTATGTATGTAACCTTCATTTGTGATAGTAGTGAGTAGTTCTTAGTCCCTCATTATGGTCTCATAACTTTATATTTATATGGTATTTTCTTATAATTTTGTAATTAACCCCAAAGAGGCTGACCGAAAAAAATATAGAAATATCAAATAGCTAGAAAGTTCCCAAAAGATGGAGATAAAGTCATAAAATGATCGGGGCACCTGAATGGAACTTGGGTGTTGAGAGTTCCCAAAGCACTTACACGAGTGCCTCGGTCAATGCTAAAATGATGTAAACAACAAAAAAACATTGGGCATGTATGTGTGGGAGTTTGGTAGTGATGAAAGAAAGTCAAGAAAAATTTCCAAAAGATGGGGGTTAATTTGTACTTTCTTCACTCAAAAACCATATGTATAGTAGTATGGTATCGGGACTAAATGATACCCAAAGTGTGTGATTTTGAGTCTACATCGAGTCGAAGTAAGAACACAAATTATTTCTCATAATTGAAAACCACGACTGAAAACTTAGACCACACCTTAATAAAAACCCCTTATACCATCCAAAGGTTCACCTTTCCATCTACATGCTTAAAGCAGTCCAAATTACCTCGTTAGGCCCTTTAGGGCTTAAGAATATGTCTAGGTCTGATTTAAAATGGATTATAAATCATGAATACACACTCTAAGATACGTGTGATTGTCTTTACACCTCATCCTCATACTCCCCATGCATCCACCATGCCTGATAATCTTGTTATCCAAAATTCACCCCCAAGGTAATTTTGATAACATGCAAGCAATTATATTGATTCAGGGCAAAAAGTCATGTTTCTAGGGTCCCCTCATATTTGTCTAACTCCCCTGTCCAAGAGGAAGAGAGTAAGTTCTGAGAAAATGTAAAAAAGGGTTCAAGAAGGCAAATAGGTCGATCCAGGAAAAATCGTGAAAATTGGCTAAGTCCTGCTCAAGGTCGCCTCCGGGACGTGTGGGACAGAAAGGCGCGAACCGGCCGGTTCGGCCGAAATCAGCACAAACAGTCCGAAACGCAGCAGGGACAAATGGGACAAAAGTACGCGGCGGGCGCGAAAAGCCGATCCGGCCGAAAGAGGAAGAAAAATTGGCTAAGTGTTGCTCGGGACGTTTGGGACAAAAAGACCCGAACCGGCCGAAATGAGCACAGGCAGTCAAAAACGATTGGGACATCAGGGCCGAAAAGGCGCGAACCGGCGAACCGGGCGAAAAAGGTCGAGTCAGTCCGAAGGCAAATGGGACAAGCGGGACAGATGGACGCGAACCGGCCGAACCGGCCGAAATCAGTCAAGGCAGTCAAAAACAAAGCGGGCCAAGTGGAACAAAAATGCGCGAACCGGCCGAATCGGCCGAAATCAGTCAAGACAGCACTAATCAAATGGGACATCCGGGACAAATGGAGCCGAAGGAGCCGAGGACCAATCAGATCATGACACGTGTCGCAGGAGGAAAAGTCAACGTTTGGTCCGGAAACTTCAACGGCGATAACTTTTGACTCAGCTCGATTTTGATAAAATTGGACTTTCTGGAATGAGCACGACGTCCTCTATGCCACAAAAACTGGATTTCTTATTTTTAATGAGGGTAGATATATTTAAATAAAAGAAACATATTCGGCTCTAGTCAATCAATGCTCATTCCCGTCAAATGACAGAAAACGCTGCTGAGGGCCCAAAGCATTGCCGCGCTCGAGAAGGCCATAACTTTTGCATTTCTCAACGAAATCACACAAAATTGGTACCGTTGGAATCGTGGTTCCAATCCCGACGCACAACAATCAAGAAATTCTAGATTTGATCAGAAATTGATCGAGATTTTTAAGAAAACGTGGCCGGGTTCAGAACAGTGTTTTATTTGGTAGCTGGGAGTGCAATTAAGAGGCATGGTCATCATTCCTTCTCTGCTGCAGCACATGGGACAGTATTGGGAGCCTTTTGCAAGTAATGTATAACCATTCCACTCAATTTAATGCCTCTTACAGGTGGTTGAAGGACAGATTTCGGGATTTCCATTTTTCCCTTCTCTTTTCCTTCTCATTTTTCTATAAATTGGAGTGTTGGGCTCATTGTAAAGGGAGAGTTTTTGGGTAACAAAGCTCTGTCAAAATTGCTTTGTGAAGCCAGTGTGTTGTAGGCCCTTGTAGTGGACTCCTTGCATGGTGATCCAGGCCCTTATCTTGTAATAGAGTGAACTTGTGCATACCAGGAAGCAATAAAATACAAGTTTGTGGATGTATCTTCCCTGCTTTGTGTTTTCTTGCATTCTTCTTGCCCCTTTTATCTTCTACAAGAATATTGTGTCTATTATTATGTTCTTCCAGGAATTCATTATCATTGCGTGTGCTTGAAATATTCTGCGAATGCATTTTGCTAGATTATGGAGAACTGCCATCACCTCTTCTAGTGTGCACTTTACCTCTGTATTTCACACATTTGGAGACTACTCTCCCATCCTCCTTTTCTGGTGTATCACCGCTTTAGTGTAGGCTTTCATTTTATGTATTCTCTTTCTCTGGTCCCTTGGAAATTTAGATTAGAACAGTTAGCTTATCCTGCATTAGAGTAGATTGTGGCAGGTAGTTTAGGAAAGAACCGAGCTTTCTGCGGAGGTCTATCTCAAGTAGCAAGTCCAACTTGGAGATAGTACCCAAGTTATCCAATCATCTTTGTGAGTTCAAATACTTAAGTCTTTGTGATTCGGTGATAACAAATCTCATACATACCTTAAAACCATCATGAAATACCATCATCCTACTTTCTAGGCCATGACGAGGCTTCTTGACCATGCTTACATCACCGCCTCATGATTTTTCACACTTTCACACCTACGAGGAACTTGACATGCTTCATGACATCACCATATCACATCAAAATAATTCATCACACCTACAAGACATCATTCCTACTTAAGACACATTAAAACATTATGCCACCTCATCAAACAACTCATCATGACCAAGCAACACAACATGACATGACATCAATTATAGACAATACCAATCAAGCTTCATGTCCCTTACTTATTTTGACATCAATGAAAAAAATATTTCCAACAATTTTTCCCAAGATTTATGATTTGATGACTTAGACATTAGCTTTAAGTTAACTTTAGGCACACATGAAATTATCACAAATTTTCAACTAAAAGAAGGTCAGGATTGAAACATGCACATCTAATCCCTTTAATTTCCCTTAGATTCTCTTAGCTTCAAGAATATGGAATTATATACTAACAGTGTCAACCACATGAAGGAGGATTTGTTTTGGTACAATAACCTACATGAACATGTTAGCAAGAAATTAAATAAGACTTATAAAACTTAATAACTTTTAAAAAAATCATTAAATTTTAATCAGATAAAATTCATGTAGATGTATATCTAGTCTTAAGTTAATATACCTTATAAATTCAATCTAATGACCCATTAGGATCAACTCTGCTCTTGAAAATAGCAAGAATTACTTCATGATCTAGCTCAAAGAATTTCCACATATTCTTATTTCATAGCCTACCTTGATATTTCATCATCTAAATATTTTTTAAAAAACTAAATGTGAATAGTGGAGTATCTTCATATGCATTTAATTTTTTCAAATAATCACATTTGATTTTTGATAGGATGTCATTGAATTAAGGTTCTAATGACTACCATTGACCTAGTGGGATACTAAAGGTTTTCGCCATCAATGACTAAGGAAGTCAAACATTAAGTTATGTCACAATATCTATAAAAACATACCATATATCACAAAGTAAAAATTAATTTATATTTAAAATATGTTCAAGAATTAATAATTCATAATTTTTTTGCTAGACATGTATGTACATTTTGCGATAGATTAGAGACTTGGTAAAAGTCATGTGGTGTTGTCATATGATCTTAAGAAAAAAGTTGTAATTCTCATGGAGCTTAATATGTGTTGATTGGAATTAGATTTCTATAATTCCATTCATCCACCCACTCTTTGACCCATATTTATTCCAAAAAAATCAATGCATGCTATAAAAAAACATGCCATGTACCTAGTATGAATAGTGCAAGAACTAGCATTTAAGCTAACA
The DNA here is from genome assembly GCA_018340775.1 of Taxus wallichiana var. yunnanensis. Lineage (NCBI taxonomy): Eukaryota > Viridiplantae > Streptophyta > Pinopsida > Cupressales > Taxaceae > Taxus > Taxus wallichiana. The sequence continues at coordinate 164,755,812 of CM031240.1, forward strand.
AGAATTTTGTATCTCACTTGATCCTTTAAATATCATATAATATTAAAAATATTTCCAAATGGTGTTCCTCTATCAATGTTAGACCATTCAACAATGTTTTCTGCACCTATAAAATAATTACTATCTTTGAACATTAATTATTCTCTTGTAATTTCTATTTTCATACGTGCTCCTAAACCATCATGCTCTCTTTTCCCATATCATACCTCAGTAAAACTCCGGATATGGTGTATACATTTTTTCACATGCATCCTTCTTATCTAATAAAAGATTTGTGCATTCTTAAATTGTAATGTGCAATTGTTTAACCAAATGTATTCTTGATTGAAACTAATATTTCAATTATCCAAATTCACATAAAACAACTTGAAACACCATTGCATATATTCTATAGAATGTGTTCAATCGTCACGATGAAAAAATGATAATCTCTTAACTTATTTAGATTTTTTCTTAGTGCTTTCTAATGAGTGCATGAACTCTATATTGTGAAAATAACATCTTGCTTTGAGTTTTAGTATTCTCACTAAACCTCCACTTGTACATATAATCAACAATTCTATATAAATTCAAATAATAAAACAATAGTACCAAGTGGGAATGTTTCCTTATTTAACTTGAATTGTTCATCCAATGATCGAGATCTATATGTGTACCTTTCATAATCATAAACAATTTCCTCTCTGAATTTGACCTTATATGAAGATAGATGTAGTTGTTATATAATAATATCACACCTACTACATTATTTTGCATATTTTAATTGATCTATCACATATTTATATTTTCCAAGACAAACTAATTTGTTTCTTATTGCATGTGTAATCTCCTCATGGATACAAGTTGTCAATTTCAGCAAGCCACCACATATGTTGCATGTGTCACCCTAACATGCATTTATATAAACAAAATTGAAATTTCACAAAATATTCTAGGAATAAATTCTCTTGTTTATTTTTGTGGGACATTTATTCCACATTCTTGCAATATGATGTCAATTATACAAAACATAACGTACTTGAAGGAAACTATCATAATTCATTAAAAATTCAACATGATGCCTACAACAATATGTATTATGCGATCGATTTATTTTCACATAAGATGGTTTATTAATTTACAAAAATATTTTCCTAATTTTAGTTTTATATGTTTTCCTTCTTGAAATTAGAGAACAATTGCGTTTGATGCATATCCAGAAATGTTTTGCATGTGGTTCATGATTATGAAAACCTATTACTTTTTTCATTGTATATCTTTTATTTGGTGAAAAGCTTGTGTCCTCATTCCAAAACTTTACAATTAATTCTTTTAGAATATCAGATGTATTCGTGTCTTTTTGTGGGATTCTATTAGAGAATTCCTAGTAGTTAGTGTTATTGGATGATATAATATTTTCTTCTCCTATTTCTTTCATAAGTGTTTTTTTGTTTACATTCAAATGTCTACTTATTTTTCTAATCAATCATTTGTTCAATGTTTAATCACATATCATATAATTAGTAAGAGCCACGACATTTAGTATTAATATCTTTGTAGTGTTTTTTACCATCTATAGTATGGTATGCCTTATGTATATTTTCAACAATTGCCAAATTTTAACCATCAATATTATATGTTATTAGTCCTAGAGGGTATTTATTGAAGGTATCATTTTTATTGATTTCATTAGAGTGACAAATAATTGACATTTTAAATATCATTTATTATTTAAAAATATTTATTAAAAACTTCTATAGAATTTCTTTTCAAATTTCTCTCAAAAATTGTGTTAGCCATTGGCTTTATAATGTTTTCTTCTATTTCAATTAAGTGAATGGGTTTTCTATTAAAAATGGAAGGAGGTGTTCATAGAGGTAAATTTTTTTATGAATGTTACTTTTCTCATCCATTGTTTCCATTTTATTTTCATAAGTAACATTTGGATTCTAAAGTAAAAGTTCAATGTCATTATTCATATTAAATTATTTATCGGATAACAACATTATCATTCAATTCATTATCAATACTCATTGCAAAATAATTATTCTCCTCATTTTCATTATGTATTTCATCATGTTTTTCTACAAAATTAACAATATTTAAGATAGTGGATATATACCTTTCCCTCTGCACAATTTTTTTCATAGGCTTGATTTCTTTACTCTAATCACTTCTAATTTCTCTAGTGTCTTATTCTTCACCTTCTTCATGTCCTTACTTCTTTCTTATCTCTCATGATTATTATAACATAGATAGTGGGGGTGGGTACAACCTCAACTACTAAAACTCATGCATGAAAGTATAGAATATTTTAGAGAAGAAAGTGTGGGGACATAATTATCATGAATACGCAAAAATAATGTTGGAATGGGAAAGGATTATACAATAAAGTGACGTGAGAATGTTATAATGCACTTTTGTTATAATCCATTCTTGTTATCTTAAATTAGAGAACCATGGGAATTCCCAATGGTTGGAGATCGTTAGAAACCCGAGCACGAGGTTTGCACTTGCTCAAAACAATAAACAACTTGTTTTCGAGAGAAAATGTAAATAAAATTCTTCCACCATAATAAGTCTCACAAAAATGATCAACTCTTTTATTTAAAATATGACTACAAAATAAATGAAACTTTCCTCTTTTCAAATTTCTCTCAAGAAATTTGTTAGTAAATGGTTTTACAAATTTTCATCTATTTCAATTAAGTGAATGGGTTTTCTATTAAAAAAGGAAGGAGGTGTTTGTACTCCGGAAAAGTGACAAGCGGCGTGGGAATCTACGAGCAACTCTTACTGCATACCCAACCTCCACGAGGTCGTGCAGAGATAGGCTGGTGGGGATGGAATATGCATGGGATGCAGACAAACTAGTTAGGCAATCTAATGTCTTCAATACGCACTAGTGGAATTTGTGAATCTAAGGCAAAGAAGGCCCTTCTAACCTGAACTGGTGTGATAGATCGATCGGCAAGGATGACTGCTCGAAGGCTCCAATCAATATCGAGCTCTGGCATGATTCGATCTATGGGTTGTGGAATACGTGGAAAATGACCTGGGATAGTTTCGTGTATGTCTCCAGATAAGGTCATATGGTGGGTAATGAATACAATCGACTCTACGGATGATTCTCTGGCCTAGTCCAGAATTCTCTAGCTTTGTTAGCTACTATATCTAGTAAGGATAGTTGTTCGATGATGGTGGGTGGAAGTGGAGTAGATCTGAATACTAACGTGCGTAGGCCAGTGTCTATATCCGATTGATTTATGGATTCGTTAGGCTGTGGGATTTGTGGATCACAACCGTAGAATCTTGGTTGTTGCGGTCTGCTATGGTCATGTACGAAATCAAGTCCTAATCCCTAGTATCCAGTAATCGTACGCTTTCTCCGCTTCTACGTTTAGACTCAATAAACTGTGTGATTTTCTTGGAATATCTCACGGGCGTTTGTCTGACTTTGGATTCTTAAACTAGTATCTATGTACGTGAGAATGTCTCTGCATCATTTGTGGGACTAAAGGATCCATGACAAAGGTTTGTTCTCTTTCGAACCCTTACACGAGTCATGTGAATATTTTCCTAGGGCAATCTGTAGTTCGGTTGATTTGACCAAAACGTGTGTGCTTGGTCGTCTTCTATATTTAATCCTCTCAATTGAGAGTGATCGGTCGTAAATCATTGTTGTTTGGAAGACTTGTATTCTAAGGTTCTAGTCTATGTCAACTATTGCTTTGTGTGAGGTTGGGTTGAGGCACGATTAGCTCAAATACATATTCACTAGGCTCCCGGGGTCCCGTGATTGTCATACAAAACAAAATGTAAATCTAAGCGCAATGAAGGAAATTATATGGAATAAATCTAAAACATATATGACTTCTATTTTTCTATTTTCTAATTATATGATTTTAAGAAAGTAGCTATTTAAACTATCTAGAAATAACAACTAAAATAAAACTTAAAACAAATAAAATAACCGAGTGTAGTTATTTATCATGTGTAATTTGTAGATCTATTCTAAATAATGAAATAACTTGCTTAATCTATTTGCAAGATTCTCGATCCTACCTTAGAAGTGAGGAGTGAATCATAGTTTCTCAAAAACTATCGATCCCATAGCTTCACTGCGATATCAAGAATAGAATTCTTGAAATGAAGTATTTATCTATTCTATTTGATATGATTCTAACTAGAACTTTGAAAGCTAGAACACTGGATTTTGCGAGCAGTGGCGAATCCAATTGTGTGTGTGATCTTGTCCCCTCGAGTGTGATCTCCTCGTTCCTTTGTGTTCACATGAATCTAGAAAAGCGTATAATGCTAGCATCAAGCAACAATAGATTTTGAGACAAAGGCAGCTCGGAATACGGGGCGAATATAATGCGAGTAGGAGAGGGATAGTGCAAGAGTACATAGCTTTGGCTTATGCAATTCCTAGCGGGATTTCTTGCGAGTCATGCAACATAAAGCGTCCGAGAATCTAAAACTATCATGTTTGAGGAGAAAAACCTATAACTTTAATGGCTTCCTAAGATATTCTACTCGATGGATTGGATAAAACAACAACCTTGTTTGCACAAGTTTGGATATGTGGCTTACCAACGGTTGAAAAATGCTAACTAAGCATGCAAAGAATTAAAACTATGACTTCTAATAGAATAAAAGTGACCGAACTATGAAAATGAGAGCATGAAAGTGAATGAGGGGCAGACCATTTGTTTGAGCACAAGCCATTTATTTATAGCTTTTCATTCACCCAAAAATCAAAACCAAACTGAACTCTAAAACTATAAACAATGGCCAAACACTATTCCAGGGGACCAAAAACATAAATGCAAGCCCAAGTCGGCAAGGAAAAGCTAGTGAAACGTTGATTTTTACGTGAGTCGCGTTAAAATGCTTTCTGGAAAATGTGTAAAGGACCGCCGCTCTGAGCAGGGCGGCGGTTATAGGACCGCCGCCCTGATCAGGGCGGCGGTCATGAGACCGCTGCCCATGTAGGGCGGCGGTTTCATCACTGAAGAGAAAAAGGCCAAGAAAAGAGGGGAAAAGGAGAAACAAAGGACATGGGGGCTAAGCGGGGCATGCGGGATGTTACGCACACTCGAAGAGTTTTCGGATCGGAACACCTTGTGAGGAGACACTGTATCATCATTGGGAACTTGTTGCTTTTTCTTGCGATACTGAGTACCTTACAATTTTGGGTACATACATATTTCCCCCTCGGAGAAGCGTTATAGCCATGAAGAGGTGTAAAATGGTGGAGTGCAGTATGGCGGTCCCGAAATGGGATGTTAGAAGTTATACGACACGTCAGGTGTGTTGAAATGATGCCATCAATATTCCGCTACTGCAAAATGAAAAGAGAACTCAAGTGTAGATAGACACAATAGTTTTAAAAATAAACGCTAAGAATAACAGGGAATGAGAATGTACCATTTGTGCGGGGATAGGAACTTACCTCCATCGGCACTCAAACTTTGTGAAAAAGTCATTTTTAAAATGAAACAGAGTGCTATATATATGAAAGTGGGCCCATTTTCCTATTCATTTGTGCGAGTCGATTTGATTGATTTTGAGCTCTAGGACCCACGGTGACGGTTTCTTGCATGAGTAGAGTTGAAACATTCGCAGCGAGATCATGATCATGCCTCCACGTGCGGAACACCGACCTCAGCGATCACAGGTTAGTTTTCTTCAGTTTATTGTTTTTCCCCCCTTAATTTTGAAATGCTAAATACTCTGCAATGGGGGGGTCATTTTTGAAAATGCTAGTGTTAAAAGGTCCACCTAGGGGGGCGCCTACTGGGTAGGTTCTTTTTTTAAGTTAAATGGCCATTTTTACACTTTTTAGGCCTTTTTAGGTTAAAAACCCGCGTGGGTTTTCGGACCACGACCGCCGCCCTGGCTAGGGCGGTGGTTACATGACCGCCACCCTGTTCAGGGTGGTGGTTACACGACCGCCGCCTTTAAGGCGGTGGTTACAAAACCGCCTCCCTGCTCAGGGCGGTGGTTTTGCACAGAATGCAAAAGGAACTTGTTTTTGAGATTGTGTTTGTATTTTTAGCATTTCTACGTGTTTTTATGACTTTCTCAGTATTTTCGAGATACTGCAACTTGTTTTGTGTGTTTTTGGGTGTATGGAGGCGAGAGAGGAGTAAATCCGATGGAGTCGAGAGAGAGGAGTGTGATTGGCTCCTAGGGGTACTAGATGCCCTCTCACGGGATGAGGAGGACACGCTTGAGGGTGGCATATTGCACATATCGTGCGTGCCCCATGTTGCACCATCTAGTCACATCCTTTGTGACTTATTCTTTCTTGGGATGCGAGATCGGAACACCTTGGGTGATTACAGGGAGTCCGTGGTGAGTGGACCATTACATCTGGAGGATGTCTCTTTGCATTGCTGGGGTCCCAATCATCATTGGGAGCGACTCACTTTAGAGGCAGCGAGCTCACGGTCACGCAGGCGCACGGTGGGCGACCTATATGGGAGATACTGACCATCTCCACGGGGTCGAAGAAGGGGGTGAGAGTTGATCCATTCCTTCTTTGCCCATCCCCGTATTTCGACAGGCCATCATGGGGATCCTTGCCTCGAGATTGATCGGGGACAAGGGAGGGGACACATTGTTATACTGCTGGGCCCCCATTATTGCATAGATAGAGGGGCACGGTCGGATATATGCTTGGGGAGCAGACATTCTTGGGACCACCTACCATGATCTATACAGGGTGGTCCGTTTACAGGGGCAGTCATTGAGCCACCCGACTCTAGTCATGAGTTGGGTTTATGAGCATTTCATCCCCTATGGCAGGGGTGTGGAGGTGGCAGATCCTGGAGCTGTTAGGGCAGCCAGATGGACAGACATGTCGGTGCTTAGAGCACCTCATCAGCTAGTTACCTCCCTGACTACTGCCGACATGGAGGCGACACCGTATCAGACCATGGCGGGCATATGGGGCGAGGAGACTCTTACCTTGATCTCCTGCTCCACCACAGGGCAGCTCATTGATAGAGTGGGACGAGTGGAGGTGCACCCCTTTGGCCGGGTTCCTCAGCAGTTTGGCCTACCATATACGGGTATGCTTCCCCAGTGGCGCCGGTCTACAGATCAGTTCGTGAGGCCAGAGGGGGGCCTAGAGGCCGAGGTTGGACAGTGATTACTCCTGGCATTCCCATTGCAGCCAGGAGGATAGTTCGTGCTAGAGGGAGAGCCGGTGCGCCTCAGGCACCTTTACTCCGGATTGCCGCGGGTCCTACCCATAGCAGCGATGACCCTATAGAGGTAGACTCGAGTCTGAGGAGTTTACGGGGGAGAGACAGAGGACAAAGTGATCTGAGTGGCATGACACTCAGGATATCATGCAGGCAGAGAGGGCTGAGTAGAGCGCAGAGAGGGATACTCTAGTTTCAGAGGAGCCACTCTCCCAGGGCCATGGTGGAGAGGATGAGTCCGTTGCGGGGCGACACGTTGCTCCTGCCACAGGAGCAGCCCCTCAGTCGGCAGTGGCATCCGCGGCAGGTGCCGGCCCCAGTGACCCATCCTGGAGGCCTGGTGATCCGAGTAAGTTACCCTTTCTCCCTTTTAATGTTTATTTGTAGGCTCTCCTTAGTTGTTATTTTGTATCTTTTAGTTTCTTGCTTAGTTTCTAATTCGTTTTCTCCTTTGTTTGTAGATTTGTTGATGAGTGGTGGGACTTGATCCAAGGTATGTACCGATTCTCTGATGATCCCCATGGATAGGACCCATGCAGAGCTGTCCAGTAGATCTTTGGGAGCCCTCATTAGTTGGTAGACATACCTATGTTTTCACTCCCGTATGGCACGTGGCACGGATGGTGTCGACCTTTCGTACGCAGAGTTAGCGGGCTATAGGATGGTTGAGCACCTCATGACGAGCCATTCTCGTGGCGAAGCTGCATTGCTCCTCGAGACCACGAGCCCTCCGTGCATTGAACGCCGTCATACACAGAGTCCCAGGCGTGGCGTGCACCTTCGAGAGGTCGCGTAGGGAATGAGAGGCCATTTGGCTCTCGTGTATTTTGTATTATATATTCTTTTGTATATCACGGGCTCTTTGAGCATTTTGACCATGCTTAGTGCATGATGGCATTGTATATAAAACATTGATCATTTATATATACGCATTCATTCTGGATCAAAATCTTGGCACTCATGGTTTCCTTTCTATTTCCAGTTTCCCTATGTATACTACGATGTATGTTTATATGCTTTTTAGAATGTATGTAATGGAGAACAACTGATGTAAATGTTTGTTTCCTTTTGTGTATTTCACGATCTTTGATATATGTAGATATAATGTGATTTTGAATCTTCGCTTTCGTAAGCAATTTTGGATACCTCATGTTTGTTTTGCGAGTGATGAACACAAAACTAGTATGATGAGCAGATAAACTTGCCCCACTCCTAACTCCACACCACTAGTAAGATGCGAGGGCTCATCACCGAAGAGCTAGAAAGGGCACAAGTTATGAGGTGTAGCTGAAATGATAGTGATGAAAGATGAGAAAAAGCTTTGGTGGAACCAAATAGGAAGCTCTGAAGCTTACTCTACCCGAGTGACTTCATAGTTTAGAATGCAACTTACTTTGCGGTTTATCTAGACTTAGATCCATAGATAACCACATAGTAGACAAAATCTGGGTTTTCGGATTTTAACTTTCTTGTAATTTTGAACATCTGATTCATTTGTTTTTGACTCATAGTTTCAAAGTTTGAATTGTTTGTGTATGACCTTTAATGTTTGCTTGTCAAGAGGACCCCCTACACTTTTCCCCATGCTACTAGTAAGAAGCATGGGTTTATCACCGTGGGCAAGGCATAGGCGAGTAAGGGCATTTCCATCCTTTCCCAACCCTACGTCACTAGTAAGAGATGCAAGCTCATCACCAAAGGTTGGTGGGGCAAGGAAATGTGTAAAATTAAAATTTTCTGTTTTGATCAACGTTTGACTTGTTTATTTGAGTAAAATGTCAGTATGTGCTTATTTCCAAAGAGATATACATATGGGATAGATGTGACACCATGAAGCTTCTAGAACAGACCATAGGCAAGACACCTATCCTAAGAAGAAATCAAAGCGAGAATAAACTTGCAGATCTTGGTATGGTTACCGTTAAGACTTTGTCATGTCTGACTTTATTTGATAAAATGATTCTGAGATAATTTGATGATATCACGAAAATGGAGAGGTATGATTAGAAAGTTTATGCGAACAACATCATGAGTTCGTAATGAATTTCTTTGAGAATAGATTCCTTGATCATCATTTATGTAAGAAACAAGTGGAAAAAATGATCCTAATCTATATGAAGATGCAATGTAAATATAGTTATATAAGTAGTGCTATTTGCTTATGTGTAGAACCGCTTGAGGTGCGCAGGGAATTGATTTGTTTCACCAAATTCCTCACCTTCTAGCATACATAAGAGGTATGCACCGTTTCCATAGTTTTTCATGACTCGGTATGGGCCCAACCATTTGGGCAGAACTTCCTTCCTTTGCCGGTCTTCTTGTTGATACACAGTGTCTAGTCTTAGAACTAGATCACCTTCGTATATGTCATGTTCATAGACCTTCTTGTTATACTCGTCGGCACATTCGGTCAGCAAAGATAAGCTCTATACCGCTATTCAAAGCATCTAACCTAGTTTCATCTAGGCTTTCTAGTTTGGGAAAGAGCGTTCTTCTCTGTAAGCGTCTTCATCCGAGAATCCCTTGTAATGAAATGCGGAGACCGGGTATTTCGACTGAAGTGGGAGAACTGCCGCCCCAAATACTAGAGAGAAAGGAGTTGCTCCCATTGGTGTTCTTATTGAGGTTCGGTGGGCCCATAAGGCCGAGATATAACTTCAAATGCCAATCTTGTTTGTTTTCTTTTACCATTTTAAGGAGAATGGATTTCGGTGTCTTGTTCGTCGCTTTCACTGTCATTGGCTTGAGGGTAATACACGGAAGCCGTATGATGTCTTATCTTAAATTTTTGCATAGCTCATGAACCTCTTCATTCTTAAAGAAGTTCCATTATCGGAGATAATGATTTGCGAGGATCGTACTACTGCAAATGATTTGGTTCAAAATGAACTTGGTGATTACGGAACCAGTACAGTAGTAAGAGGCATAGCCTCTACCCATTTGGTAAAATATTCAGTGGCCGTGATTATAAAATTATGGCCGTCTGTGGATGAGGGAGAGAATTTCCCTATTAAGTCTAGACCCCATGTAGAAAAGGGCCATGGAGTGGCGATTGGTTGCAGAGCTTGTGTCGGCATGTGGATCTCATGGGAGAATTCTTGGCACTTATGACACTGCGTACAAACTCTATCAATCGCATCATGTTCTAGAGTGGGCAGAAATAGCCCATTCGATGTATTTTGCAAGCAGATGGCATGGCCACCGAAGTGGCCCCACATATTCCACGTGGGATTCATGGAGAATCTTCTTGGATTCTTCGTGCCGACACATCTTAGGAGCATTCCATCGAATGCTTTTCGATGAAGAGCACTTGCTCTATAATGGCGTGTTGGCTACGATAATACGTAACCGCCTTCTTTGTTGTGGTGTAACTCCTTAAGTACGTATGGTCCATGATATAGTTAATGATATCAGTGTACCAGGGACACTCAGAGATAGAGGGTCGGGTTTCGATGTAGTATACACACTCATCTGGAAAGTCTAAATCTACTAAATCACCTCCATCTAATGGGTTATCAGCTAACCAATCTGTGATGATTTGTCCTTTAACCGACTTCTGATTTATAAATGTTAATTCAAATTCTCCCATTAAGGTTATAAAACGTCCAGCCTTTTTAGACAAGGATCCTTGTGTGAGGAAAGTTTGTAAGTGGTCTGTTTTTACCATAACCCTTGTTTCTTGATTCAGCATATAGTGTCTTAAGCATTTAGTAGCAAAGACTATGGCAAGGCATTCTCGTTCTGCCTGTGTATAACGTGTTTCATAGTCGAGCAGTGTTTGGCTGATGAAATAAATCACGCGTTCTCTCTTGTCATCGTCTTCTTGGGCCAACATATAGGCCAGCGAGACATCGGTAGCTCGTGAATACAAAATTAACGGGCGGTCTAGCTTAGGTGGCATTAGCGTAGGTGGTGATAACAGGAAACGCTTAACTGCATCAAAGGCTTCATTGCAGTCTTTGGTCCAATCAATGCTATAATCCTTCTTGAGTAAATTGTTGATTGGATGAATGGCGAAGCTTAAGTCTGGGATAAATCTCCGGATTGCACCCAGTTTTCCGAGAAATGACCTGATTCCAGATTCATTTGAAGGTGGGACCATTTCGAGGATAGCCGAATTTTGGTTGGGTCAACATCTATTCCTCGTGACGATATGATGTAACCTAGGAGCTTTCCTCCTGTTACACCAAAGACGCATTTCTCTGGATTTAGTGTGACTCCATATTCTATTAGGCGTGAAAGAATGACGCGGAGTACTTCCGGATGGTCACAACGCTTCTTGGCCTTAGCCAACAAGTCATCTACGTAGGATTCCATGATTTTATGAATTAAATCATGGAATATATATGTCATAGCTCACTGGTATGTAGCACCAACGTTCTTGAGACCGAATGGCATAACAACGTAGCAATAGGTTCCCCAAGGAGTTATAAACATGGTTTTAGCTTGATCTTGCTCAGATATTTTGATTTGATTGTATCCCGAGAATCCATCCATGAGAGACAAAAGTTCAAATCCAGTTGTTGCATCAACAATGACATCTATGGATGGTAATGGGAAGTCGTCCTTAGGACATGCTTTGTTAATGTCTCGGAAATCTATGCAGATGCGTATCTTTCCATTCTTCTTGAAGCAGGAATGATGTTAGATACCCATTGGGAGTAATCGACTGGTTTGATGAATCCTACCTGGAGGAGTTTTATTACCTCCTCCTTTACCATGAGAGCTACCTTGGGTTTCATGGGTCTAGATTTTTGTTTAAGCGGCTTTGTGTCTCGATTTAGTGACGAGATTGTGCACCGCGATGTGGGGTGCGACTCCTGTCATCTCCTTATAATTAAATGCAAACACCTTCTAATGTTCTTTGAGGATCCGAGTGTGTATTTCTACTTCTTCTGGGGTTAACGAGGATCCTAGTTTCAAAATCCTTGGTTCATCTTCTGTTCCGATGTTGACATCGATTGTTTCTTCAATCAAAGAGGCGTTACCCTCTTCAAACTCAGGTGGTGCTGGAGGTAAATCCAAATCATCCCTATTTTCTACTGCGTATATGCTAGGTTCCATTTGTGAGGGAAGATCCATCACGGGATTTCCGAAGTAGGAAGACGAATGTGGAATTAAGGAAAAATATAGCATATGATAGGAGAGATGTAGTGCTGCATAGGCGTTTAAGTAATCCAAAGTGGCCATATCACTATCAACATGGTCTAGGATGGTAGATTCACTCTCATTTAAAAGGGGATTTGTCATTGTTTTTATCAATGGTTCATCACGAATGGACACCATGAAATGGGTGTCTTCTAACTCATTGCTTGGAGTAAAACATGATGCTGAAGTTGCTATTGAATCAGCGAGAATATTTTTCTCTCACGGGATTGCTTCAATGGATATGAAGTTAAACACCTTGCTTAAATCTAATACAACTTTTTTGTAAAGCTGCAAGTGTTTGGCTTTGGTTTCGTATACTTCAGAAACTTGGTTTGTCACTAATTGCGAGTCTCCTAAGACTCTGATGTTATCAACACCAATTCTTTGGCTAAGGTGAGGCCAAGGAGGAGGGCTTCGTACTTAGCGTCGTTGTTTGTGCATTCAAAATTTAGCTTAAAGGCAAATGGCAGGACTTTCTCTTCGGGTGAAGTAAGAATTATACCTGCCCCTGCTCCATAATGGCATTTAGCTCCATCGAAATGGAGAGTCCAATACTTAGCCGGGAGTATAGATGTTGGGGTATCTGCTGCGTTTGCGCACTCTACTTCCACCATGCAGAGATCCTCTGCTGGAAGAGAACCAACACCTAGGGAATATCCTATGCCTACTGAATCAAATGGTAAGAACATTGGTAAATCTTGTTCTATTAACTCAATGATTTTTGCAGTAGTCCCTAATGATACCATTTCTATAGTGTTAGCCTTATCTTTGGGGTTGGGGTTGTTTTGGCTATGCTGATAGTTTCAAGATCTGTCGTAGGTACCAACTTTTCCTCTAGTTTTGTGTCGGTGGGTTTATTAAGTTAGTTTGTTGGAAGTTCAAATTCGAATGCACACTGGTCTTTTCTTTAGGTCAGCTAGGTGTATATCGAAAGGTTTTGGATCACCTTTGGCTACAAATACCTTTCCTAGATGCAGGAATCTTACTTCTTGGAATAACGTAGAAGGGATTGCCTTCATTCGGTGTATCCATGGTCGGCCGAGGATCATATTATAATTAGTTTCCCGATCTATAATATAAAACTCAGTCAGGATTGTTTTGGGTCCTAAGGTGACCGGTAGTATTATAGTTCCTATTGAAGTGGCTTTAAGGCTATCATAGCCTCTCAATGTATTTCGAGTGGTGGAACAGTTTGTTTCCCCATATCCTAGTTTTTGGAGGAAAGAGAAGGGGACTATGTTAACTGCGGCCCCATCGTCAACCATTTCCCGTTTTACGTAGTTATTATAAACCCATACTTGTAAGTGTAAGGCTGGATCACCTCGGCGTACAATATCAGCATCTGTAGGAATTTTACTTATTTCGAATATGAATTCGACATCCTTGTCCGGCTGCCCCGGAGGGTGGATATCAAAATCTACGTGATTTACTTGTGTTTCAGGAGGTGGAGTGATGTTAATTAGATGACCTAAACCTAATGCTTCTAAAAGAGCAACTCTGTGAGTAGGAGAGTTCTTTAGTAAGTCCAAAAATGAAATGTGTGAGAAGGTCTTTGTTAGGTCGCTAATTAAATCATAGGCACCCACGGGTTTTTCTACTATTTGTTGACTCTTATCTATTTCTGGAAAATGACTTGGGCTTGGTTGAGAGAAATACTCTCGTGTTCTTGTTATAGCTTCGATAGGTAGTTCAACATCTAGTTCTACCAAACTGACTATCTTGGGTCTCGGTTGATTTCCTAATTGTGGCGCCTGATGGATTTAGTGAAGTCGAGGCTTCATGATCATTGTTTTCCGTCATTGCACCCTTGTTCGTCCCAGTTGGATTTAGTCTGTTATTATCATGATTTGGGAGTGGATCGTTAAAGATCTTGAGGGGAGCATTCTGAGGGGAAACTGCCCCTGCGAGCGTGTTTGGTGGTGGTGACATGGGATCCGCAAAAACAAATGCGTGAAGAACTATCTTTGTTCTTCTCGGCAAACGTTGCATAAATTTATTGTAGTCACAAAGCACATTCTAGTATCATGACCCCGAATTTTGTGGAAACCACAATATGAATTGGGATTGTAATTCTGGTTTGTTGGTTTGGTGTATATTGTGGCCTAAAACTCGAGTCAAACTCGCCTATTAGGATTAAAATTTTGCATTTGTTGTTTACGGCTTTGATTTTGGTTTTGATAACCAAATGAGCTTTGGCTTGGCCCTTGTATGGGATTTCGCCGTTGTTGTTATTGTTGTTGTTGTGGATGGTTAAAATCCACTGTATTGATTGTCGGGGTAAAGTTGTTGTTTCGTTGGTTGTTTGTTTGTGATGGAGTATTGACAACATTTACCTTCTTGGGCTGGTCGGTTACTCCATCCGTTGTTACACCCCGATTTTTGTTAAGGATTTTAGGTCCTTGATTGACGTTTGTGGTAGTGGGATAATTTGTAGTGTTCTGATTGGGGGTGATTAACCTCCCATTTGCTCCATATGTTTTGCGACCACTATCAATCGCTGCTTGATCTATTCGAAGAGCACTCTCAAGTACTTCATCGTAAGTTCTTAGTGGGAACTTTTGGACTTCTTCTTTCACCTCTCTGCTGAGAGAATGAAGGAATAAATTACATAGTTCCATCTGATCCATATTTGGAGCACTTGCTGAAGAATAAAGAAGCGTATGCCACCTCGGATGAAATGGGCAAGCGATTCATTGTGTTCTTGTTTAATGTGCAAGAATTCCTGATTCTGTTCTTAACAATTTATTCAAGTCAAATGCCTTAATGAAATCGAGACACAAGTTGTTTGAATGAATGGATGGAAGCCTCAGGTATTCTATAATACCAGTCGAGAGTAATGCCTTCCAAGGTTTTGGGGAATATTTTAGCAACAACTCCATTCCAAGGGAGTAGTTCGGTATGGCTGTAGCGTAAGCTTTGATATGCGCATTTGGATCTCCCTCACCTTTGTACTTGGGTAAATCGGAAGGGGTCTTGGAAGCATGACGCTTCGTATGGCGAAGTCTAAGGGCTCTTTCAGATATTCTGAATAAGTCCCTATCACATAGGTTTCGACCATTGATGGTGGTTGCTGAGGGAGTGGTGGTGGGATGGGTTGTTGATACGGCACAGCGTATGCATTGGCAGGGGCATAGGGAAGTCCCTGCGTTTGAGAAAACATGCTGGGAGAGGAGAACATATCTCCTTGTGGTGATTTGGAGTACATGTTTAAGTATGACGGGGTATTGTCTAGGAATGGATTGTTTGATACTAGACCGGGAAGAATGGTGTTAGAGATGATGGGCCTTGTTGGTGTTTGTTGTGGATACTGAGGAGGCATGCCTAACGTGCCTACTCCTATGAGGAGATCTACTTGGTCAGGGTGGTATGGAGGATTGGAACTTCCTACTTGCATGAACTGAGAATTTTGACTTGCTTGAGCAAGTTCTAACACTCTCACTTTTCTACTAACGTTGAAATGACTTCATTTGGTGAAGTCATGGTGCTTTGCTTTTACGGCGTTTGTTGTATACCCTGGTGTTGTATAGGCATGTGATATCCTGCTATGAACTGATCACTATCCTGCCAAGTTTCTCCGAGGGTATTTCCTATATGCCGTGGCATAGAGGTATTTTCTTGAAAAGAGACCTCGGGTTGTGTTTGTAAACCTCCTATAGGTGGGTACATACCCCGAGAGTGTTGTTCACTCCTAGGATAACGTATTGAATTGTTCATCATCTAAGACCAGGTATGGGTCTGATTGTCTACTAATTTGTGGTCTAAGCAATACCTGAGGAGATGATCCAGATTCTCCGGTGAACGTCATATTGTTCGAGCCTGAAGGCTCTGTTTGTTGCGTTCGAGGGGGTTGATCTAACTCCTCAGTTTGAAAGGACGAGCTATATCTGATCCTTGGAGTTTGTGTTGACAACTGACTAGTTGAATAGTTGTCGCCCCATACTGAGAGTGAGGGTGATGATTGTCTATTCTGTTGGGCGTAGTATGCCTCAAGACCCAAGAGGGGTCTGCCATATGCATCAAATCCCGACATATTCGGGGGGTATATGAATACCCACAGAATAATGGGAAGGAGCGAAGGTGATTTGTGAAAGGCTAATGAGGCGGAGAAGATGAAAAGTAAACTAAACTTGGAAGAACACGTGATACTATGACTCGAATTAGAAAGTAGGAAGTTTACGTCAGCTTCACTAATTTTGTTTGTTTCACGTCGGGTTCACCAATTTTGTATGCCGGAAAAGTGACAAGCGAGCGTGGGAATCTACAGGTAACTCTTCCGCATACCCGACCTCCCGAGGTCGTGCCGAGACAGCCGGTGGGGATGGAATATGCGTGGGATGCAGACAAACTAGTTAGGCAATCTAATGTCTTCAATACGCACTAGTGGAATTTGCGAATCTAAGGCAAAGAAGGCCCTTCTAACCTGAACTGGTGTGATAGATCGATCGGCAAGGATGACTGCTCGAAGGCTCCAATCAATATCGAGCTCTGGTGTGATTCAATCTATGGGTTGTGGAATATGTGGAAAATGACCTGGGATAGTTTCGTGTATGTCTCCAGATAAGGTCATATGGTGGGTAATGAATACAATTGACTCTACGGACGATTCTCTAGCCTAGTCCAGAATTCTCTAGCTTTGTTAGCTGTTATATCTAGTAAGGATAGGCTGTTCGATGATGGTGGGTGGAATTGGAATAGATTCGAATACTAACGTGCATAGGCCGGTGTTTATATCTCGATTGATTTATGGATTCATTAGGGTCATGGGATTTGTGGATCTGGCTTGTAGACTCTTGGTTGTTGCGGTCCTGTTATGGTCATGTACGAAATCAAGTCCTAATCCCTAGTATCCAGTAATCATACGCTTTCTCAGCTTCTACGTTTAGACTCAATAACTGTGTGATTTTCTCGAAATATCTCACAGGCGTTCGTGCAACCTGGATTCTTAAACTAGTATCTATGTCTGTGAGAATGTCTCCTGCATCTGGCTGTGGGACCAAAGGATCACAACCAAAGGTTTGTTCTCTTTCGAACCCTTCTACAGTCATGTGAATATTTGCCTAGGGTAATCTGTAGTTTGGTTGATTTGACCAAAACGTGTGTGCTTGGTCGTCTTCTATATTTAATCCTCTCAACTGAGAGCTGATCAGTCGTAAATCTGTTGTTGTTTGGAAGACTTGTATTCTAAGGTTCTGGTCTATGTCAACTATTGATGTGAAAAGGTTGGGTTGAGGCATGATTGGCTCAAATACATATTCCTTGGGCTCCCGGGGTCCCGTGATTGTCATACAAAACAAAATGTAAATCTAACTGCAACGAAGGAAATTATGTGGAATAAATCTAAAACATATATGACTTCTATTTTTCTATTTTTGATTATATGATTTTAAGAAAGTAGCTATTTAAACGTATCTAGAAATAACAACTAAGATAAAACTTAAAACAAACAAAATAACCGAGTGTAGTTATTTGTCTGTGCAATTTGTAGATCTATTCTAAATAATGAAATAACTTGCTTAATCTATTTGTAAGATTCTCGATCCTACCTCAGAAGTGAGGAGTGAATCATAGTTTCTCAGAAACTATCAATCCCCATAGCTTCCCTGGCAATATCGAGAATAGAATTTACTGAAATGAAGCAATTATCTATTCTATTTGATATGATTCTAACTAGAACTTTGAAAGCTAGAACCTGGATTTTGCAGAACAGTGGCGAATCCAATGGTGTGTGTGATCTTGTCCCCTCAGTGTGATCTCCTCGTTCCTTTGTGTTCACGTGAATCCAGAAAAGTGTGTAATGCTAGCATCAACAGAAATAGATTTTGAGACAAAGGCAGCTCAGAATGCAGACTGAATATAATGCGAGTAGGAGAGGGATAGCGCAAGAGTACAGAGCTTGGCTTATGCAATTCCTAGCGGGATTTACTGCGAGTCATGCAACATAAAGCATCCAGAACCTGAAACTATCCTGTTTGAGGAGCAAAACCTGCAACTTTAATGGCTTCCTAAGCTATTCTACTCCAATGGATTGGATAAAACAACAACACTGTTTGCACAAGCTGGATATGTGGCTTACCAACAGCTGAACAATGCTAACTAAGCATGCAAAGAATTAAAACTATGGCTTCTAAACAGAATAAAAGACTGAACTATGAAAATGAGAGCATGAAAGTGAATGAGGGGCAGACCATTTGTTTGAGCACAAGCCATTTATTTATAGCTTTTCATTCACCCAAAGATCAAAACCAAACTGAACTCTAAAACTATAAACAATGGCCAAACACTATTCCAGGGGACCAAAAACATAAATGCAAGCCCAAGTCGGCAAGGAAAAGCTGGTGAAATGTTGATTTTTACGTGAGTCACATTAAAACGCTTTCTGGAAAACACGTAAAGGACCGCCGCCCATGCAGGGTGGCGGTTTCGTCACTGAAGAGCAAAAGGCCAAGAAAAGAGGGGAAAAAGCGGAAAACAAAGGACGGGGCTAAGCTGGGCATGCGGGATGTTAACGCACACTTGGAGAGATTTTCGGATCCCGAACACCTTGCATGAGGAGACTCAGTATCATCATTACGGCACTTGTTACACTGTTCAAAGAGACAGATGATACCTTACAATTTTGGGTACGTATAGTGTTCTTAGAGGTAAAAATTCATTATCAAAGTTACTTTCCTCATTCAATGTTTCCATTTTACTTTTAATAATTAACATTTGGATTCTAAAGTAAAAGTTCAATATCATTACTCATATAAAATTCTTTATCCGGATAAAAACATTATCATTTAATTCATTATCAATCCTCATTTCAAAACAATTATTATCCTCATTTTAATTATGTATTTCATCATCATTATCTACAACATTAACCACATTTGAGATAGTAGATATATACCTTTCCTATGTGCAATTTTTGCATATGCTTCAATTTCATTACTCTAATCACTTCTAATTTCTCTAGTGTTTTGTTCTTCATCTTCTTCATGTCCTTACTTCTTTCTTATATCCAATGATTATTATAATATAGATAGTGGGGGTGGGTACAACCTCAACTACTAAAACTCATGCATGGAAGTATAGAATATTGTTGAGAAGATAGTGTGGGGACATAATTCCCATGAATAGGCAAAAATATCGTTGGAATGGGAAAAAATTATAAAATAAAGTAACATGAGAATGTTATAATGCACTTTTATTATAATTAACTATTTTTATCTTAAATTAAAGAACCATGGGAATTCCCGAGGCTTGGAGATCATTTTGAAAACCTAAGCACTCAAAACAACAAACATCTTGTTTTCAAGAGAAAATGTAACAAAACATTATTCCACCACAATAAATATCACAAAAATGCTCAACACTTTTATTTAAAATATGACTACGAGGTCAATGAAACTTTCCTCTTTCTAAATATATGAT
The DNA here is from genome assembly GCA_018340775.1 of Taxus wallichiana var. yunnanensis. NCBI lineage: Eukaryota > Viridiplantae > Streptophyta > Pinopsida > Cupressales > Taxaceae > Taxus > Taxus wallichiana. The sequence goes on from CM031240.1 coordinate 164,775,569, forward strand.
TTTTAATATTTTTTAACTATTATAAGGTTTCCATTTATATTATTTTCTAAATATGTCTCTTTATATCTATAATTATTGTATGTATTTAATGTCTTTCTTCATGTATCTTTCATTTTTCTTATCCATATTGATTAATATTCATATAGTGCTGAAATAGGACTAATTCTATACAGGATTTAAAAACCTCTAAATTTTGATATTTTTAGGTAAATAGGGGTGGCAAAGTCAGTTGTAAATTATTTTTCAATTTTTAATGTATTTTTATAAATAGTATCATTAAAAAATAGTAACTAAAAAACCAGTTTGAATCCCAAACAGATGATCGTATCTAAATTTCCACCAAAGTGTTTTAAAAAGATGAAACGATGCTAAAAAATAAGGGGGGAATGACCAACTATCTAGTGTGATATTTTTCTGCAAGAATCAATACATAACCCCATGAAAGTTTAAGAGGTTACAATCAATAATGGCATGAAAACTCTGAGTAACCAACAAGAAAATCAAACAAGTAAGGAAAATCATACATAAAGTAAACCTACCTACTCATTCTAATAAATCAAAATAAGAGGGTACATAATGTCGTGTAACTCCCATTCTAGAAATTCATTTCCCCAAGAGGAAAAGAGGAGTTATGATTACAAAATGAAATGTAAACCCTATGATGTCATTATTGCATATGACAATAACATATTCTATGATGAAATTTGTGATATTTTGTATACCTCCTAAGACCTATGATCTTTCCAGTGATATAAATCACCACGTGATGTGGACAAGACCACTAGTGATGATGAGGAAATTCAAATACACCAACATCCCCCTTTATAAAATTTGAATAAGTTGTCATTGTAGGTTATAAAGAAAGAAAAACCCTTAGAAAACTAATAAATATGTGTCATTGGCACCTGAAAACTAAAGGCCTAATAAGGTACCGTGTATAAACAACATCTTTCCAAAAAAATAAGAAGAGGAAAGGAAGGACTAGAAGGCTTGAAGAAGATGAGATGTATTAGTAGACCTCACCCTAATAAGAGACCACAAGTGGAGAATCTTTCCTCGGTGAAGGGCTTGGTAAAAATGTCTAGAACCTCGTAAGAAGTCCGATAATACTCCAAGTCGATGATTTTTTCATGTATTGGATCCTATATGAAGTACACGTGGATCTCAATGTGCTTCATGCACTAATGCTAAATCAAATTTTATAAAATCAAGATGGTGATCGTGTTGTCATAGTAGATAATAGTAGGCTACCTAAAGTTAATACTAAACTCTATCAAGATACCCTACTACTAAACAACTTATGTGGTAGCATTAACACCTCCTCTATACTCTTCCTCTATAGATGATATCACAATCGCATTCTACTTCTTTCTAGAACAACTAAAAAGACCCGAGCCAAGATATAAAATATATCCTAAGGTATATTTTGAATATCTATATCACCAAACCAATCAGATTATAGATACCCCACCAATTCAGTATCTTTTTTTCCTAAGTAATGAATTCCATTAGTGTTTGTGCCACAAACATAAGGAAGGACCTGTTTCACTTACTTTTTAATGTAACTCATCAGGATCCTACATAAATATGGACACGAACCCAATAGAATATGGAAGATCAAGATGAGTGTGAGTAGTTAAATTAATCTCCCACAAACTATCGATAAAGGTTACCATCAACCATATGATTAGATCAATTAAAAACTAACATAACATTAGATGGGAAAGGATTAAGACAAGGCTTACATTCGACATGTGAAACTACGATAGTAAGTAAAGGGAGTACTTAGGTGTGAAATAACATTTCCTGAGTGAGATTATGAAATATGTATCCCAAGAAAGTAATGAATAAAGACATGGGTAGACATGGAGAACTTGTGGCCAAGGGAATATTCATAGATTCGATGATAGAGGAAGAGCTACCCATGATAAAAAATCATAAACATAGAGAACAAGGATGAACATGGAATAATCCTGCCATAAAATGTAGACATTTGGGTTAGATTGAAACCGAGTGAACCCCGATTCAACTAGAATGGAGGTAATCTTGGCATACAAATTATGAGGTGTTTTTAAGGCCGAAGGGATATTTATTTAACTTCCAAATGAGGGAGGGATCATGGACATAACTTGGACGTTATTCTATGTAGATATCTTCATCTAGGACCCATGGAGGAAGGAAATATTAATTTTCATTAGGTAGAATTCCCATATGATTTTGGAAATCATGGTGAGGTTAATTCAAATGGAATTCATCTTTAGAATTAGTGTAAAGTCTTTCTAGTAATCAATCCTAGCTACTGGAAGAAATCCTTTTGTCGCATCTAAGAAAGAAAATGTATGAGACGTATTATTTTTGTGTGTTCTACGAGGGCATTATTATCCCTCACAAGTAATCATATGTATGCCGAGATTTTCTATATATTTACTCGTTAGTTAACCAAACATGAAATCCAATGAGAAAAGACATTCCAATCAACTTTACATGGAAGACTCCATATAATGTCAAATAGAAGTTTATACTTCTCGACTTTACATTGACACCATACTTTTTCTCGTACACCACTTACATGGAGTTATTTTTATTACTTTTGAAAGAGGGGTTAGATCCTAAGTATCATTCTTCATGAGTGAGAATAATCCTCATCCATGGTAGAATCCAACTCAAGAATCCTAGAATCCTCCAAAAATATTGAGGGTTGGAAGTAGAAGTGAAGGTGGAGTGAGGTACAATGAACTTTGAACAAGTCTATCTCTCATATGAAAGTATTCACAATCCTCTCTCTATCACTTTGCAAAGTCTATCTAACCCAACAAATACGAAGATGTGAGTTTGTCTAAAGATCTATAGATTCGTCACTTGAGTGAGATGAGACAAAGTCCTCATCATAAATACTCTCGGAATTAGAAGACTCCAAAGAATGAGGGTTGGGAGGAATAGGAGTATTATAAAAATAAAGTTAAGGAGGAGAATTCACAACATCATCATCATCCAAATATTCAAAATTATAAACAGACAACATTAGGACATTAGAGGATGGAGAAGTAGAATTCAAAGATGACTCATCAAAATTCACACTTATCTCAATATAAAGATGATGAGTAGTAGGTTTTAAAAATATATACACCTTCACACCATCAAATTACCATATGAAAATACAAGGTCTAGAATGTGGTTCCAAATCCATGTGTTTCTTTTTGGGAATCTGAGCCTTAGCATTATATCCTAAGATGTGGAAGTGCTTGACATAAATTTTATGTCCAAACCAAGATTAAAAGGTTGTCATCCCTCTTATGGTCTTATGTTGAATATTTTTCTAAATATAGAAATCACAATTCACTTATTTGGCATAATAGTATGGAGGAAACAATTTCGAGTGAACTATACAAGTGCCCATATTTTTAAAATCATTTAGTTATTTAGTTTTTCAAATCCATTTTACGAAGGGCTATAAGTAATCGTACACTACAAATAAATCCCTTTAGAGGTAAATAAATATTTGAACCTATTTCTCACATACTAATCTCCATTTTTAGGTTACGTAACCTTAATAGACATTTCATATTTTTTCTCAACAAGAGCCTTAAAGTATTGAAAGTTTTATAGACTTCAGACTTTTGCTTAAAAAAATAAAACCAATCGTAACAAGAAAGGTCATGAATGAAGGTAATTATATAGAGATATCCTATAGATGAAGGATATGGAAAAGGGCTAGAAATGTCAATATGGACAAGATTCAAAAGATGAGAAAATCTCTAGGATTTTCTTTGCCAAAACTTTGTTCGGGGTGCTACTCAAGGGTATAACCGTTAAAAATACTTTTATAAAATTTGATGCGGTGTATCCCATTGACCATTTTGTTTTAAATTGTAAAAAATCTCACAACTTTCTTTAGGGAATGATATTTAAGATTACAAAAATATCATGCCATAGCTTTCTAACCTTCTCTGTATGAATGAGCAAGTTAGTGGGCCTCAAATCATAAGTAAAGTAGGAGAAAGTATACAATCTGTAAATGTTGATCCCCCTTTTCCTTAGCCACCTTGGAGTCGAGTGAATGTCACGTATAATCACTAATTTAGGACAAAATTCCACTTGTATTCCTTCACCAAGGTGAGTTATTTACTAAACCAACATGATACCGGTAGTAGAGATTAGGAACATTCAACACTTGGTTAAATTTTCCTCCATCCATGTCTACCGATCCACTACTGAAATTGACACTATAGTGTCATCACCCAATGTGATTTGGTACATTCCACATGCTTCAATGTTGGTGTTATCACCGAATCAAAACACCACCCAAATTCTTTGTCTTTATAACTTAGGTATTCGATATGATTGGGTAACATGGAGTTATTCTAAAATATGGGACGTTGTGAATGGGATAACTTTCTAGAGAAGGACGAATTACTCTTCCAAAATAATAACTACACTACTCAAAAATACATAAAATCACCTAGTCTAATCCTATCCTAACACTTATAAAGATACAAAAAGAGAGGGTGATTGCATGTAGAATAAAACCTACACTAAAGGGTGGTGATGACACTAATAAAAGGGTGTTAAACAAATCACTCTACATGAAAATTAAGGAAAAAAATTGGGGAGGATGATCTAGCACCACATACCATAAGATAATTCACCCAACATTCCCAAGGAAATAAAACATCACTTAATCCTACAATGAAAATATGATAATGCACAATATACCTACTACAATGAAAAGTGGAAACATAGAGCACTAAAATCAAGAAAAGATGGAAAAATTATGATAAATCATTGATTTTATTGCTCCAAACACTTGCACATTACATCATTTAGGGGTAAGAGGCATGATTTTAATTTAAATGCTTTAGAGAGGAGATTTGGAACTCCAAAATTAATTATAGTTGAGAAAGAGGGGAGACACAAATGCAAGAATGTTCAACATTTAAAACATTGTTCCTCAAAATTTGTAGAATAATATGTGAGAAGAGAGGAGAGAGAAGAGAGTTCTAAAATTGATCCCAAAAACCTATAAAAATAATTCTTACAAGGGTATGTGAGGATCTATAGATCCCATGCTTAATTGTACCTTGTCATGTGAAGAAGGAATGACTTCTATGTTTCATTTGCATCATTCTAAGTACCTGATCATGTCTCTAATGTCCTAAAAATTCACACTCATTTTTATCCCACATAACTTCTTTATTTCTGATATTTATCCCTTCCATTATATTCCTTCTAAATTCACTTTCCAAGGAGTATAAATTTGTTAAATTTGGCCAAGTAGGGTAAAAGTTATGGCAATTTGAATTAGGGTCACTCCTTGCTCCAATTCTCCACCTACCAGCGCATAACCCTTCACCAAATCACAATCAACCTCATTTCACATCTCACCCCACAATGTCGGTTCCGTTTTCAAAATGCTGGCAGGATAAAAAATTGAACTTTAGACTTGATATGGGTGGAATTATGAGTTTTTGTCACCCCGAGTTATAAACACCAACCATTCCCCTTAAACATGAACTCCACATCCGATGTCTGAGCTCCTCCACTTTGGACTTCGTGTCCCCTCCACATCATAATTTACATTTTCCAATCTTGATGCAAACATATCTGAAACCCTAGATTTCATACCCCCGCAGAGCTGCATTTACCCTGAAAAATGGGTTAACCTATGAGCACCCCGTATCAGATTTTGAGGTTTTGACATTGGGTTTCTTATCCCAAGAACTTTGATACAAATCCTATCCCAACCTGTGATGTGATGCCCATTGTTTTCCCCAAGTTTGCTTCCTCCACAAAACACACCACCTTGCTAAATTGATTAGAGATCGCATTTCAGAATTTTGGAATTTTGTTTGCTTGTGTATGCACGTTATGCCATCGACCTTCAAACTCTCACACTTCTAAATTCGGATTGAATAAGACTCCAAAGTTTGTCTACAAAATTCATTTTGTGAGATTGCTCGCCTTGGAAAGTTACTTGCCAATCCTCCACAAAACTCCGCCTAACCTTTGTGGATCATCCCGGCCCCAAACTACACAGTCGCACATTGGGCTGACTTGAAGATGACCATTTTGCCTTTGAGCCCTTACACCTCATTTTCCAACCTCCTCCTATGAGATTTCTTGGCCCTAACACCTCGTTAATTTTGTTTACCTCGCTCACCATTCCCGAGAAGACTCCACTTGCAATATCACGAGTATCTCGGCTTCTCCATCTCACTTTTGGCCCCACGGCTCGGCGCTTGGCTCATTCTCGGAAGCTTACCTATTATCCCAAGCTTCCACCTAGATCTCGCCTAATCAAATCCATTGAGGTCTCTGAAGACCCGATGTAAAAACACGTTGATTCACTCATCATTTTCACCCGAGTTCAACGTTGAACTCGCCCATTAAACCCCACAACTGCATTAATCCCTTCCATATCTCACCGAGCTTGTTAAGACCTTAGCTCCAATGTGCATCACCTTAGCTTGGCAAGATATTTTTAGCTCGATGCCCCTTATGCCTCCTAATTCACCTATCGCTCTCCGAGTGGGTTTTGGGGCCTTAGACCATCTTGACCCCCACACTCAAATTATGCCCTATTTTTTTCTTTTCTTCAAATTTTCTTCTTACATTAGTGGACTAATGGAGATTGAGTGAACCATCCTAAGGCTCGTTATGTGTTTTTTCCATTTTTCTTGTCTTTGTTGAGTGTGGGCCCGTTGGATCCCATTTTTCACCTTATGAAATTTTGAGTCCCTTTCAAAACCGAATAAGAAAAAATAAGTTAAATGACTTTACACCTTCCCTATATCACCGTAATGCTCCTGGAGGATGAAATTTTACCTATGAACCTAGATTCTCATGTCAAGGCCCCGTCCAGTTCTTGGGTCTGTTCCTTTTCTTTTATCCATTTTCCTAGGGGGCAAAAATGGATAACATTTTAGTGACTCGATGGGACATCTTCCTCCTAAATGTGACTAACCAATAGCCCGGATGCATCCATTGGGCATGGAGTTATCTTTGGTATCCTGAACTAATTGAACCTTAAAAATATCCCCTATAATCCACTTAAAACACCATTGAACCTGAATTTGATCTCGCCACTTGCACTTTCCAAGTGTTATAAGAAAATCTCAAAGTTTACATAAGTGGAAAATTATTTTGATTTAAAATATTCTTTTCTTCTCTACTCTGCAGATTGGCCTATTAGGACTGAAATTATAACCTAATCCTATCCCAAACATATAATTTTTCCATGTATAAAAAAAATTGATCTGTTGATTTCTTAGCCAATACTTAACATTGCAGAGTTTGTGACCACATTTTATTTGGGAAACACCTATGAGTTCCTTTTAAAACTAATTTTTCCTCATACCTTGAATGGCTACTGGAGCATGAATGAAAGTTGGAGCTTCCTACAAATTCATAATATTTTCAACTAAACAAGATCCGGAGAATGAGAAAGGGAAATTTGAGGTTGATCTTATGTTCGAAACCTAGGAGAAACTGAATGAATTTGAGGAATGCTACTCCTTGAGACTGATTTTATGACTTTACGGAGGCACTAGAAGCTCAAACCACAACTGATTTGAAGGAATAAGAGATTGAAAAACTTAAATCTTTCCCTAAATATGATTTTAGTTTCTCTACATTTGAAATTCCTTGGGATTTGCAATTATTTCCTATAACTTTGAGCTTCTATATCATTCTTTCTGGGAGGCATACTAAATTATGGAAAAGACCACTAGGAAAACAAAACTATGCCCGATGAACTTAGTTAAACTACAAACTATTCTACAATAATATAATGTGCACAAGCACTTAGAGGAATTGAAATCCTAAACTAATATGTACAAGGGTGAGAATTTTTCCTTCAAGATATGATGTTTGAGGTAGCTTCCATTAAATTTTTTTAATTTCTCTCCATCCAAGTTTGATAGTTAGAAGGAATTGTTACCCTTACATCACGTGACCATGTAGGGGTCACTCCATATAGAATCAAATTTGGAATTTCTACCACATTTTTTCGTTGTCTACATCCCATTTTAGCACCAAATATCCCTCTTGGAGGTTTTAGCCTTATCCTTCTTGTCAAAGGAATTCTTGATCAAGGCTTGATCCTTCTCCATGTTTGCATCGCATGCTCTCTTATTTCTTCCAACTCCATGAGTTCCGCATACCTATCTTCCATGAACTCAAAATAGATAGTTCTAGTTGTTTAACGAGCTCCAGTGCTATCAATTCAAGTGATATGACAAGCCTAGCCTCCTTTCCATAGACTAGCTTATAGGGATAGCTGATAGTTGACCTATTTGGTGTGATTCTATCAACCCATAAGGATGATTTAAGCTTGGTGTGCCATGTCCTTTGTTTTGAATCTAGATTCCATTAGATGATTCTCAGCAAATTCTTATTTGTGGAGTTTGTTTCTCCATTACTCAGGGGGTAATAGTTTGAAGAGGTACTCGGTGTAAATCCCATTCCTAACAATCCATTAAATGATTTTAGTTCCAGAATGTTGGAGAATTTCTGATATGATATTATTTGGGACTCGAATATGGTTACTATCCCCTCATAGAAATCTAGCATACTAGATACATTTTCCTCCTTGGGTGCCACCGCTTTGGTCCACTTGCTGAAATATTTTTGTTATTAGATTCCACTTATGGCCTTGGATTAAATTCAGAATGATGACCCCAATGAAATATAATCCCCACTACATGAATGGTTCATCAAACGAGATTGGGTGGAGTTGCAATGTTGTTATCTTTTCCTTTCATGTGAAAAATGCACATTTTTTGCACTTCTTGATCCATGTATAGAAATCACTGAACATTATGGGCCAATAATATCTAGCCTTCATGATCTTGAGGGTCATTACTCATGGATAAAATTACCTACTTCTTCTCCATAATGGAACCCATGTAGCACTTTCTCAATTTCGTTTTCTGGAACACACCTAAGGAGAGCTCCATTCACATCCTTCTTAAACAAAACAATATCAATAAGAACATATATAATGGCTTGGAGTCTAAATTATCTTCTATTTTATTTATTCAACTCCAAAGGACATAGACCTATTTGTAGGAAATGTACCTTTTATTGAGTCTAACAAGGAGTAGATACACTATCCTCTAGATGATCCCGATTATCTTGCAATACCAAAGCAACGTTTTTTTTGGTACTTGACTCAAAGCATGTCGACTAGAAGGCAATTATTCACATAGTCCCTTGCCATGGAATAATTTGGTCACAATTATTTCTATGTCATACTTCATCACTCAAGTAATCCAACCTGCTCTTTTCTCATTCAAATCCTTTTTTAGGAGGAAATCCTTAACTCCGATATGAGACACTAGCAATTATTATTTTTTATTTGAAACGAAGTTCCTTAACTTATTCAAACTTTTGATGACATTAATGACATTTTCTCACTGAAATAATACCTCACTTTGCAATTATGTAAGATTTTACTTAAGAAGGAAACGGGTTGTTTGGATCCTTCCTTGTTCAACTACACAAATATAGTTGAGGTTTCTTTTGAGCCGCCAAACGCATATAGGATGATGTCCTTTGAAAAATTTGGGTTGATGAGAGTTGATCTTAAGATATAACATGCTTGATAGATTCGAAACTCTCCTTGGCCTCTCGATGTCCATTTGAAATCCATAATTTTCTTCAACATCATAGTCAATGGTTTAACAAGAGTGGAAAAATCAGGATGAACCTGAAACAAAATTGATCCTTCCCAAGATGCTTTCAAGAGCCTTCTTTTGACTTGGTCATGGTAAAAGCACAGATGGCTTCACAAATTTTTCAGGTCAATTTTCAGCTCCTCCTTAAAAACTATGTGGCCTAAGAGATTACCCTCATGAGATAGGAATATACACTACTTCATATCTAGAGACACTTTGAATATCCTACATCTTTGGAATAATTTCCCAAGGTGATGAAGGTTTCTTGTTGCATCCTTATAAAATATGGTATTGTTGTAATATCCACATTTATCACTTAGAAATAGGAGAATTTTTTTAGATAATGTTATTTATTGTAAAATCATATAATTCAGAACACACATTCCTTTTCCAATCCATCACATAACAGAAAACCATATGCAGTTGTAATGACTCAGTGTAACACCGATCTCTCATTTCATGACTCATTATTAAACTGATCTCTCATGTTTAACTTTTCTTGTGTATACAATGTATACTTTGGTTCCTTTACCCATTATGGGTCATTCAAGTGTTTTGTCTAAGAAGCCTATCTGAATGTATGTTATTGATACTCATATGAAATCTCACAACCTTAGACCAGGTGACATAAGACAATGCAACCAATAGTTTGTGATACTTTGGCCAAAGTTTTAAACATGTTTACCATGTTTACATTCCAAGATAACATACTTGTCGAAAGGAATATGTCTTTCACCCACTCAAATTGTTATCTAGATTTTTCTTCCTGAATTATATCAACCGAATCCAAGTCATAGTTTCACACTAAATAGGGACATCTCACATACACTAGTGTTACAGTCTACTCATGGTGACTAAGGATAAATAGACATACTCAAATTGACTCTTGTCGATTCGGGTGTGTTTATTTACCCTAGGTCAACATGAGTTGATGACTACACTTGTCCATATGCCTATCTCAATTTAGAGTAAAAATGTGAATCAAAGTTTCACTTATGATAGTTGAGTTAGACGAGTTGAGTGGGATGTTGAAGCATAATGGCTACTTACCAAGTATCCTCCTAATGACTTCCATCATTAAGAGGGTACTCTGCAGCAGCAACTATACTACAACAACCTACTAAGTTCCTCTAATGAACTGACATACTTAAGATTCATTAGATTTATTAACCTTCAGCTTATTAATTGGTTTAATTAATCATTACACATCGTACCTAGGGGTCCACTAAGTTCGTACGATTGATCCATAAAGAAAGGATCTTAAATTCACTTTTACACTGTTTAAGATAAATGATGCATTAAATTTATGAAATATTTAATCCTTAACCATTATTTTCATTGAGAATTAAATCTCATTCAGAATCAAATAAGTAAGAACATTAAGTCTCTTTGCTTAAGTTTATCAATGTAAACAATTCTGATTGAAAACTTGTTAATTAGACTTAGTGTTTTCATATATTTTAATCCATCTTATAATTCTTATAAGCTTTCCAATTACCATTTATCATTCCCATAAAGTAGAGCATGTAACCAATCAAAAATATTGATTTATACTTTATCACATAAGTAAGGATAACATACTATGTCCCCTGATTAATGATGATAAAGAAGTCTTCTCTTCTTCCTAATAAAGGACTAATATCTTGATCATGAATTTAGAAACATAAGGAGTATAAACTTGATAAGAATGCCACATCAATATTATAGTATACTACTCTAATTCCTATTTCGAATAAAGGTTCATATATTATAATCTTCATAGTCTTACCATTACCCCAATAATAATTGATTCATAAATATATTTCCTTACCCAAGAAACACTCTATACCTTAGATAACTATTAAGTCATGCATGTTAATATTTAGGAATATTAATCAAATATAAATCATTTATGATGCATAGATAAGCTAGTTATCACAAACCATTATACAACAATTCATTATCAAAAAGGAATTCACTTCATTCCATACTTAATAAGTATTTCATAGACTTTAAGAAAACATTTCTCAAAGTAGTACAAAATACTAATGTGATATGCCCACATAGTTTTTCCAACAAGTTCCTTTCAAGAGCATTTCAATACATTAAGTATCCGAATAAAATAAATGACTTTGTTAATAAAACAAATGCAACTTTTTATAAGTCTTTCTCCTTTCACTTTTCATGAATTCCATCTGAAAAATTGTTAGCATGAGTTAGTTCACAAGAACTGAGCATGATAAGCGCTAAAACATTAAAACAATATTCTTTTATCTAACATTTTCAAAAAGGAACACTGTTGATTATGAAAAAGTTCTAAGTAACCAAAATAAGAACAATCAAAAGGTCTGCCCAAAAATCCACAATGAAAGAAATAGAAAGAAAGTCATTTAAGTCTCTTTAGGGACCAATTACCCATAATAGAAGTTAAGTAAACTAACAAAATTAATTCCATCTATGTTACAGTCATGAAATTCATCTCAAACATGATAACATTTAAAACTGCAACCAACCTGTTAAAGTAAATAATTAATAAAAATTCATGATTTCATTCAATCCTCAAAGTATCTAGATTAATCTAGCAAGATAAGATTTCCACATTAATGCTAATGAAAATTCATACCACCAATCCATAAGAGGTTATCTTTAAAAGAAATAATAACTTGACATGAAACAAATATAGGCATAATATTTTTCTACATGAGCGTTATTACATTCCAAAATTGAGACGATTTAGAATTACTACGGTAAAGAACCCAAGAAATGTATCATTTAACAAACAAAGATCTTAATCAAATTGAACAACACAATTTATTTCAACCAAGTCAACTAAAAAAATCTTCATGAAGACGCCAATGGGGTTTTGGTGGATCGCTTAAGTCAAATGATTATTTCTAGACTCACCCTGATTTGAATCCCACTAGGCACAAACCCTCGGGGTGGTTTACGGTTGTGGCGGGTGTTGCATCACTGGTAGGTTATAGCATTTCGGTGGTGGCGGGTGTTACATCACTGATGATTGTGACTCGTGGCTTCATTTGGTGGTTCTCGATGGTGGCTAAGAAATTGCATCATTGGCCTTGGCGAAGGATGGTGGCTCTAAAAATGGTTGTGGGGAAAAATTACATCGTCTCATGAATTCAAAAGGCTCGGTGGTTGTGGTGGTTTGTGTTGGTCTTAATTGTAATATCCTATTCGAGGACTTTGTTGTTGGGTGGGACCCCACCAACCCTCGATTCATAGCTCTGGTCAAAAGTGTTTAACGATAAAAAAAAAGGTCTTACCGAGATCATGAGACCCAAAAGATCAAAACTACTCGTTAAAGATCGTGGTCCCTGAACTCAAGGGTCTATAAATCCCTTGAAACTTTCACAACAAAATACACAACTTCTAACTCAATAAATACCAACCGAAAATATGTGCACAATATCCAATGAGACATTTTGCAAAGAAGATACCATTATTTAAAGATAAGTTTTAGTCACCAAAGAATACATCCTTTGGGATCAAACTGTTGACCCAATATCCACAAAATCTCAAAAAGTTAAACAAGAATCACATACAAAACAATGATATCCAACCCAAGAAACTCATCAACTAACTGAGCTCAAGGGGAGGTCTTACAAAATGACATGCGAACTCGGGAGCTAAAATAAAAAGACCAGGATGAACAATTTCCAAAGAATTCTAGATTCAAGCCAACACGAGAAGGGTGATTTACAAAATAAACTCAACTAGAAATGGAGACATGAAACTTTACTAGTCACCCTCACCATTATGCCACAAGATGAATTCAAAAGATCCCTAATTAATGGAGAGTACCCATAATGGGTCAAGCTTATTTCACATATTATAAACAAAAAAAGAAGTTATTAATTCAAATCCATAAATGAATGATCAAAAGAAACCGAAACAAGAGCCTAAAATAGGCATTTAAAAGCATCCTCACATAAAGACAGAAACCCCAAGGATCCAATGCAAGCCCGAAAATAAGAACTTCAACTTGACAAAATATCAATCTTGTTAACACCCGGTTTCTCAATAAATCGAATCATATATCGAATTCCAAGAAGGCTTCGAACTTGAAACCTGTGATATCATTTAACACCAAAGGGTTGAAAAATATAACAAGATATGCCAATCATTAGAAAATATATCACAATAATAACCTTAAAAATCATTTGCAGTTTCATGTTTGCAAACACAGTCATTTCCAAACAATTTTTAAACCTAGTTTCAATTTATAATAGACTTCATACCATAGAAATTCATTTCTAACAACCAAAAACCCATAAATTTCAAGAAAACATAAAGGAAAAAGGAAAAGCAAAGCAACACAAAAACATGAAACCGAATCTCAAAAGTGATTTCACAAAGAGAAGAGTTCTTTTTATGAAATTGTTAAATAAATAAATAAATCTTAAAGAGATAGAGCCTATCATGCCTGGTAGTGCTCCTGATTTCTTTTCCACGCTTCCAAATTTTTTGTGAAGCTTCCACTGAAATATCTCCACTGAAAACTCCAACCAAATCTTGAAAATTCCCCATTTTTCCTTTATAGTTTCCACAATAAATTTTTGCCATTATTTCTACCATGCAATGGAAAACTTGACTTTGTAACAAAATCAAACCAATAGTTTGAAAAATGGAAAAACTACATGTAGAGCCATAGAGCTCAAAAAATTGAAATGCAAAATGAAAGTTAACCTTTCCTTTTTCCACAACGCTATCTTTCAAATTCCAAGGCTAAAAATTTTCACTCAAGGTTCAAGAAGAATAAATGTGAGTCGGACTATCAATGGCCTCCAATATTATCACCAATTTCCAACCGTTTTAGTTAAAACTAATAGTTAAGAATTCATTTATCAAAGCTAATCAAAGTTACATTTTAGCACTTTCCATCATAAACCATTCCCAACCAAAATTGGTGGTAAACAAACATTAAATGATCCATTTAAACTCTTTAGTATGCCTTTGGAATGGTGACACTAACCCATTCACTTAACTTTCCTTCTAAGATAACCACATTCGTCTTTAGGTTAGTTTGATGCCACCTAGGTTAGGCATCTTTAGCCTTAGATACAACCATAGCTTAGGAATTTAGTAAATTCCCTTAATATCTTAGGGTGATTTAATATCAAAAGACTTAGGATAATCTTTTAAGAATTAATACCCTTTAAAAATGTATTCACCTTAACTTAGGTTAAGGATAATGTAAATGAATCAAATGCATTTAGATTATTTAGGTTCCATACAATAATCAAAAGACATTACCTTTATTAATTTATCAAAACAAGGTAATTAGATCACATAGAAGGATGCATCCTTAATATGCTACAGGATGCCCCAATGATCTCTTATAATGCAAGCCTGAGTACGAAGACATCTCAACAATAGAATGTGTTGACCTGGCTTAACAAATATGATCGAAACATCATAGTAATTATAGACATGCCTTGGATCACTGTAAATTGATCCAAGGTATGGTTGTTCCTATATTAGTAATGAAATAGACTGAGAAACAAGTTCAATAATGCAAATTAGGCAATGTACTAGCATAGTCTTATAAGACTGAATTTATTTCCTTCACTAGTATACAAAATGTACTTCAAAGTTCAGCATAAAGAGTATATGAAATACCTCAATATCAATTCATAATTTCCATAGTATGATTGTATCCAATTTTAGAAGATAAAACATATCATCTACAAAAAACATGATCACTCAGTTCTAAAGAGTACACCGTCTTCAAAACAAGAATCAACTATCAACATTTACAACTTTAGTTACATAAGCAAGCAAGGATATCAACCATGGTGAAGGAATTACAAATGTTATTTAACCACACAAGAACTATCTTGTTTATCAACCCCTTGAACTCCATGTCCATATCCCTGTAGAATGTAACTTCGACATTTGATAACCTGAATGGCATTTTCCTATAAGTGTAAGTTCCCCATTTTGTGGTGAATGCTATTTTGAATTGATCTTCCTCTTTCACTATAGTTTGATTGTAGCCTATGTAGCCATCTAAGAGAGATAAAATTTATGAACCGACTACCACTTGCAATATTTACTCCATAGAATGAAGTGGATAGTGGTCTAGAGATAATCCCTATTTGGGTCTCGAAGTCCTTGCATATTTTGATTTCTTGATTTATTTTCTTGACTCAAACTAGATTAGTGACCGACGAAGATTGCATGATTAGGAAAAATAATTCTTGCCTCAATGAGCTTGTTCAATTCCTTCTTCATGAGAGGCTCAATATGGGGGTTGACTGGTCTTTGTTTATGTCTAATAGGCTTAGCTTCGGATCCAGTTCAATAGTGTGTTATGCTAACCTTGGATTAAATCCCCTCAAGTCCTCATAGATCGAAGAAAAGGAATTTGGGAATTATTGGAAAAGCTATATGAATTTTTTTTTCTTGATTAGTACTTACTTTGCCAATTTGGAGTACTTTAACCTCTCTAACCAAAATGGGTTCCAAATCTTGCCCCTTTACTTTAATAGTTTCCTTTTCCTTCCAAAATTGATTATTAAGATTGAATATTTACTCTAATGTCATTAGGCCTTTTAGGAGCTTGTTCATACTTAGTCAAACCACTTGATCCCCATACAATTGTTATAATTTATCTTGATTCTTGGTGGATAATTTAGCTTCTTCCTATAGGAAATTGATGATTTGTTTATCATTTTTGAACACTTTCCAGCATGTGTTATTATCTAGAACGTATGGCCTCACTATCACCTTGATATAAGGTTGAGTTTTATCTTTCTTGACACTCTCAACAACATCAAATGCATCTCCAATTGTTGTAAACCTATTCACAACCTCATTCTTCTTCCTCTGGATGGAAACAATGTTAAAATCATAAAATTATTTGATGAAGTTTCAGACCCAATGTTTATAGCTCTTGTGAAGGTCATTTTGAGCAGCATTATGCCGCTTAACCCGATTGAAAATCAACTCACTATCTCGAAAAATTAAAAATTCTTGATACCTCTTTTCCTTGTCTGCGATGTAACCCATGTATTAATGCTTGATATTCATTGTGCTATTTTAAAAAGTTAACTCAAAGTGGAAATTTGATTAGTACTTGATATCATTTGGAAATATAAGGACTTATCCTCCTCCCACACCTTTCCTGCTCCTTAAACCATCAAATAACATATGTTAGAATTCCTTATCATCCTTTTCATCTAGTTTGGCGATGCTAAGAGTTGGTGAATTATCTTCATGCAAACAATAAATTCCTAAATCAGCTTCTTCCATTTCCTTATAGGGATCGTAGTCATGCCTTTTGTTTACCCATTCATCTAATGTCAAATCCATAATTCCTCCAACTTTAGTACCTATTTCTTGCATATATGGGAAGTCTTCTTATTCAAAAGTTGAGTAATTGGAATTAATCAAACATGGTATATGAGGATCAATGTGGAAATTAGCAATTGGTTCCGACTGACTGATTGTGGCTTTGGATCGTATTTCATTCTAAAGAGCATGTGTGACTAGTCTCTAGAAAGGTATCCTTCGATCTTAGAAGTGAAGTCTCTTGACAAACACGGGGTGAAGAGTGGTGGTAAGTCAATCATGGATATATCTTGTAAGACTAAGACATTGTGGAATTCATGTAGTATAAGGCTTAATCCTTTGATTACTCCAATTGTTCCCACTTCTTTCCCATCAGGTTGTACCACTCTTTTAGAGATATTTTAGAGATTCGTTCATATTTTAAGCCTAATTTCTTTGCTATTTTCTTCAAGATTACCTGAACTAATCACTCTTGGGACAATTATATAGTTGTGTACTAATTTATCCATGACAATAAAGGATACATAAAATGGTGGAGGATTCAA
The DNA here is from genome assembly GCA_018340775.1 of Taxus wallichiana var. yunnanensis. Taxonomy (NCBI): domain Eukaryota; kingdom Viridiplantae; phylum Streptophyta; class Pinopsida; order Cupressales; family Taxaceae; genus Taxus; species Taxus wallichiana. Next base: position 164,793,081 of record CM031240.1, read on the forward strand.
ATTTTTTCTTGGTTGACCTCCTTCTTGTTGCACTGCATTGGTGAGGACTTTCTCCTGATTTTTGGATGACTCATTTGAGGTGACCAATTCACCATTGTTGCTTGCAGTAGATCTCATTCCCTAGAATTACCATTGTTTCCCACATGGAAATGTTGACATTCATCTTCTTCATTTGATCAATAATGTTGAAAGGAGATGGGTTGTATTTTTAATGCCCCTTGCTTGGTACAATCATTTCCTATACCTAAACTGGCACATGAGCTAATGCAATAGGTGCCTTGGGTCAATTTTATGGATTTGGTGTTGTTTTTGAGTTGTTAATACCTTAAGGAATGAGAGGGGGATGAAATAATAGGGTTAGATGACTACCCTTCTTCGTATTCCTATTTTTTTACCTTGTGTTGGCTACTACACCTTGAGAAGGAGCCCGATTCATCCCAAATAAATCCTCATTTTGTCTGTTCAAAAGTGAAGTCTCACTCGAGGTGTCTCCTTAATAGGTGTTGTTTATTTTATTCTTCATTTGATTCTTGAGATACACTAAAATTTTACACTATTATAGCTTGGTTTAGAGCACCATTGAAGAATTTTTCTTGATTATGGGATTGTCCAAAAGGGAAACACCATTCATATTCTTGTGCAATATTATTTTGTACCGGAACTAAGGCCCTACTGATTAACTGAAATTAAACTAAACTATGGAGAGTATAAAAACCTATTTAATCTAATATAGGAGGAATAAAAAGTTGTAGGCTATTATAAGACAATATGAAATATCCATAAATAATTATACTAAATGAAATAAAATCCTAAATATGTAAATTTTTAAAAGGAAATGACTTAGCTAATTGTTGGAGATTGTCACAGAGTGTCATAGGTATGATAGTAACATCAAGGAGTAGGAACAAACACTCAGAAGTCCCAAAAAGGATAGGCCTGAGAATATGAGTAGATTGAGGCACCCAAGAAGGTACAGGGCACCTGTGGGTGTTGTGGTTCCCATCGACGAATAAACAATGCCCTGGTTTTTGTAAAAGCTCATAAGCTTAATTTTTGAACGTCATAAGGTGATTTGAAATATTGCTTGTCTATCACACTAGATCTTCCAAGTTTGTCAAATGTGTTGAGTGATGGAAGATGACATAATGACCTATAAGAGAGAAATAATTATCAAACCCTAAGAAAAATACAAAAATACAAAATGAATGGGTTGGAATGACCCCAACTACCACAATAGTGGGCTTACTAATATGAGCTTTGCACTACATTCTAGACACCAATGTAGTTCTTGTGTGTGTGTGCATGTCATGCCCTAAGTGCTCTTGTGCCAGTTGCACTTTGTGAAGTAGGGAGAAATATTAACTATAGAAAATGTAATAGCATGTGTGCATGAAATAGAATAGAATCCTCCCCATATGTTGTGTGTGTGTTAATGTAGATCTCTTAGCCTTGATGCATGACAAGATGTGGATGCAAGTGATGTAATGGATGTAACTCTAGATGGAGTGATATTAGTATGTGATGCTAGGAGAATCATTATGGTATCATAAATTTTGTATTTATACGGTTCACTTGCTCTAATTTAATAATTAACCCCAACATGGCCAAATAGGAAAACAATAAGGATGAAAATGGATAGAAAGACCCCATAAAGAAGTGAGAAAGTGAAACATAGATCAAGGCGCCCCAAGTTGGACCATGACACTGCGGTGTGCCCAAGATAGGCCCAGGTGCCCCGATTTAAGATAAAATGGTGGTATAATTATGAAATAGGTGGATATGCATAGGAAAATATGTGGGAATGATGAAATAAAAGGTAAAAATAGGATATCCAAAAGATGGGATTAATTAGTACTTTCTTCAGTTGATAACCCTCTAAATAATTGTATAAAACAAGGCTAAATAATGCCTAAAGTGAATTCTTTTGTGTCTATATTTTACCCCGCTTTATGTTTTTGATTTGAACACTTGGTAATATAAATTACATAGATATGTGTACATTATATCCATGTAGAGTGTAAAAGAGACGTGCTTTGATAGACTAAACTCAAGTGTGGAATGAAAAAATGAAAAAGTGGAGGAGCGTTGATTCTAAGGATGAAAAATGTGCATAAAAAGTGATGAGATTGAACCTAGTGAAAATGCACGTGTAGTTGTTGGGTGTGTAGTTTACTTTCCCTGGTTAGTGAAGGCAAGTGTCATCATGGTTTGTTTTCATTGTTATCGTTGTTATTTCCCAAATTTGACTACTTGTTTCTCATACGGTCGAGACCAACAAGGATAAAATGATCAACTAGTCAAATATGTATGTATATAAAATTGTTGTGTAAAATACACATGTGTATAGAAATGTCTAAAGTACATAAATGTAAAATATGCAAAAAGAACAAGTGTAAATAGAACATGTGCACATGATCCATGTCGAGAGAAAGGGTGTAGAAGGATATCCAAGACAGCTTGTGAGTTTTTTGGGATATCTCACACCTCCCCGGATGAAAAATTATAAAGAGGAAATGCTCTTTATCCTCCAACCTTTAACTGCTTTTGCTGAAATGTGTGAAGAGATCTTTGTATTTTCCTAGTTTTTTGGGCGATCTAATGTCACTGGAAAAGTAGTAGAGAGGCACACCCATTGTAACCTCCAAGATTGTAACTACTCCACAAAAATGCCAAAGGAAACCATGTGCTATAGATACCATTGTGTATGGAGTTTGTAGACTAGTCTGAACTCACTCAAGTATATGTAAAAGCACAATTCTAAAGGTAGAAAGTGCATTGTACTAAACTAGTGTAAATATGATGTGTTAGTATGTAAAACCCTCAATGATTCCCCCCTCTTTGGGGGTGCATGTGACATTTCTAAAAGGAGAATGCACCCCCAAAAGAGGACCTACCACACTCGACCTATATAACTCTTCCCTACAAGAGAGAAAGGGAAATTGCTTGATAGATAGAAAGGTGCACAAAAAGGGGATGGCTAGCCAATATAAGTGTTAGTATGAAAAATCATGCATGTAATAAGATAAATGTAAAATACGCAGAAAATGTAAAAACTACCAAGCATAGTTGTGTAAACATGTAAGAAAACAAGTAGACCACACAAATCAGGTTGCAAACATGGGACATCACTCACGATGTTGCAATACATGCAAGGCCATCATGGGCACAAAAACCAAACAAGTGTGCACACAAGAAAAGTGAAAATCCTGCGAGATAATGGTAAACAATGGAAGACAAGTATCGAAAAGAACAAGTAGTCATGAAAACAAGTACTCCTGTAAAAAAGTGCTCCACACGGAACACCCATTATCATGTTAGATTGATAAAAATATTTCAAAGTGTGTATGAGCTAGTAATATATGATGTTAAGTAAAAATGAAACAATAACACCTAGATAAGATGAATGTGGATTGCCTGAGTGACCAAGTATAGGAAGGGTAGAAGGCAAGAATCCATGCCACATGTATATTCTTGCATCTACAAGCACACTAAATGAATGCGTCAATGCGCATGTGTGGATAATATAGATAATGACATATAAGAAAGAAATCTAACATGTGTAGTAAAGTTACCATGTAAAAACACTATCAAGCAAAATTAAATCCTCTAAGATAATGAAAGATGTTGTGGATGGATGAAATGAAAAATGGATTATATGAAAATGTGGAGTGTATAATGTGACTAAGTCCATGTAGATAGTGTAAGGAATGTAATGTGTAGATAAGGACTAGTATAATGTATAATAAGTGTATAATGAGTATTGTATGATGTGTAATGTATGGTGGAATGCAATGCAAAATTCCTAAGGTGTCGTGTGTTGGGTTTAGTGTAATGGTAATCCCTCAACAATCAAGTGTGAATTGAAGCTCAAGATTGCGTCATCGGGTAATGATGGTGCTAGAATGTATGATGAGTATGCGTATGCTATGAGATTAATGTATGAGAATGAAAAAGTAAAATATGTGTAGATGTTAATATTATGGGGGAATGTGGGATGATATGCCCCAAAATGTATAATAACGTGCACATTACATAATAAATGATACATAGGGGTTATGAAACATGATGGATTTCATTTAATTGATGATGTGTAAGAAGTGTTTAAGTATTATAGATGTGTGTATGTATACTTGGTGATGTAATGGAGAAATGTAAGATGAAAGGAGTTTTTTATGGTAAAATACCACTCAACATTCATTTAATAACCCCAAGAATATGAGTGTGTCATTGTTGTCATGAAAATGTGCTATGGGAAAATGGAAGTTTTCAAGCACAACAACTATAACCCTATGCCAATTTTTAATGTTTTATCATGCCCATGATCACATACCGGATCAAATACGTTAGTTTGTTTAACCCCTATTTGATGTCAAATTAGTCCCTAGTTGATTGTAGGGAGTTTCGAACATATGTTACCTTCGGAAGTTTTCGGAAGGGCTATTATTGGCCTTCCCAAGATCTGGATCAACCCCTTGGAGTGCAACGGAATGGAAAAATTCAACATGGAGGTGAATTGAAGACCTTAGAACATCATGGAAATAATTTTGGAAGGCTCGGGAAGGTTTGAAAGACTTGGTGGAGTCGACTAAAAATAGGGTTCACAAGCCCAAAACAATTGTTGGGCTTTAGAAGAAGATTTCAAGAGCTCTGGATGGATTTATAAGTAAAGCAAAAATTTCCCAAAATAAGATTCCAAGACCAACATGATGGTGAAATCAAATTTTTCAAAAACCTTAGCACATAGGATTTACGGGTCAGTTTGATCGTGTAAAAATGGAGTATGAAATCCAAAATCTACTTTTTTATGGATCGATGGATGAATCAAGACATGAGACCCCACCATTATATTTATAATTCCATTTCAGTCATGATCATATAAAATTTCATCAATAAATTTCACTTTGGAGCTCAAGTTATCATCATTCCAAGTTGCCCTCTCAAAGTCGGTTCAGAGTTAGTCAATTTTTTAGAGGACACATGTCAACACCTAGAGCCCGGTGGTATTTCATCACCTGAAGTCCTTGAGGTAAGGTAAAACAACATTTTAAAAATGCACCCAACCTGCATGCTACCTACCTGGGATCCTCATGTGACCTCCAGAGACTTGACATTCAACCCTCAGTGCATTTTTGGAGCATCCATTTCATGTTGTTAGATCAAGCACCACGTGTCACTCTAGGACCAATGTGGAAACTGATGTCCCTCATGTCCCTCAGATAGGGACATCGAGCATGGAAAAAATTTCCCATCCCCTATGGGGAGTCTTTTGGTCACCCACGTGACCGAATTTCAGCCCCCAGGTACATTTTTGGAGCATCTGTTCCTATCGTAGGATCAAGCGCCACATGTCACTCTAGGACCACCATGGAAATTGATGTCCATCAGACATTAAAAATGTACCTAACCCCTATGGGGAGTCTTTTGGATATCCATGTGACCAAATTTTAGCTCCCAATGCTTTAAAGTAACTTTTCTCATCTTCATTCCCTATCATCGGATATCGCCACATGTCGTCCCTTGACCACCAAGGAATTTTATGTACCTCACATCCCTAAGGTAAGGTAAATAAAACATGAAAAAGTGTGCCAAAGCTTCTCCCTCCATGCATTCAAAATTAAAAAAATCTAATGCCGCTCAATGCTTTCTAAATTGCTTCCACTCTGTGCACAAATCATCTCCACCTTTCCTCTTTAACTTTCTTCCATCACTCTGTCATTACAAAATCTTAGAATAGATCAACCAAGCAACTGAAATACCTTTTCCATGGATATATGAAGGTCTCAGAAGGAATTCTTATCAAGCTAAGAAGGATAAATGAAGAACAACAAAGAAGAGAACAATAAAATCTCCATCGCCAAAAAACTGAAATTTGAACAAATCTTGTAAACCAGTGCATGAATAAACAAACCATTTGTTTATGTTTATTCCTCTTTCTAAGACCATAAAACAAATACCCTCAAACTCTCCTCTCATGTGACATAGAGCAACCACAACGAAGATATATCCTTTCTAACGAGGAAAGAAGTAGGATTTCCTACTAAATCATTGGGTGAAATGAAGTAGAATTGCACGTGAAGCACCAGAAGAAAAAATCCACATAAAAAATATAATTTTCTTCACAAATAGTTGAGAAAATCAGACCTGTGATTTTGAGGTCCATTAATGGCTGCCGCATCTAGAAGCACTGTCTGAAAATTAAAACTTAAAATCTCTTGGACTATTAAGCGGGCGGGCCCAAAATTTAATAGGGGTGATATTGGGAAGAAAACCATATCAAAAAAACTTCGTTCCACATCAATCTGACTCCCAGAAGCCAACTTTCTAAAAATAGTAGGTCTACTACATATGAACTGCTATTTAGGGAAAGTCATCAACAAAAGACTTGTGAAAGGGACAAAGACATTGGAGGTGCACTACAGCTGAGAATACCCAAATTGGAAATTTTGGCACTTACTAAAAATATTAAGTGGGACCTTGAGAACCTACTAAAAATATAAATTTGATCCAGAAGGAATGAGGAACAAAGGGAGAAAGAGGAAAATTGAGCTACAACATCCAAGTTGAAGACCAAGGACTTGATTTTCACACTTACCGAAAATAGTAAGTTTTTTTTTCTAAAGGATACATGAAGGCTGAAGTGGACGGATCTCAAGAGGACATAGCCCTTTTCCTGTGAGTATGACGTGGAAGACAACGATGTCTTATACATGGACCTAAATGATGTTAAGACTCACATGGCCTCTAAGGATAGGAGGATTAAAGACAAAATATTCACAAGTGGCTTGTTTGTCATTGCAGGACACCCAGTGTTTGTGAAGAGTCTCAAGTTATTCCTAACCATCTCTTTCCACAACAAGCCCGAGACACAAACCATCTAAGCTAACAATGGTACAATGATGGTGATCATCATCCCTAAGACCATTTTAATCTCTTTTCAAATCCCGACCCCCTAACATGGTCATCATCTCAAAGGAAAGGGTCATGCACGATTGGGAAACAATGGATTCATATATCAAGGAGTAGTGATCGACTCATGGTTGAAAATAGGAAGAAATCCTTCTAGGATGCCCAAGAATCTACCAAGGTGTGAGTTCTAAGAATGGTATTCGATGTCATCACTCTCCTCAATAGAGTTATGGGTGAAGCAAGCATGAGAGACTTCCAAGACAGAATGGTCATTTTCATCCTAACATTGACACAAGGAAAGTAGAGAATTGACTTGGGGCAGATCATTAGTGATAATCTCCATCTATAACTGCTCCAAGTTCTCATGATAAAGAATTTCCACATGACTTATTACCTAGTTTATCTCCTCAAGCTGAAGATCATTCAAGGGATTGGCTCTCACGCAGAACATTTCTTCTAAGGTACTTGCATTCGAGAAACTTCAACACTTGGTAATGGAGGAGAGAAATAGACATTTCACCCACTTGAATGATATATTCACCATGTACATGGTGCGAATCTTAGAAGGGGATCTTCAAACTAGTATGTCACCTAAAGCGATATCCTTGATTAATAAATATGGCTCATAATTCATACAATTCTCAACATTCTCCTACATACAAGTCACTGGCTTCGACCAAGCTCTACTAAAACTTCCTAAGTACCTCAGTGACCAGATTGTATTGTTTGAGCTCTACAGGAAGATCATTTAAGTGAATAATAAGATCATAATTAGGATAAAAAAATTGATTTCATTCCCATATCTCTAAGGAGTTCACATGCAAAAAGCTCAAATGACACATCTCACTTGGAGGTCAGTTTCACACATCTTACTTTGCATTCCTACATTGTCATCCCCAAATTTAACATTCGAGAAGAGCCCGACTCACTATATGTTCCATAATTACAGCATTAGCCACAAGTTAAGGACTACTAGACCAACTGTATTGATGATTTCAAAGTACGTAAAAGGATCACATGAGGATGACAATCACTCGGATGAAGAAATTAAATTTCTCTTGGTATGAAGACATCTTACGGGATGATGGGAGAGAGATGTATGATCCCGAGTACATAGTATTCAAGATGTCCGTGATGCCCCTAAGTAATTGGTATGTTCGTGAATGAGAATATATGTTTGAGTGGACTAAAAATGTGGTGAGGAGAACAAGGAAATGGTTTCAAAAGAATAAAACTATGATCATTCAATCACAAGGAATTTCTCGAAGCCGAAGGAAGCTTGGATCATTCATCTTCAAAAGTGGTAGAGATGACTTCCATCTCTAAACAATCTAGAGCGAGTTCAAAAGGAATCTATGGAATTGGAATCTTCCCCCGTGAGAAGACACCCAAGAAATTTAGTTTAGAAGTAGTTTCATTTGCATCGTCGTAGGAGTAAGACGTGATCTTAGACTGCAAACATAAAATCTAAGAAGCAGATGCATAGGTGATCGCGATCCATTCTCGAACCATTGTAAGAGGTCTCGCATCTTATTGACACAAACACCCCCTCATTCAATACTTTCCTCCTCCTTCGAACAAATAATGGTTGGTTCACCCATCATTGAGCCCAAATTCGACAAGATGTTTCCATTGATTTGGGAAATGGTCATCCTCGACATGTGCAATGTGCAACAAGTAGTTGCCACGATCTATCAATGATTTTCTCTTTGGATAAAGAATTTTTTTAAGAAATATTACACAAACAACATCACAATTATACAATGGGGAGATAGGTAATCAAGTACATCAAAGTAGCTCGGCCAAAGGAAATCAAGGCAAGTGGATGAGATGACACCAACCGACTCGACTACGAGATGAGCATGATCCAAATGGGACCAGCTACTCATGAAGGAGATTTGCAGATGTATCAACAATATTCTACTCGCATGATGGTGAGGAATAAAAAATATAAAGAGAAGATTCAAGTACTAGAGGAACGATTACGAACTCTTTCAACTTATGTGCAACACCTGGTTGAATCAAGCACTATGACACTTCCTATTGAGAGAGTGACACCCATCAAAAGCTTTGATCTGGAATCCATTAGAAGAACACATGAACTCACAATATAGGGGCAAGAAAATAATGAATGGATTGACTCAATCTTTGAAAAAATAAGCCAACACTCAAAGAGGTATTCAAGCTCTTTGCGTACATGTGTGCCATGACCAACATTACGTGAGCACTCAAAGAGGATGTGGGTAAAGAAAGAGATTACAAGGAACCTCTAGGACCAGTAATGAGTGAGATGAGCAACACCCGTCCTCAATAGTTGATTCACATGAAGGTTTTTGAAAATCCTAGAGAATACTTGATGAATGTATGGGCAAGGGCCTTGGCAATCAGATTTGAAGTAATCAATCGGGCCTTCACAGAGATAGAGGAGAAAGAAAAACAAACATACAAGCTGCAAGATAGTATAAATTAGACAATTGAGAAACTTGGAGTCATTGCAATGAGTGAACACATAATTGTTAATGATTTTATTGGACCTTTCAAATAATATTTCAAGAAAGGTGTGGGAAAACCATTTTACTTCACTAAGGATACTCTCGAATTCTTCTAAGAGATCTAAGACTCCATTGCAATTATCATAGAAAATCATTCATCATGGTTCGGGAAGTGCAAGGACATCAATAGTGTGACCAATGGATGGATTTGAAACCTTGATCTGCATTCACATCCATCATGCCAATAAATTAGATCCACCAACGGCTCATTCAACTAGGATCTTAGAAATACATAAGCCTTCTCGGGAACACAAAGTGGAAAGAAGTTAGAGAGCGAAGCCAAGTCCAATGTAGCGGCTCATCCTTGACTTAATTCTTCTTATTCTTCTTTTTCCTCTTCTTTATCTCTCTCTCTCTCTTCAATGTTATATTTTTTTGTTGAGGGTTGCACTTTTTAATATGACTTAAGTGACTTTAGAAATATAATGTAACTTTATGTCACCTTGCTATTATAAAGGGACTTAAATATTTAAAGTGGAATATGAATAGTCTTAAGTCATATTAAGGTATTTGAAAAGTCACTAGGAAGATGAAGAGTTTCCTCTTCTTCTATAAATTGTAACAAGTTCCTCATTTGAACTTGTTCTAAAAATTCTTCTCAATTTTTCTTCTTATATGTTGGAGGTGTTTTTGTGAAGTTCATGAGAGAGATATCCTTGTGAAGAGAGAAAGAGATATCAAGTTTCTTCCAATTATCCTACTAAAGAATGTCTTCTAATTCCCACATTATGTAAAAATTCTTCTTGAGATTCAATAAAGGAAGAAAAAGTGGAAAGCGATGAGAGCGAAGCCAAGTCCTTTGTGTCATTAAGCTCATCTTTTAGCTTAATTCTTCTTATTCTTCTTTTTCCTCTTCTTTATCTCTCTCTAAAATTCAATGTTATATTTTTGTGTTGAGGTTGCACTTTTAATATGACTTAGCTGACTTTAGAAATATAATGTAACTTTAAGTCACCTTGCTATTATAAATGGGACTTAAATATTTAAAGTTGAATATGAATAGTCTTAAGTCATATTAAGGTATTCAAAAAAGTCACAAGGAAGATGAAGAGTTTACTCTTCTTCTATAAATTGTAACAAGTTCCTCATTTGAACTTCTTCTAAAAATTCTTCTCATTTTTTCTTCTTATATGTTGGAGGTGTTTTTGTGAATTTCATGAGAGAGATATCCTTGTGAAGAGAGAAAGAGATATCAAGTTTCTTCAATTCTCTATTAAAGAATGTCTTCTACTTCCCACATTATGTACAAATTCTTCTTGAGATCAATAAAGGAAGAAATTTTTTTAGCCTCTTTAATTGAGGAGTTTATTGGTGCTTTGTGTTCATTAAGCTCTATTTAGTCTTTTTGCTGATTTGTAGATTTGTTTTCTTTTTAAATTCAAGTGCATGTAATGAAACTTATGGCTTATGTGTGAAGTCTTTGATTTTCTACTTACAACATTAGTTTATTCTTTCTAATATTCTCACTCCCCTTTCTGTCCTCATAAGAAAATTCCTCCCTTGTAGATACTTGACAATTTGCCACGGGGGTCGAGTGTAGTGACCCCTGTTGGAACCCAACGAAAGAACACCGAGGATAAAACTCACATTTTACTTACTCATGCACATATGGTAGCTACATAAGTTAAGTAGAGGGACTTAGACTCTAGAGTGTTGGTAATTTTCCCCGAAAACATTTCTCGCCAAATTTTTGGCACCCATCGTGAGAACCTTGAACATTTTGCAGCATCTGCACCAAGGAATGACGAGAAGTTGAAAAATACAAAACAAATTCAGAAAAATCAAAATTCAACAAAGGAAAATTTCTGATATTTGAATATCTATATGGCCACATGTCTACAAACGAAGCTATTATGAGAAATAATCCTATTGAAAAAGACATGAATTGTTCTTCCACATCCAAGAGGATATTGCTTCATTTTTAGAGAAGTATGTGACATAACATGCAAAGTGTTAACCACTACTTCATTTCAACAAGAATTCTCAACCTTGAAGAAGAATGCGCTCTTCCTCTTGAACCACAGAGGTAAAGACAAATTCCAGCTCCTCAAGAACAAGAGCATAGATTTTCGAAGAGCATATAGTAGTATTTATTACCTGCTTGTGGTGTATTGGCGTTGAGGTAGAAGATACACCCAACAACAAAGACAAGAAGGACACCCCGAGGTCTATCACCTATTGAGAGATATAATAAGTCAAACCCATTTTTAATAACTTCAAAGAAGACAAGAGCTCTTGGTCCAATTAGTATAAATGAGGAAAGAAACCTGCGAATCAATGAGGGAATTCATAGAAAGATATAATAGAGTGATAATAAGAATCCCGAAGATATGGTACCTCCTAAAAATAATCGAAGAGATTCTTCATAGTTCCTTGCCATCAATAGTAGGTTTCTTCCTTAGAAGAACTAGACAAAGAACATTGAGGGAAGCTCATGATCATGTGATAGAAACCGGCGATGATATAATCCTTTCAGTAAATTAAAAGTCCCAAATTGAAATCAAAAGGGCCATAGTTCAAGCTTAGTCACCACAAACCCAATATTCCAAAAAATAACAAATGATTTGGTTTCCTTAAAGAAATAGCTATCCCGAGATCACGGTACATAACACTATAAGGAAGCCAAATCCTCCCAATAAACCAAGGATTTATCCACCTCCTCATCAGATCTCTCTTGAAGCACCATCATTCAATGCCTCCTATGATCTTGAAGAACCAGAGGAGGAAGAAAAAAATTGAAGAATGCGAAGAAGAAAATGCGGACTATGAAAACTATCTTGAGGTCAAGAAAGTTGATGGTGACACGCACAATGGCATAATTGAGCACATTGTTGATGAAGATGATGATGATGATGATGAAGCCCCACATTTCAAATGTGAATTTTTCACTCATGCACAATCCAAGAAAGGTGCTTCATCCTCAACGGATGCGGTAAAGGAAAAGAAGAAGAAATAAGATTCTCCTTCAGAGGTCCCATAAAATAAAATCATCAATAGAGGATCACCATTACCACCTTCTATGGAAATGGCCAAGGAAAAAATAGACTCACTAGCTAGCAAGTATCATACTGCCATACCAAATAAGTCATCTAACCCTTCTCGTAGCTCAAAGGTTACTAAGAATAATTCTCCTACAAATAACATTCCTGTAAAAACATCTAACGTTCTACCAAAACCCGCGTCCTAATCTCCTATCAAGCTAGTTATTGCACCCGTGAAGGAAAATTAAACTCCCAAAGTAGCAAATCCTTCACCATGTAAATCTTTGTCATTCTGGGACCTCTTCCTCACCCACCATAACCCCATTTGACTTTTTGGAACATGCAAGCAAAACCAAAGTCCAAGTACTCGAAATAAAATACCTACAAACACATCCTAACTAATTTGATAGGTTCATTGATGTAATTTGTGGTGGTAACCATATACCCTTGGGTAAAAGTTACAAATCCTTACTCCCCACACCATCCACACCACCTTCTCAAAACATGTTAGCCCTTAGTGCCTCCAAAACTAATAGGGTTGAACCTTTCTACCTGTCACTTCTCATTAAAGGTTTCGGCTAAATAGTTGTATCATAGATTCCAGAGCATTAGATATTGTGATGCCAATAAAAGTTGCAAATGCTCTTGGCCTCACCTTGACCTAAGAAAATGGCACCTGTTATTCCATGGAATCCAAACAAGTGCCATTGGTAGGAATAATCAAAGATGCACAGGTAGCACTAGCTGATTTTCCAGACAAGAAGGTGCTCTTGACCATCTTGGTACAAGACATCTCAGCATCCTTTGGCATGCTATTGAGCCAAATCTTCTATAGAGACTTAGGTGGAGAAATAAAAATTGGACTAGTCATTCGCAACTATTCTAGTAAAAGGTGAGATGAAGAAGTTGCTTCAATAAGAAAGATGAAGTCTACAAGATGAAATTCTCATGACCCAAAGGCAAACATTCTTTTTCAAGATAGTGGGCTAGGAAACTACTTCCTCACGTTAGAAAAAGAGGAGAATTTTCCACTTCTTATGGAAGAGGAAGAAGAGCAAGTTTCGACGATGGAATTTTATGGTAGTAATTCTTGTGCGGGTTTGGGGGTGGGTGTACTGTTGTACTCTCCTTTGGTGAATTGTACTTATTTACCTACAAGCTATAATTTGATAATACAAACAACACAGAAAAGTATGAAGCTCTCCTCTTAGGCATGGGTGTGATAGAAGACATGGGAATCAAGAAGATGAGATTTAGAGGTGATGTGGAGGTGATATTAAATCAAGTCCTCAACAATATTAGGTGAAGAATCCAAGACTCTTGAATTATAGAAACAAATTATGGGACTGCATTGAATATTTTGATGCATTTTCCATCGAAGCTATCCTAAGGTAAAATAGTGAAAAGGTTGATTCTCTTGTGGTGTCGGCTTCCCTAGTGACACCTCATCCTTCTTTTGGTAAAGACAAGGTGACCATTAAAATGGTATTCAGGCCTAGTGTACCAAATAATGCGAATCATTAGAAAATATTTAATGATGATAATGAAAATTTTATCATTTTAAGAACAAAGGGATAATTTCAATAATATCTTCTTTGAAGGAAGTGAATTTCCACACCGAGAAGTGGTAGCCGAAGAAGAGAAAGAAGAAATTGAAGGGATTGATTATAAAGGAGTGATCAAATTGAAAGGAAACAATATTCCCAAAGGCCTAGTTTCTTTGTAATACCTCTTTGAAAAACATGACATGTTCATTAAAGAGAAATAAAAACAATCTTCTTGATGCCCGGCTGATTTTTATAAGAAAAAATCGGCACCTCGAGGATCCCAGGATGGTCAATAATGGAAAATTTTCTCACCCGAGGAGAAGAGAAGGTTTGTTGCATTACTCAAGAAATATTCAGATGTTTTGTCCTACTCTTATGATGAACTCAAATCCTTCCAATGAGGAAATGCATCACTCTATTCCGTTAAAGCGGATGCTAAGACATTGAGGAAAAAACAAAGCCCATATAATCCAAATGTTTCTAATACCATCAACGAGGAGGAAATGAAGATTCTTAATGCAAGAATCATCATTCCCATTCACCATTCAATGTGGGTGGCTAACATAATGTTGGTGTAGAAGAATATGTGTAGATTTTTACAACTTGAACCGAGGCATCACCGAACGAAAATTATCTCTCCCTATCATGGATCAAATTTTAGAAGTAGTCATTAGATCTAAAATTCTTTTATTTCTTGATGGATTCTTGGGGTATAATCAAATCAAAGTGGTAGAGGAGGATCACACCAAGACAACCTTCACAATGCCTTGGGGCATTTTTTCCTATAGGAGAATGCATTTTCTCCTAATGAATGAGGGAGATACATTTCAAAGGGTGGTGGATTTGGCATTCAAAGAGATAAAATATTGCATTTTCATATATCTCAATGATCTCATGGTGTTTTCAAAGAAGATGGGAGATCATATCCATCACTTAGAACAAGTACTTGTAAGGTGTAGAAAACATGGCATATCACTAAATCCAAAAAAGTGCATTTTTGGAGTCATAGAAGGATAGTTATTGGGGCATATTGTGAATAAACATGGACCACAAGTTTATCTTAGAGATTACAAGCCATTCAAGCACTATCTCTACCCACAAGCAAGAAAGGAGTTCATTCATTCTTCGGAAAGGTGAATTTTCTTTGTCACTTTGTTCCTAAGTTTGTTGAATTGACAAAGCACATCACCACCATGATGAAACCATAGGAAAACTTCAAATGGAACAATGAAGGGAAGGCAACATTTTAAGAGATCAAAAATTCATTTCCAAGGCTCCGAATCTTGTGTCTCCAAATTTTAATAAAGAATTCATCATGTATTGTTATGCATCCTGAAACATACACTCTCTACCATTCTTGTTCAGAAAAATGATGAAGGCGTGGAAGCACCTATTGCTTTCATGAGTTTTCTGTTGAAAAATCATGAACTAAAATACAACCAATTGGAGAAGCATGCCTATGCAGTGGTCAAGGCTATAAAAAATTTCAGGTTTTGTATCCTCAATTCTCATACATAAGTGGTGATGGTGCCCGATAATACAATCAAGTGCATTTAGACATAGTATTTTCCCAAAGCTAAAAGAGGAAATTAGATTGCAAAGATGCATAAATATGACTTGGATATTTGAACCTTTAATCTGGTAAGGAGAAATGGATTGTGTAAGTTGATTGTTGAAGATGAAACACTCAAAGATAAACACTTGTGAGGAAAATTGTGCCTTCTTGACTTGTTTCCGAAAACAATCCAAAAGTTCTCTTTGTAACCACTACTGATGAGTGGTATCCTGATATATCCTATTACTTAACTTATGGAGAATTCCCTCCCCATCTCAACTACGAGACAAAGGATGACACTCAAGATGAAGGCAAATTAATTTGTAATCTTGAATCATGCACTTTAGAAGAGAGGTCTGGATGGATACTTCCTCACATAGATAAAGAGCAACAAGAAAAATTGCTTGAATCATACCATGACCAAGCATGTGGTGGACATTTTTTAGTGATGGTAACTGCACACAAGATCCTCCGAGGAAGGTATTATTGGCCCGCCCTCTTCACAAACACTCAAGAGTGGGTTTCTAAATGTGAAGCATGCCAAAAATTCATTGGAAGATGACAACTTGTTGCACTACCACTCAAGCTTGTTGTTATTGAAGAAAATTTCCAACGGTGGTAGCTAGACTTCATTATTTCTCTGAATCCTCACTCAATCATAGGGCACACCTATGTGCTTACAATGATGAACTACTTCACCAAATGGGTAGAAGCCATCCCGGCCAACCAAGCCAACACCAAAATAGTATGCAACTTCATCAAAGAGAATATCATAGTACGTTTTGGTGTGCCACAAAATATTGTAGCAGATAACGCTACCTATTTCTCTTCAAGGGAGTTGACTGAGTTTTTCTATGGCTATGGAATCTCTTTATCTCATTTGTCTGACTATTATCCATAGGGGAATGGACAAGATAAATCATGTAACAAGAACATTGTGACCATCATCTATAAACTTGTAGATGAAAATAAAAGGAATTGGCACAAAAATCTATATGATGCATTGTTGGTAGACATGATCACTCTAAAGAAGACAATAGGTATGTCACCATTACAGCTATTGTATGGAGTCAAAGTAGAAATTTTCCTCATGATCAAGATGAAAGCTCTCAAATTGCTACAGGGAATAGAAGATGGAAAGTATAAGGATTCTATTGACAAGAGGATCCTCTTTCTTGAGAAGCTAGAAGAAAATAGACTCTAAGTGGTGGATAGTATCAAAGAGCACCAGTGGAAATTAAAGAAAATGTTTGATAAGAAGGTGAAAGCGAGAGAATTCAAAGTTGCAGACTTCATCCTACTATGGGACAAGAGAAAGGAACCAAAAGGCAGCCATGGAATGTTTGATTCATTATGAAGCTCGGCCCATTCCTATTCGGGAAGCTTGTGGTGAGAATTCTTTTCTACTCTCATATTTGGATGGGCGCCATTGGAATTGCCTTGAATTTTTCAATACCTAAAATTATATCATCATTTTAAAAAAGAAGGCTATGGGACCCCCACTTTATACCATAGGTGATTTCTAGTGTGGTGTGTTTCCTTTCCATCATTTTGTGTGTGTGTTTCTTTCTTCATGTCATTCTTTCTTGAAGTTGTACATGACCTCGCAAGGCCGAATGGATAAGGAACTGGTCAAAAATTATATGGTCTAAAATTGAGACTTTGGATTGCCATGTCATGACTTTGTTATGGTCGGTTTATGCCATGTCCCCAAGCTAGAGCCATTTGTTTTATTATAAATGTGCAATGGTGAAATTAGAAGTTTCCAAGCACAAAACTATACCCTTGTCTTTGAAATTTTCATGTTTTATCAATCCTGTGCACCCTAGGTCAAATATGTTAGTCTAGTCACCCCTATTTGATGTTAAAATAGTACACTAGGTGATTTAGGAAACTTTATTCATTCCCCTTAGTTGATTTTAGGGAGTTCGAAAAGATGTTATCTTGGTAGTAGTATTTGGAAGAGCTTTCATTGGCCTTCCCAAGACTGGATCAATCCCCTAGAGTGGAACGGAGGGAAAAATTCAACTTGTAGGTGAATTGAATACCTTATAATATCATGGAATTTATTTTAGAAGGTTTGGGGAAGTTTTGAAAGACTTGGAGCGATCTGAGTAAAAGCGGGGTTCACAAGCCTAGCAAGTACATAGGCCTAAAACAACTCCTAAGCTTCACAAGAACATTCTAGGAACTTTGGATGGAGTTAGAAGTAAAAAATATATTTGGAAAAGGATTCCAAGACCTTAATAATGGTGAAATCATCTTTTTCACAACACCTTGGTGTATAGGATTTGAAGGAAGGTTTTATTAGGCATAAGTGGACTCTAAATCAGAAATCCCACTTGTAGGGATTTTATGAATGAATAATGGCATGAGACCCCCACCATTGGATTCAAAATTTCATTTCCAGTTAGGATCATATAAAATTTCACCAATAAATTCCACATGGAGCTCAAGCTATCATCATTACAAGTTGCCCTCTCAAAGTAAGTTCAGGAGTTAGAAATTTTTGAGAGGAGACATGTGTAAGCACCGGGAGCTTGGTGGGATTTCATGTCCCTGACATCCTTGAGGTCAATAAAATACCTTCCAAAAAAATTTCCATCCCCATGTGACCTCTAGAATGCTCATGTGACCTCCGGACTGACAGTTCATCCCTTAGGTGCATTTTTTGAGCATCCATTCCCTATCGTCGGATCAAGCACCACGTGTCAGCTCCAAGACCATCGTGGGAATTGGTTCCTTAGATAAGGGACATCAAGCATCTAAAAATGTTCCCAGCCCCTATGGGGAGTCTTTTGGTCACCCACATGACCGAATTTCACCCCGAGGTGCATTTTAGAAGCATCCATTACTTGTCGTTGGATCAATCGCCACATGTGTCAACCTGCAGTCCACCGTGGAAACCGATGTGCCTCATGTGCCTAAGGTAAAAGACATCATACATGGAAAAATTCACCTAGACCCTATGGGGAGTCTTTTGGACATTTATGTGACAAATTTTCAATTTCCAAGTGCTTTAAAGCAACTTTTGTCACTTTCATTCCGTGTCATTGGATCGCCACCATGTGTCATCCTCTTGAACACCATGTAATTTTATGTCCCTCACATCCTTGAGGTTGGGTACATCAAACATGAAAAATTGTACCCAATATTCTCCCTCCATGTGTTCAAAATTTATAAAATCTAATTGTTGCTTGTTAATCCTACTTCCAGTCCCTTTCTGAGATCATCTCCACCTTTCCTCTGCAACTTTCTTCCATCACTCCACCATTGCAAAAACTCGGACCAGCTAAACCAAGGAACTGAAATAGATTTTACATGGCATTAAAAATGTCTCGAAGTAATTCTCATCAAGATAAGAAGGAGAAATAAAGAACAATGAAGAAGAGAACAATATAATCTCCATAGCCAAAAAATGGAAATTTGAACAAATCTTACAAACAGGCATGAATAAATGAACCATTTATTTATTTTGTTCCTCTATCTAATAATATGAAAACAATACCCTCAAAATGTCTTGTCGTATGACAGAGCATCCATAATGAAGAAATCTCCTTTCCGGATCAATGACAAAAGAAGTGGTATTTCTTGTCAAAGTTGTTGGGTGAAATGAAGTAAAACTTGCATGTGAAGTACCAAAAGGAAAAATCCACATCAAAAGTATAATTTTCATCAAAAGCAGAGGAGAAAATAAGACCTATAATTTTGAGGTCCATTAATGGTTGCCACATCTAGAAGCCTTTGCCAGTCAAAAATTAAAACTTTAAAATCTCTGGATTAGTAAGCGGGAAGGCCCAAAATTTGAGAGGGGTGATATTGGGAAAAACACATATCAAAAAAGTTATTCCATGTCAATTTGACTCCCAGAATCCAACTTTCTAAAAATAGCAGGTCTACTACATAGGAACTATTATTTTGGGAACATCATCGACATAAAAACTTGAAGGAGATGAAGACATTAGAGGCACTAGCGAGAATTCAAAAGAATGAACATTTTTGGCACTTACTAAAACTAGTAATCGGGGCCCCTCGAGAACCTGCTAAAAATATAAATTTGATCTAGAAGGAATGAGGAACGTAGGGAGAAAGAGGAAAATTGAGCTGCAACATCCAGTTGAAGATCGGGGACTTGATTTTTCTCACTTACTAAAAATAGTAAGTTGTTTTTTCTAAGGGAGACATGAAGCTAAAGTAGATGGGTCTATAGCTAACACAACCCTTCACTATGAGTATTACGTGCACGAAAATGATGTCTAGTACATGGACACGAATGACCTTAAGAATCGCATGGCCTCCAAGGATAGAAGAAGAATTAAAGACCACATATTCACAAGTGGCTTGTTCACTACTAAAGGAAACCCAAGTGTACTGTGAAGAGTCTTGAGTTAGTCCTAGCATGTTGTTTCAACTATGATACCAAGACACAAACCATCTAAGCCAACAATGGTACAACGATGGAGATCATGAGCCCTAGGACCATTTAAATCTCTCTACAGATCCTAACATCCCCAACATGGTCATCATCTTGAAGGAAAGGACGGTGCATGATTGGGAAATAATGGATTCATATGTCCAACAAGTAATGTTCAACTCATGGTTTAAAATAGAAACAAATCCTTCAAGGATGCCCAAGAATCTACCAAGATGTGAGTTACGAGAAGGGTATTCTCATGTCATCACTCTCCTCAATAGATTTTTGGGCGAAGCAAGCATGAGAGACTATGGGGACTAGATGGGCCTTTTCATCCTTACATTAACAAAAGGAAAGCAAAGGATTGCGGGGGTAGAGCACTAGTGACAATCTCCAACCGAAACTACTCCAAGTTCCCATGACAAAGAAGTTCCATATGAATTCTTAGCTATTTTATCTCCTCACAAGTTGAGATCATTCAAGGATTTCCTATCACGCGGAACATTACTTCAAGGTACTGCATTTAAGAAACGTCCATATTTGGTAATGGAGAGAGAAATGGGAATTTCACCCACGTGAACAATGCGTTCGCCATGTACGTGGTCCGAAATTTACAAGGGGATATTAAAGCTTGGATGTCACCAAAAGTGACATCCGTTACTAAGGAATATGGCTCATACTTCATACAATTCTCAACATTCTCCGACATACAAGTCACTTTGGAATTGACCAAGCTCATTGAAACTACCTAAGTACCTAAGTGATCGATTTTATTGCTTGAGCTTTGGAGGAGATCATTCAAGTGAATAACAAGCTTAGAAGTAAGAGAAAAAATTTATTTCATTCCCCATATCTCTACAGGAGTTCATATACAAAAGATCAAATGATGAATCTCACTCGGGAGTGGTTTCGCACATCGACTTTGCATTCCTCCATCCCAGGCCCAACTTTAAGATCCGAGAAGAGCCCGACTCATTCTATGTCCCATAATTACAACATGAGGCAAAATTTTAGGACTTTGGGTCAATTTGTATTGATGACTTGGAAGTATGTAAAAGGACCACATAAGGATGGCAATCACTCGGATGAAGAAATTCAAGTTCTCTTCTTTATGAAGACATCTTACGGGATGATAGGAGAGAGATGTATGATCTGAGTAAGTAGCATTCAATATTTCCCGATGCCCCAAACCAAAGCATGTTCATAAATCATAATATATATTGGAGCATACTAAAAACATGGTGAGAGAACAAGAAAATGGTTTCAAGAGAAGAATACTATGATCATTGATCATGAGGAATTTCTCAAAGCCGAGAAGGAAGCTTCACATAATTTGTCTTGAGTGGTAAGAGGTGACTACCAACTCTAAACACATTGGATCGAGTTCAAAAAGGAAGGCCATGGATCTAGAATCTCCCCCGTGAGAAGACACCTAAGAAATTTAGGTTAGGAAAAGGTTCATGTTCATCGCCATGAAAATAGAAAATCCAATAACAAATGTACAAGTGAATGATGAGTACATGGTTCACGATGCAATCTTCAAACCACTAAAAGAGGTCTCATCTCTTGGTGACACCAATGCCCCTCTCATTCAAGACTTGCCTCCTCCTTTAGAAAAAATAATGGTTGGTGTACCCATCATCGAGCCCGAATCTGATGAGATATTTTCATGGATGTGGGAAATGGTCATCCCCGACACTTACACTATGCAACAAGTAGTGGTCCCTGATATATCAGAGATTGTTTCATTAGCTAAAGGAAAAGGTCAAGAAATATTACACATACAACATCATGATTCTATAGTGGGGAGACAAGTAATCAGTACATGAAGTAGCTCGGCCAAAGGTAATCAAGCTAGTGGATGAGATGACACCGAAGGACTACAAGATGAGCACGATCCAATTGGGACCAGCTACTCATGAGGGATATTTTCACATATATCAACAATATTCTTCTCACATGGTGGCAAGGAATAAATAATATAAAGAGAATATTTAGGTACTAGAGGAACAAGTACAAACTCTTTCATCTTATGTGCAACACCCGGTGGATATAATCACTATGACATTTTCTATTGAGAAAGTGGTGCCCATCGGTAGCTTTGATCCAAAATCTATAAGAAGAACACATAAGCTCAAAACGTAGGCGGTGAGCAAACAATGAATGGATTGACTCAATCTTCAAAAAGGAAGACAACACTTGAAGAGGAAGTCAAGCTCTTTGCTTACATGCGCACAAAACTAATAAAATGTGAGCACTCAAAGGGGATGTGGTGAAAGAAAGAGATTAATGGGAACCTCTAAGACCAGTAGTGAGTGATATGAGTAACACATGTCATCAATATTTGATTGAAAAGAAGGTTTTTGAAAGTCCATAGATGAGTCAACACGTGTATGTGTGAGGGCCTTGGAGATAAGATTTGAAGCAATCAATCGGGCCTTCATAGAGCTAGAGGAGAAATAAGAACAAACATACAAGCTGTAGGATAGTGTAAATTGGAAAGTTTAGAAACTTGGAGTACCTGCAATGAGCGAACACACAACTGCTGATGAGTTGATTAGACCTTTCAAAGGATATGTCAAGAAATGGGTAGAAACCCATTGTCCTTCACTAAGGATACTCTCGACTTTTTCTCAAAGATTGAGCCTCCATTACACTTATCACAGAAAAGCATTCACCATGGTTGGTAAGTGCAAGGAGATCAATAGTGTGGACCGATGGATGGACTGAAACCTTTAGCTGCATTCACATCCTTTATGCGAGAAAGTAGAACCCATAGTAGTTTGTTTCAACCAGGACCTTGGAAATACAAAAGCCTTATCTCGAAACATGAAGTGCAGTGAGTAGTTAGAGAGAAAAGTCAAGTCCATTGTAGTGGCTCATCCTTTGGCATAGTTCTTATTCATCTTCTTCTTCCTCTTCTTTATCTCTCCCTTCAATGTTATATTTTTCATTCGAGGGTTGCACTTTTAATATGACTTAAGTGACTTTAAAATATAATATAACTTTAAGTCACCTTGCTATTATAAAGTGGACTTAAATATTTAAAGTGGAATATGAATAGTCTTAAGTCATATGAAGGAATTCAAAAATTCACGGAAGATGAAGAGTTGCCTCTTCTTCTATAAATTCTAACAAGCTCCTCATTTTAACTTCTTCTAAAAAATCTTCGAATTTTGCTTCTTAGATGTTGGATATGTTTTTTTGAAGTTCATGAGAGAGATATGCTTGTGAGAGAGTGAGAGATAGCGAGTTTCTTCCATTTCTCCTACTAAAGAATGTCTTCTACTTCCTACACAATGTAGAAATTCTACTTAAGCTTCAATAAAGGAAGAAGGAATTTTAGCCTCTTTGATTAAGGAGTTTATTGGTACTTTGTCTTCATTAAGCTCTATTTAGTCTTGTTGTTAGTTTACATATTTGTGTTCTTTCCGAAATTCAAGTGCATGTAATGAAACTTTAGGATGGTGTGTACAAGTCTATGATTTTCTATTCGTGACATTATTGCTCCTTTCTAGATATTCTCACTCCCCTTTCCTATCTTCATAGAAAATTCCTCCCATGCGAGATACCTGCAAAATTTACCGTAGGGTCAATGGAGTGCCCCCTATTGGATCTGCGGCTGAAATGCCACTAGGATAAAACACATTTTACTCATGCATGCACATACGGTAGCTGGACGGTTAAGTAAAGGGACTTAGAATCCCAAAAGCGTTGGCAAGATAACCACCAAATTTTCCTCAAAAATATTTCTCGCCAATAGTCATCAAGAGGGTAGAGTAATATGAGTTACCTACCAAAGGCCAAGTTTACATGTGGTGGGACCTTGTTGGAGAAATTTTGGAGTAGAACAAGGTGGTGGTGGTGAAAGTGAAAATGTATCGTAAAACAAGAAGAGTGGGATTAGTTTCTTTGAAAACTTAATTGTTTGGAGTCTCGATTTGGGAAGATGCCATGTGGCACCGAGTCTCAAGGAATATTTCTTAGGTGTATCGATAATGTAGTAGATGACCTAGTAAGAGTGGATTTTGAACTTATTCTGATAGATGGTTAAAATTTGTGACATGGGGAAACCGTAGGTGATTATTTATATGGCACTTAACTAACTAAAGTTTTTGAGAAGTGGTATAGTGAAACTCATTAAGTGGAGAAGAAGAAACATTAGAAATATGAGAAGCACTTGTTGAATGGGAGAAGGATCACAATGCACATTGGGGGGTTTCAATATCACACATGTAATGAATAACATAAGCATCAAAAACTTCCTTAGAAAGATAAGAGGAAGGCTCACTAGTATCCGTAGGAGATTTCTTAGATTTATCATGAGTAGTAGATGGAAAAATATACTCAGGATCCCATGTGGGTGTAGTATTTATAGGAGGGAAGCACAATTAAAATAAATCCCTAATGTTCAAGATGTTTGGCACTACGTTGTAAAGCATAGAAATTGTGGTCATTATGTCCATTGATTCGATCATAATTATAATATGGATGATCTTGATACTTTTTTAGTCGATAAGGAGGATAGTAATGAGTAGGTGGTAAAATTATCAATTGATAAATAAGAATCTTTATAATAATGTCATGTTGCTTAGTATTAAGCTCAAATATGAGAGGTTTGGGGATTAGGAAGTCCACGAGGTTCAACTAAATGACATGGTGTGGACATAGATTGAATAGGAGAGGGAAAAGGAGAACAAACGTAATTCTGAAGCATCCTTAAACTAATGGATTTCAGATCTAAGGGATGTAATAGTGGATTCGGTGGCTGTGAATTTATCTTTACGGAATGTATGCAAGGCTTGAAATTTATCTTTAAATAATGTATGTAAGGCTTGAATCAAGTCTAAAAGTGGTTGATTAGACACAAGCTCATTAAGACTAGGATCGGAAAAGAAAATATGAAGTATATAACTTAATTCATGTGGTGGTGTATTGTCATCAAAATATGTGGTGTCTATGGACTTTTGGAAAATGGCCTGACAAGTGGGATATCACTTAAGTAAATAAGATAAATAAACTTGACCAATGGTAGAAGAAGAACAAGGATCCTAAGCATGAAATATGGTGGGGTTCACCAAAATTATTAACTAAAATTTAGAATTAAACTAATATATGTTAAAATAGTTAATCTAATATAGGAGTACTAAAATGTTATAAGCTATGCTAAGACAATATGGAATATTCGTAAATAATTATATTAAATGAAATGAAACGATAAATATGCAAAGATGTAAAAGGAAATGACTTACCCGATTGTTGGAGATTGTTGGACAATGTTGTAGGTATGACAATAAAATCCTAGATTAGAAAGCGAACACTCAAAAGTCCGAAATGGTCATATTTGGAGAATCTAAGTAGAATAATGCATTAAGGAAGGTACT
Source organism: Taxus wallichiana var. yunnanensis (assembly GCA_018340775.1). Classification (NCBI taxonomy): domain Eukaryota; kingdom Viridiplantae; phylum Streptophyta; class Pinopsida; order Cupressales; family Taxaceae; genus Taxus; species Taxus wallichiana. The sequence goes on from CM031240.1 coordinate 164,818,420, forward strand.
AGGGCACCTTGATCTATAGAATAGGCACCCTAGATTCTATAAAAGCTCGGAACTTGATTTTTGCAAGGTCGCAAGGTGATCTAGAATAATACCTTGCTATCACACAAGATCTACCAAGCTATGTCGAATGTCCAAGTGATCAAAGATGAATTAATGACCTGTAAGAGAGAAAGAAGTATCAAAAGCCTAAGAAAAATAAAAGATGCATAATGAATGGGTCAGATAATCCTCACCTACATAATAGGGGGATTAGTAATATGAGTGTTACATTACATTTCAGACCCAAATATAGTTTTGTTGGGTTGTGTACATGTTTTACCCTAAGTGCTCTTGTGCTAGTCACACTTTGTGAAGTAGTGAGAAATAATAACTATTGAAAATGTAATAGCATGTGTGCATGAAATAGAATAAAATCCTCCCCTATTTTGTGTGTGTGTTGATGCAAATCTCCTAGCCTTTATGCATGACAATATGTGGATGCAAGTGATGTAATGGATGCAACTCTAGATGGAATAATAGTAGTATGTGAGGTTAAGACCCTCATTATGGTCTCATAACTTTTGTATTTATAGGGTTTCTCTTTCTTGAATTTTGTAATTAATCGTGACATGGCCAACTAGGAAAAAGATAAGGATGAAAAATTGCTAGAAAGACCCCAAAAAGAAGTGGGAAAGTGGAACATAGATCGAGGTGCCCTAATTGGGGCTGGGCATCCCGGTTTAGGCCTAAAATTATGGGACATATGCAACATAGGTGGACATACATAGGAAAATATTGAGAATGAGAAAATAAAATTTAAAAATAGGATGTCCAAAAGATGGGATTAATTAGTACTTTCTTCACTTGAGAACCCTCTAAATAATAGTATAAGACTAGGCTAAATAATGCCTAAAGTGCATGATTTTTGTCTACACCTAGATGTTGAAGCCGTATTAGGATTGTATGGTTGAAATGGCCTAGCAGCTATGGATTTTCCTTGATTCTCTTTTTGACTTGCATTTTGAGATGGAGGTCTATTTGTTTTATACGGAGGCCTATTTGGTTGGGCTTGAGGGTGATATGGTATAAAGTTGTGAGATCATGTTTCCTTTTAATAATCACCAAATCATTCCATAAATTTTGCAATTTGCTTCATGGCCACCTGGAGTTCGTTATAAGTTCTATAAAAATTGGAAGCCTCGATGGAACTTTTATTTCTAGGGGTTGCGAATGGGATTTAATTCGGTGTTTGACTAGGTTTAGGATTCCGTTTCTAGATATAGAGGCATAGGTTTCCTTGGTGCAAGTTTTCTAGCTTGGATACAATAGTTCTCTACTCGATGGCTATGTTATAGGCTCTCGGTGATGTCATCTGCCATACACTTTATCATCATCGCTATGTCACAATTTAGAGCCTTAAAGAGGTAGATGAATGCACCTTGAGTAGTTGGTCTCATGACCATTGGGATCATGCCCCATGTCTTTTGGAATTTGAAATTAAAATCATCCATATGTTCATTTGAGGCCCTCTTGATTGTAGTTAGTTGCTCCAAGAGAGACAAGTTGTATGTTCTTTCTCCAAACAGATTACAAATATATGTGCACAATCGATCCCAATTTTGAATCAATCTTTCGTTAAACTTTTGAACCACTATAAAGCCTTTCCCTTGAAAGAAGAAGCTAATAATGTAATCAACATCCATCCGATTAATCTTGTGAATAGGAAATATTTTTCAATGTCTTGAATATGATCAATGAGGGTTGTTTGGCTCTCTCCAATGAAGTAGGGGATGTTCTTCAATGCTGCCACTAGAATAGAATTTTGAGCGTTAACGACAAGTGGACTACTACCCGTAAAGATGATAAATGGATTTAGTTTTTCTGTTCAATCCATTTCGATTGTCCTAATAATCCTAGTGGATTGGAGAAAAGGTCTACCAGGTGGAGGTGTTGATAATGTTCTATTAGATGGAGATGGGGATCTTTGTACTCTTCTTCCTCTCCTTCCTCTATCTGGAGATAGTTGCAAATACTAAAATATTCCTTCCTCTCTTCTCCGTGATTGATTTTGGATTCTTCTCATGAAATTTAGGGACTTGGGTTGTTACACCACTCATTTATTCTCTAGGAGTTGCAGATGTGTTAAGAGTGAGCCTCCAGAGGCTAGGGTTTTACCAAGACACACATCCACTCTTGATAAAATGGAAAAATAAATTTGAAGGGTATGGTGTTGATTTTCGGAGGTTAAACCTTGTTTTACACCTCTTAGTCTCTGAAATCTGAAATTCAAAACATGGCTCAAGCAAAACAACCTTGTGAGTCCAAAATCCTAAAGCGCAAAGGGACCTCAAAAATTCTAAATGCAAAATCTCCAAAATCGAAATACACAAAGAACCTTCAAAACCCGAAATGTATTATGTTAAGCAACCTCCAAACTCCAAAATGCAATGGGACCTTCAAAATCTAAAATGACCAATTGGAACTTAAAGCCACCTTTGTAACCTCTAACTCCCAATATACTCTTTTTGGAACTTAAGACTTATTTTGCACATGTGAAACCCCAAAAAAATTCATTTTGGAACTTAGACCCTACAATGAAACATCCGAAGTCGAAATCTGAAATATCTTAAATCTTAAATAAAAAGAAACCTTGAACTTCTGAATTCTCATAAAAATGTCTCAAAATTTGTGAAGATATGACTCTTAGTCCCACCAGGTGTGCTAGAATGGTTATCACCGGATCAAAGCACCCCACAAATTGATAACTTGTGTAATCGACGTATTTGGTGTGATTTGGTAAGATGGACTTATCCTAAGTGGGGGACCTTAAAAATGGGATAACTCTTTGGAAATGGCCTAATTCATATTCCTAAACTAAGAACTACACTAGTCAAGAATGTAAAAAAACAACTAATCTAATCCTACCCTAACACTTCTAAGGAGACAGGGATAGAAGGATATTACATGCAAAATAAAACCTACACTAAGGGTTAGTGATGGCACCAAGAAAAGGGTGTTGAATAACTCATTCTTCGCATGAAAATGAAGGAAAATGATGTGGGGATGATGATCTAGCACCATAGACCACAAGATAATTCACCCAACATTCTCAAAGAAACAAAACATTACTAAATCCTGCAATGAAATATGATAATTCACAATATACTGCGGACAATGAAAAGATACAAAATATAACAAAATCAAGCAAGATAGAGAAATTATCATAAATCATTGATTTTATTGCTCCAAAACACTTGCACAGTACATCATTTTGGGGTAAGAGGAATGATTTTCATTACCTTTCTTCTTGAGAGAGGAGGTTTGGAACTCCACAAATTAACTAGAATTGAGAAAGGAGGGAGATGCAGAGATGCTGATAAATTCCAACCTTTAAAACATTTCCCCTCTTTAAAATTTATAAAATAATATGTGAAGAGAGGAGAGAAAGGAGAGCTTTGAAATTACTCCCAAAAACCCACAAAAATAATTTATTTTTCCTCCAAGGGTATGTGAAGATCTTTAGAGCCCATGCTTGATTGTACCTTGGCCTATGAAGAAGGAATGACCTCCATGTTTCATTTTCATCATTCTTAGTACCTTTTCATGACTCAAATGTCCTGTAACTTCTCACCCTCATTATCTACCACCTAACCTTTTTATTTCTTAAATTTAACCCCTCCATTAGATTCCCCTCTAAATTCTCATTTGAACAGTATAAATTTGTTAAATTTTTTCAAGCGGGGTTAAAGTAATGGGAATTTCAATTAGGGTCACTCCTTGCTCTAATTATCCATATACTAGCCCATACCCCTTCACCAACTCACCACCTATCATGTTACAAAACTTGCATCCTAATGCTGATTCGGTTTTAAAATGACTTGGTAGGCTAATAAATTTGACTTTGGGGTTTGATGTGGGTGGAATTTGGAGTTTTTGTATCCCGAGTTCTGAGACTAACCATTCCCTTAAAACCCAAACTCCACACCCAATGTTTGAGCTCCCTCCACTTCAAATTTTGGTACCCTTTGCATCATAATTTGCATTCTCTCGGTCTCGATGTAAACATCTCCAAAACCCTAGATTCTATACCTTCGTCGAACACCCCACATCAGATTTTGGGGTTTTTCGCATCAAGTTTCTCCTCCCCAAAATATGATGCAAATCCTATCCTGACATGCAATGCGATGCCCACCATTTACCCAATTTGACTTCCACCCATGAAAGAAACCACCTCGACAAGATGATTGGAGATTGAATTTTTTGAGTTTTAGACTTTTTCTACTCGTGCATGCACTTACCCCATTGACCTTCGAGCTCCCGCACTTCCAAATTCCAATTGACTGTAATCCAAAGTGCCTCTAAGTCATTTGTCTCACGAGCTCACTCACCTCAATGAGTTACTCATGAATCCTCCACAAAACTTCATCTAACCTCTACGGATCCACCTCACCCTAAACTACTCAGCCACACTATGAGCCAACTTGATGATAAGCATTCCACCTCTGAACCATTCCACCTCATTGTGTGGGCACGATCCCAGATTGATCTAGTAAACCTTCCCATATGAGGCTTCCCTAGCCCTAATACCTCTCTACGATTCTGAGTATCTCATTTTTCATTCCCAAGCTGAATCCACTTGCAAACTATCCGAGTATCTTAAATTATCCATCTCACTACTAACCCCATGACTCGACCCTGGCTCGTTGTAGTAGGATTACCTCTTTCTATTCTATTCTCCTAAAATCCTCATGGAGCCTACCTAATTAACTCCACCGAGATCTTCACACTGACTCGATGCCGACACATGCCGAGTCACTTGCCATTTCATCTAAGTTCGATGTTGAACTTGCTTATCAAACCATGCAACCACATTGATCCCTTCCATAGCTCCCGAACTGGTTAAGACCTTACCCCCTATTCATCACCTTATCTCACCGACCAGCCTAACAAATTTCTTTTTCATCTCGATGCCCTTATGCCTCCCAACTTCCCATCAGCTCTTGTCAATTTTATCACATAGATGGGTTTTGGGGTCTACGCCATTTGATCCCCCACTCAAAGTATGCCCTAACTTTTTCTTTTCTTTGAATTTACTTGCATTAGTGGACTAATGGGGACTGAGTGAAACATCTTAGGGATCGTTATGCATTTTTTCCATTTTTGTTAGATTTGTTGAGCGTGGGCCCATTAGAGCCCATTTTTCACCTTAGGAAAATTATGAGTTCCTTTCAAAAACCCGAAGAGGAAAAAATATTTAAAATGTTTTCACATCTTTGTACATCATTGTAATTCTCCCAAGCATGAAATTTTACTGTGAACCCTAGATTATCCTGTGATTTCCCTTTAGTGCTTGGGTCCTATCCTAAAAGGATATGCTTTAGCTATAATGGTCTTTCCTTTTTTCTTCTCATATTTAGACTTATTTTCTTTGGAATAATCACCCTTTGGAGTATTTTTTTATAGACTCGGAACACTTATTCACTTTTTCTCAAGAAAATGAGTTAGGGGATCGATTTATTTTATCAAATATTAATTATCCTCATGTCTACTCTTCTTTCAATAGGAACACTTAAATTTTTCCATCTTTTCTTTGGGCTTTAAAGTAGAAGCGTTCATCTTAGGTTTTCTTTTGGCATGGTTTGTCTTGGTTTCCTTCTTCGGTTTGTTCTTTTTCTCTTTGTTATTTTCAGTTTTCTTTCCTTTACCATTACTCGCTACAAGGGCATGTGACTTAGATTTTCGAGACTCCATTTGAATTATTTTTTCATGTTCTTAACTGATTTGTGATGAAAAATTATCAAGTTAGGGAATTTTCCAAGTACTTGCCTAAAGTGGATTTCATGGCATCGAACTCGAGAAGAAGGCTTGTAGGTTTTCAAAGTCACTAGGATTTAATCTTGGTAGTGCATTTTCCAACTCATGTGCTCGATGTCATATTTTTGTCCGAACATAATATTTAAAATTTTACATGCTTCATCGGGTGTTTCACATGACATAATGTGGAAGATCGAGGTTAGGAGAAACTAACATACAAAGAAAACCAAAGAATTCGTCACATCAGTTCAACCATTTATATTTTATGGAATCATCATCAGATTTAGTATCAACACCCATGGTGATGTGAAAGAAACCTTTCTCACTTATTTTCATTACCATATTCGATCTCGATTCGAAAAGATTTATATGACATGAGAAGTAGAATTGAAAGAGCATCGATCATGAAGAGAGAGAAAGAAAGTATGCATAAATAAAAAGGAACAAAACCACCCCGAGAACAATATTATCACCCCCCATTTTGGCACTTTATAATTTAGTGTGTTGATTACAATTAGGTGTGAATAAGTTTTGTGAAACATTTGTTCACTCACAATGAAATTACCATAATAATGCATAAATGTGGAGACCACAATCAAGCTCAATGATCGTGATAGTTTAACACCATAAGCAACCAAAAAACAAGCTAAAAGAAAGATAAGGGAGAAAAACACGGTCTGTGTGAGAAATAGTACATATGGGTGTGTTGTGTAACTCACGTTCTAGACACTCATTTCCCCCATGAGGGAAAGAGGAGTTATGGATATTAAATGGAATGTAACTCTTATGACGCAGAGATGCTTATGAAAATGAAAATTTTACTATAGAATTTGTCATGTGTCATACAACTCCTAATACCTATGATCTCGTTAAGAAATATTACTCACCATGTGATGTCGAAAAGACCACAGTGATGATGAGGAAAGTCACACATGCCAAAATATACTATGTTTTTGAAAAATCAAGATCACCTCTTTGAATTGTATGTCCTTTACCCATTTATACTTAACCATTTTTAATAAAACTTAGTATTTTAGAAACTAGAATCAAAATGCTACAACTCATGTTCTTATAACATCTTCAAATTTAGAGTGTATTCATCTCAAACAACTCGTAAAAGTTAAGGTTTCTCATTTTTAGAAAAAAACATCTACCTTTTGGCCCCCAACTCAAGGAACCGACCCTAGGTAGAAAGTAGTGGTTTTATATTAGTAGGGTTTTAACTTCTAGATATAGAGACAAAGCATATATACGAAACTTATAATCTTTTCATCACTCTTGAACACCCACATTAACTTTCGTATCATCCAAATAGCTAAGTGCACTCACTCTATCACTTGTTCTCTAAATTTATCATTAGTTATAATTGATATATATCTTACTAATTACCATATATGTATATTATGATTTAAATGATTAATTTATGTTATGAATATACGTCATGTTTCTAACTCTTATCCAAATTTGAATTAAGTAAAAGGAATGAATCCACTTCCTCTTAACTTACATTATTTTTAAGGTGTTTAAATTTTGTGAACCCACTTATTGATCAAATCCTTAATTTATTTTTCTTAATGTGTCCTATTATTAGACATTCTCCAAATCCATGTCCATTTCTTATTTGATGCATGATTCTTGTCCTAATATTAGGGCTCTCTATCTTTTTCTATTAGTACTTGTCAAAATTCTTCCCTTTCATGTTCCTTTAACATTCTTGGAAAATTAAAAATTACTATTGCAAAAATTTCCTTCCTTTCAAGTCACATCAAAGCACCCCTACATATAAATATATACTCTATGGGGTGTTGCAAAAAAAATCATCCTTGCTAATTTTTAACCATGGTATGTGTTATATGTTTTCTATACTTTGCAACTAACTGAAAAAATCATGAACATTAAATATAGAGGACACACCTTCCCAACCCATTATGTTATTATCTACCTTTTTATATTCAAGTTAAGGTGTAAAGAAAACTAGTTAAGATAGCACTTTTCATTAACATATCCCATCTCAATATTTGCAATATTTATTTCCTTAATATTTTGTGTATATTGGTAGTTAATCAAACCCCATCACACATCAACATTCTTAACCACACTATTGTAACCCAAAACAAATCTTGGGAAAGTTATGTTGCATATTACCTTCAATAAAAAAATATAGCCAACATAAGTCAAGTTGTGGTAAATGATCTTAACTATAATAATATTTTAGGATGACATGGGTACATTCCATACATCTAGTCCCATCTACCCTACACACTTGTTTAAAATCAATAATCAAAGCTCCATATATGATATATCTATAGATTATGAGATTTTTAAATTTTATACCAAGACATACACAAAGGACAAGTATGTTCCCTACATAAAGACACCTTCTTTTGATTGTCAAAATACATCCTTACAATATACAAATCCTTTTTCTTTTCATCAATATGGAAATGAACTATAAGTGTCTAAAATAAATAAGATTTTTATATAGGGAATTTGTAAGGTATTTATGATCCCATTACATTACCCACCACTACTAAATGATAAGGTCTTAGAAATGCCCCACATTCAACACATAATTCTTCTAATTTTTTCTTCATCGATGCTTCAATTGTTAATGACATACATTGTAATTCCAATTTAGAGCTTATTTCTCCATACCTCATCAATGATAGTGCCTCATTGTACATTATTACAATGGATGCATTTTCTAATGAGGAATCCTTTCTAGAATACATGTGGCAAATAAGGATTTCTTTATATTCTCTCACAATAATAGGTTTCCACATACCACAAATGCTCACACATATTTAAGTGAAGGTGATACCTATAATCCTGACATCCCACTTGAAAATTTAGATACCATTCTTACTAGACCATACATCAAGGAAAAATAACTCTTTTTAATGAAGAAAAACTCCTTGTAATTTTTGGATAGCTAGATGACGATCTTTGACTAGTGATTATAGAAACTTCATTAATAGATGATGATTGGGAATTCCAATGAAACATTTTACTATAATTGTTTTATTTATTTGTATGGAATTACAATGATATAAATAGAATTGATACATATATAGCTATGCATAACATTTTCCTATAACATGATGTCAAAACAATGCATTTTGTTTTTCAAAACATGCATCCTAATGTCACACTCCTTATTAAAAATGAAATCCAAAGACTTTATTCTATTTTTTTTTAATGTTGTATATTACTCTCCATAGTTTGCTAACGTTGTTCTTGTATCAAAACATAAGGAGATATTTACTATTCCATATACTTCTAAGATATAAACAAGGGCATTCCTAAACCTAGTTTCTATTTTTATAATATAAATATGATTGTTGAATCTACTACTAATATGAAATGTTGTATTTAATTGAAGGATTTTATTCATTAAAACAAATAAAAATCGACCCTACAAATCAATATAAAACATATTTTACTACTTCATGGGCTACTTTATATTATAAGGTATTAACCCATGTATGTTATAACGATTCAACTATGAAAAATTATATTTTCTAATATCCATTGGTTACAAAATGTGTTACCATAATTTTGATTCAAATATAACCAAACTCTTATTCTTAACCTTCATGTGAATTTTCAAATGTCTAAAAATGAACACGAGATTTCATTTTCTTCGTGGATTTCATTTAGTATGTTTTATATTAAATATTTTTGTTATCATTATCACAATTAATGTTTTTGAACCCATTATTCCTCATTCAACCAAAAGACAACAGTTAAAAGATGAAAATGATTTTATGCCTAAAAATTAAGAAAATTTGAAGAATAAGAAAATCCTTCCTTTTATGGATTTTTTTATACATAACTATCAATTAACTATAATTACTATTGTGATAATTTTTCCACCATTTTTTCCCCTTGAATGTACATGGAGAAAAAATCAAGAGCTACTAGATCCAAATTAGGAAAAAAATTTTCCTACATGTATCAGTTGTTAATAAGTATTATCTTTGGCCACGAAAATAACATAAATTGAGACAATTATCCTTTACTTTTAGGTATCTCGATTAAAGGGTATAAATGTTATTTCTTTTATTAGTGTTCCATATTTATTATTTTCCATGGGTATTAATATGAATTTTTGTATTTAATCTTTATGAAATATCATTATGAAAAAAGGTTTCCATTAATTCATTGATTTTTATGAGGAGACAAATCGAGCCCAATCAATATACAAGAAGTAAGTCTTTGAGGAAAAAGGATCTCCAATATCCATTTTGTATCCTTTTCATCTAATATTTTTTTCTTTAAGGATTTCTACCATTTTTTTAATTATTGTATTGTTATGTAATATCACCTAACATGTCAAAAAGAAGTGAAATCAATTTATTGTTTATTGATCAATGATATAAAACCCTCCGTGAAGATCATCATGACAAGAAGGGATCCACTAAGTCAAATATGTTTGTAAGGAGATGAATCTAGCTCAGTAAGTACATATGAAGTCAATTTGTGAGAAATAAAGGATCTCCAATATCAATTTGGTATCCATGTCAATAAACATTGATAATATTTAGTTTCTTGAAGGATATTTACCATTTATTTTACTATTTTATTGTCATGGTATATTGTAATGTATCAAAAGAATTGAAATCAATGTCTCAAAGATATAGAAGACTCCTCATGAAGAATACACATTAATAATATATTTATAAATGAAATATTTAATATGTTTAAATTGAAGAAGAAAATAAGTAATAATTTGTCTCCCATAGAATGCCAAAATATAATGTGCCAAGTTGAACAAATAAGAAAGAAAATCATCCCTAAATAACGAGACAATAATTGAATGGGGAGTTCTACATTTCTATGTCAGTAAAATAACTTAATACTTAAGAGTAATATTAAAACTTATGAAGATAAGATATTATGCATTATCTATTGTTAACGAAAATCACTACTTGGAGCATTATATACAAACAAATGTGGATATATTGTTACTCTAAATAAATATTTAATAACATTGGGGAGATGATAAGTGGTACATTTAAATAGTATCATTAGATAGTTCCATCAATTCATTAATCATTGTGGTTCTTCCCCTTCCTAGTCCATAATAAATTACCCAATAATATGCACAAATATCATATAATGACAATACCAAAAACAAAGACAATTACTTTAATACACTACGAAAAATTCCCTCACTAGTCTTGCTTAACTTTATAATAGAGTTACATCTATGAAGTTTCAAAATTAATCTACCATCATTCAAAAATGCTATGGTGTTTCTACTATAAGCTCTTGCTAATTTTTATTCACTTGTAACTCATTAGGTTCACTCATTATCAATGATGGTGATTCTATATTTTTCTATTCATAGGGTTTGTTTTTGACTCACTACATGGAAAAACTTCCCTCATTGCAATGGGATGAACATTATCACCAATTTAGTCACCCCAATTTTCCTTTACTTTCGCATTGGTGACATTCTCTACATAGTTGATCTTCACATTATACAAAAGATGTATATATGGAACTATCATCCTATGAGGAGGAATTAACTTCACATTCCTTACAAAAATATTACGAGACATTTGTCTACACACTAATTTTGAATTATTTTCAACCACCACAATACTTATATCACGTTCCACAAAAAGTGAAAATACCATCAATAACAAAAACATAAAAAATATGTGTTCAATTTTTTCCTTCATTGACTATATTATACTTAAAGGAAACCACTACTTTTCTTGGACCATGACTAAGATATTTTTAAACAAGATTGGAAATACATAAGATGTATAGTTTTTCCATATTGTTATGTAATAAAAACAACCCGAGTAAAATACGGTATTTATAAACATTGTAAATAATCACTCATACTAATTAAACAACATTGATCATTATAATTCCTAATGAATGATCTCATAAATTAAGGAAATAGTTGTGTGCAAGATGAAAAGTATAATGTGCTTTTCAACCATCACACACAAATATTGCATAAAGAAATAATACAAAATTCTATCACCATCCATAATCTTACTCTTGAAAAAAATTAGAAGCCCTTCAAGACCATTACTTCCAAATTGTTGAATACATTTATTTCATGCATTATCAACCTTTATGATAACATTAAATATTAGTGAAAAATCACAACACCCCGAATGGACTCATTCGTGAGTGAGGCATCCGGTGTGATTGCCTAACATTGGATCATCTCTCAACTTTGTGGGACTTGCGGACTTGAGATGGCCCTCAGAGAAAGCTGGTTCTTGTTCCTAAACTACCTGCCACAATCTACTCCAAAGTGGAGAGGTAGACTAATCTATCCTAATCTAACCATTCCAAGGAACCAGAGAGAAAGAGATAGTGAAAGAGAGCTTACACTAAAGTGGTGACACACCAAAGAAAAGGAAAGAGTCGAGATACTTTGTTGAGGGAGGATGAAAAAATGAAAAAGGAGATGAGGGAGGTAGACAAAAGTGACATGGAGACCTAGATCCTAATCCACCATAAAGACTACATGAAACATGACATCTTACACCTGAAAATGTGAAATAGATGGCACGAAAATAGATCTTAAAGGAAGAGGCACGGAGAAACAATAAAACACGAGAAAGGGTTGAAGAACACCACAAAATCATGAGTTTATTGTTGTAGAAGGTGCACAGATAATTACATTCCTTCTCAGAGGCACAAAAACACTTCCAGCAAATATAGGAGAAGGCTTATAGCTCAAATGGAGTAGGAAACAAATTTTCAGAGTTTCCCACACCCAGAATGTCTCTTTCCCTTATTAAATGAGAAGTGTTTACAATATATAGAAAATCAACGCAAGAGAGAAAGAAGGAAACTAAAACTCTGCTTTGAAAACTCAACCACCAACCATCAATGCCCTAAAAATCCACCTAGAAAATGTCAATTAAGGCTCTTCATGTTTGTTTGGCATGTCGAAGAAGGAAGAATGATGGATCAAAATCAAAACTAGGTAGTTCAAGTAATCGATTCCATATTAATGGCTTGAAAGACGTTTTCCAATTTTCACCCACAAAACCTTATCAAAATTAATATTTCAGGCTTCCATGGCATAGAGGATGTTGAGACCTTTCCAATGGTGCCAAATTTTTTGAATTCTGAGCATTGGATTGAAAGTTATGCCCATTTGAAGATTTGAATTGAATCGTACAAAAATGGGGGAAAAAAAAAGTTTTGTAAAATGGATTTGCGGGCTTGATATTCACTTTGCACCTTTTTCGAAAAAATAAAAAATTTAAGAAAACCTCTGTAGCTCCAAAGGCCCAAAATTCACTTTTTCCTAAAAGCCTCCGCGGGCCCGAAATTGAACTTGCGCCATTTACAAAAGTTGTAAAAGTTCCAAAGTTTCCCTAACGATCCACTTTGGCTGCTTTGGCCTCGAGAAATAGCCATGTGTCCCTTTGTAGGCCTTAGGTATTTTTCCCTTTATTTTGCATAAATCTTCTCCATGGGCTCGTGGGCCCACAATTGTAACTTGTGCCTTTTTGCGAAAAGTGCAAAATACAAAAATATCTCCCGCCGCCCGCCAATCAAAAATCTTCCCTTTTGGCAAAAGGTCTTCCCTAGGCCCACAGGGCCGCTTTGACTTAAAACATGGCCACATGTCCCTTTGTTTGGTGGGGCCATATGTTTGACTTGGGACACATGTGGGGCTCACACTTGTTTGGGTCCTAACCTTTGTGTCGTGCCTTCAAAGTTGCATCATTAGGACATGTGGCTCCTCCCATTAGCCTTGGACTTTTCATCGACCCTGAGTCTCGTCTCCGAATTTGACCTTGACTAAGTGGAAAGTTGGCGCTTGTTTGAGGTATCCATTTTGGATTCTATCCTTGGAGTTGCACCGATGACGCATATGACACCCTGCCGATTTGTGACTTTTCAACTTCCGATGAGACCCTTTTTGGACATGGGGGCACGTGGAAGCTCTATGCTCGTTTAGGGAACCACCTTTTTCTTTGACCCTGGAAGGTGTGCCATTAAGACACGTGGAGGATTCCACCAGTCCTTTTATACTTAACCAATTTGGGTCCGCTGCCCATTTGACTTTTGTTGGACCCTAGACACATGGAGAGTCCGCACATATTTGGAGACACTGTTTGGCCTTGACCTCTGGGAGGTTCATCATTGGGACACATGAGGATTCTTGGTCCTATTGTGCTTATAATCTTCAATGGCGAGTTCTACCTTTTGTACTCGACCACATGGAGGGTTGGCGCTCACTTGAGACCGATTCTAGATTTTTCTTTTAAAGATGTGTCCATTGAACGCATGGAGGATTATGCCGACTTGAGACCTTTTCAATTTCATGACTCTGTCTCCCTTGGGCCATGGATGCATGGAAAGCCTACACTCATTTTGGGTCCTTGTTTTGATGCACTGTTAGAATTACGCGAGCCGACACATGACACCATCTGCCGACCACCAACTTGCTTGGCTTTGAGTCGACTCATGAATGAAGTCTAAAAATTCTAGTCTTTCTCCGATTTTCTTGTTGAGCATCTTGTTATGTTTGTGGAGCCTATTTTCATGTTAGAGTGTAGTATGGTCTTCTATGTGTTACACTCGGGTATTTTTACGGTGGTCCCACTCACCGGTGAGTGGAAGGGGGTTCGGGGTGAAGCCCCGAAGAAAAGATTTTCATGGGTGGTTTATTAACCCATGGGTAATGGGTAACCATTATAGGCTATTTTGGGCCCATGTATTTTCGGTACCCATTGTTTTGTAAAACCACCTCTTGTTACCCATAGGTTTATGGGACGGTTTGGATTTTCCCCATCGTTTTGATACCCATGGTTTTGTAAAAATGCTTAGCGGTTGTCTATTTATATGGTTTTATGCAGATGATAGAGATATGAAAAACATTGCAGATGTGCTTTGAATTCTGGTTTGTGAATTACAGTAGAGTTTGTTGAGCATAGCTCCAAATGGATTCGGGGTATTTTATTGAGAGAGTGGAGGCTTGTAATAAAATTTGAGCAAGTGATTCTTAGTGGACGTAGCCCAAATTGGGTGAACCACGTTAAATATTCTCTCTCTATGTTGTGTTATTTATTATGCACTTTTATTTGAGATCTATAATATTTTCTACATATTAGTTTCTCTCACATTGTTCAATGACGTGAGGATTATTCCACATATTTTATCTCTTATTTCCGAAAAAGTGGTATCAAATCCTAGTTTAGTTTGCTGAAGTGTTGAATTACAGAAAAGTTTTTATCTTGAGTGGGAGCTATGGTAGATAATGGAAGATCTAGGGTTGATAAATTCAACGGGCGGAGAATTTGATCTTTGGAAGATGCGGATGGAAGATTACCTTTATCAAAAGGATATTTATACTCCAGTATACGAGAAGGTGAACAAACCTCGAGTATGACAGAGATGCGGAATGTGATTTTTGGAATGGAACGCACTTGGAACAATCCTATGTCTTACATCTTCGGTATTATTTAATGTTTCAAAGGAAAAGACTAGAAAAGAATGCTAATGGATGCATTACCTTAAGTTGTATGAAAAATCCTCTGCCTCTAATAAGATATTTTTAATGAAAAAGTTGTTTAATATGAAGATGTCGAGAATAGTTCAGTATGAGATCATTTAAATGATTTAAATACGGTTGTGAATATGCTAGCTTCAGTTCTGATAGAATTTGATGAAGAAGTTAGGGCTTTATTAATTCTCGTGCTCTTTACCCGAAAGTTGGAATAGCACTGTAATGGCGGTAAGCAACTTCAGTCCAACTAACTTCGAAGTTGAAGTTTGAGGACGTTGTATGGGTGATTCTAAGTGAGGAAATGCGAAGAAAAAGCATCATGGAATCTTCTACTTCTGGGAATGCTTTGACAAGATGGAAACTAGAGGGTGACAAAAAATAGAGGAAACCATGGAAAATCGAAAGATTGGGCAAGGTCAAAATCCAAGAGCAAGATTGTATGTTGGAACCTGTGGAAAGTCCGGGCATGCGAAGAAGGATTGTTGGGAGCTTCGGGACAAGAAGAAACAATAGGAAGAAAACAAGGAGGCAAATGTGGCATTGGGTAATGTATGCTAGGATGCTTTGATTCTTTCTTTTCATAATATTACTTTGAAGCTTGGGTTTTAGATTCAAGGGCTTCTTTTCATGCTACTCCACATAGGCATTATTTTGTTGATTATGTTAAAGGGATTTTGTGCATGTTTTTCTTGGTGATGATGAGCCTTGCAATATAGTTGAAAAGGTTCATTTGAGTTAAGATGCGAGAATGGGAATACATGGCTATTGAAAGATGTCGGACATGTGCCTCTATTAAGGAGAAACTTGATATCGGTGGGGCAATTGGGAAGTGATGGTTGTAGTGTGATATTTACAGGTGACTCTTGGAAGGTTACTAAGGGTGCTCTTGTGGTGGAAAGAGGTAAGAAGGATGGAACCTTTTATTTAACCACCGATAGTACTAATGATTGTAATCTTGTGGCTTAGGATGTAGATACAACATTATGGCACTATAGGCTCGATCCATATGAGCCATAAGGGCATGGACATCATAAAGAAGAATTTTCCTAGATATACGAGAAATAGGTTTGGATTTCTATGAGAAGCTGCATATATGGGAAACAAAAAGAGTAAGGTTTCTAAAGGTTGGACCTACGAAGAAGAGAGTAAGTTAGAGCTGGTACATTCGATGTGTGGGGGCACCTCGGGTAGCATCTCTTGTGGGT
The DNA here is from genome assembly GCA_018340775.1 of Taxus wallichiana var. yunnanensis. Taxonomy (NCBI): domain Eukaryota; kingdom Viridiplantae; phylum Streptophyta; class Pinopsida; order Cupressales; family Taxaceae; genus Taxus; species Taxus wallichiana. Next base: position 164,834,920 of record CM031240.1, read on the forward strand.
TCAAGTTCTATGTTACTTTTATTGATGATGCAACAAGGAAAGTTTGGGTTTATTGTATTAAAAACAAATTTGATGTATTTAACACTTTTTTAAATGGAAAGCCTTGGTAGAGAATGACACGAGGTCTTAAGCTAAAATGTCTAAAGTCGAGATAATGGAGGAGTATTGCATGCAATGAATTTAATGATTATTGTTCTAAGAATGGAATCCATAGGCAAAAGATGGTTCGGGAACTCGCATGACATAATGGGGTATCGAAAGGATGAACAGAACAATAATGGAACATCTTTAGGAGCATGAGGTTACATGTAGGATGCCTCTTTATTTTTGGGCAAAAGCGGTGAGCACAATGTGTACTTGATAAACAGAGGACCCTCAAGTGCCTTGGATGAAGACATACGAGGAGACTTGGTATGGTAAGAAAGTTGATTATTCACTTCTTAGAGTCTTTGGATGTGAGGTGGTTGTTCATATAGACAAGGATGATAGGACAAAGCTAGAGGCTAAATCACAAAAATGTAATTTCATTGGTTATGGTGGTGATGAATTTGGATTTAAATGTTCGAGTATTAAGGACAAGAAAATCATTCGGTCTAGGGATGCGGTCTTTAATGAGAAAGTCATGTATAAGCAAAAGTTGCAGGGGAAAACAAGGAAGAATCCAAGAAAGAATATGCGGTGGTAGAGGATCTTCGGATGGGACAATGACCCATGAATCAGTTTAGGAACTGACTCAACAGGAACCCCAAACTCCTATAGTGAGAAGGTCTTCTAGGGTAAAAAAGAACCGAACGTTTTTATCCTTCTCTTTATTATTTATTACTCGCGATAATGGAGATCCAGAGATCTTTGATGAAGCAATGCGAGGGTAGATGCCGGAAGAAGTGGGAGCAAGCCATGGATGAGGAGCATAAGTCTCTCACGGAGAACCGAGAATAGGGATTTGGTGAAGCTACCTAGGAAGGAAAAAGAGTAGTGCAAAACAAGTGGGTGTACTGAGTTAAAGACGAAGAAGGAGGAAAGAAAAGATATAAAGCCGGTTGGAGGTCAAGGGGTTTGCATTGAAACAAGGTATAGATTTTGATGAGATCTTTCCTCCTGTAGTAAAAATGAATTCGATTAGAAGGCTGTTCTTGGAATAGCAAGAAGACTTACACTTAGAACAGTTAGATGTAAAGATTGCATTTCTCCATGGTGATTTGGAGGAGGAACTATATATGCAACAACCAGAGGGCTATGAGGTCAAAGGTAAATAGGAGATGGTGTGCAAACTGAAGAAGAGCTTGTATGGCCTGAAACAAGCTCCGCGTCAATGGTATAAGAAGTTTGATAGCTTCATGATGGAGCAAGGTTATATCAGATGTCATTTTGACCATTGTGTGTATACAAAGAAATTTGAGGATGGAAGTTATATTATCCTATGTTTGTATGTTGATGACATGTTGGTTGCAGGTAAAAACATGCAGGAAATAAAAGTACTCAAGAAACAACTAAGTGAATCCTTTGATATGAATGATTTTGGGGCTGCCGGACAAATCCTTGGTATGAGGATAACTCGGGAAAGGAAGGAGCAGGCTGAATTTATCTCGTAAAGAGTACATTAAGAAGGTATTGGATAGGTTTAACATGCAGGATGCTAAACCGGTTGGGACTCCTTTGGCAAGCCATTTTAAGTTATCAAAGGAGTAGTGTCCCAAGTAAGAGTAGGAAAGAAATCAGATGTCCAAGGTACCTTACTCATCAGCAGTTGGTAGTTTGATGTATGCTATGGTGTGCACTAGGCCTAATATTGCCCATGCAGTGGGAGTTGTGAGTAGATTTATGAGTGATCTAGGTAAAGAGCATTGGCAAGCAGTAAAGTGGATCCTTCGGTATTTGAAAGGGACCATGGGGACAGTTTTGTGCTACAGTGGATCAAACACCACTTTACGTGGTTATGTAGATTTAGACATGGCTAGAGATGTAGGCATGTAGAAGGAGCACAACAGTTCTATTTACCTTTGTAGGGTGGGACAATAGTGAGCTCGATTTCATGACTATAAAAGTGGTGGCTTTGTCAACCATAGGACGCTAAGTATGTTTTTGCCAAAGAGGCAAGAAAATAGATGATTTGGCTATAACAATTGCTTGAGGAGTTGGGGCATAAGCGGAGGAATGTAAGCTACATACCGATAGTCGAGTAGTATACACCTAGCTAAGAACTTTTCTTTCCACTCTAGGATGAAGCATATACAGTTGAGATATCACTTCATCAGGACAACTTTGGAGGAAGATAAGTTGAAGTTGGAGAAGATTCATACCAGTCAGAATCCTGTAGACATGATGACCAAGGTGGTCATAAGGGATAAAATAAAGCTATGTTCAGCTTTGGTTGGCCTTTGTGGATGACATTGAAGGGTTGAGAAGCTTGCTTAGTGGAAATCAGTCTCTAAGTGGGAGATTGTTATGTTTGTGGAGCCTATTTTCATGTTAGAGTGTGGTACACCTTCTATGTGTTACACTCGGGTATTTTTTACAGTGGTCTCACTCAGGTGAGTGGGTTAGGGGGTTCGGGGGTGAAGCACCTGAAGCAAATTTTAATGGTTGGTTTATTAACCCATGGGTAATGGGTAACGTTATGGGCTGTTTTTGGGCCCATGTTTTTGAAGTACCCATTGTTTTGTAAAACCGCCTCTTGATTACCCATAGGTTTATGGGATAGTTTTTTTTTCCCCATTGTTTTGATACCCATGGTTTTGTAAAAATGCTTATGCATTTTTATATTTATATGGTTTTATGCATATGAAAAACATTGTAGATGTGCTTTGAATTCGGCTGTGAATTCTATAGAGTTTGTTGAGCATAGCTCCAAATGGATCTGAGTATTGTATTGAGAGAGTGTAGGCTTGTAATAAAATCTAAGCAAGTGATTCTTGGTGGGACGTAGCCTAATTTGGGTGAACCATGTTAAATATTGTCTCTCTCGTGTTGTGTTATTTATTATGCACTTTTATTTGAGATCTATAATATTTTACGCATATTAGTTTCTATGTTGCTATTACATGTAAGGATTGTTCCGCATATTTTATTTCTTATTTCCTAACACATCCGGCTTCATTTGTGTCATTTGACCTTAAATTTGACCATGCTCTTCACTTTTGAGTTCGCCTACCCCTTGGTTGTTGGATCTTAACTATGGGCTCGTGAGAATGAAACGTCCCTTGATTATCTCCTACACGAGTCGTTTTAACTAGTTTTTATGAGGGGTGAAATTAGGATAACAGTTTGGTAACTCACAGGACATCTTCCTTATAGATGAAGAGACTAGTTGCCTTTTAACATCCATTAGGCATGGAGTCAAAAATGATAGCTTTGATATTAATCTAGTCCCTAAAAACTCGAGCCCAACCGCCACGCCTAGAGACCACGAGCAGCGTGCCCGTTGTCTGAAACATTATTGGAATTTGGGTGATCCCACCAAATTCTACCTCGATGTATTATGCAATAGAAATAAAACACCACAACACACTATGTACAAAACTGAAAATCATACACGCTCCAAGTGGAACATGCAGAGTGTGTAAAAGCACTTGTTCTATTGAAAGAAAAATCTACTCCTACTCCTATACTAACCTCAACAAAGAAAATCTAAAAAATCCTACCACAGGTAGGGAGAAATAGCTTCCCTTTCTTAAAAAAATGCATCCATGTATATGATTTGGCGCTAAACATGGCTGTTACAATGAGTGAGAAACCGACAAGAGGCCGATCCTCCACCCAAATCATCAAGGTATCAACATCAATAAAAAATACCTCCTCAAGCTGATTGACATTACACTTAGGAGGTGTTGATGGTGACCCTTGGTGCTTTGATACTCATCCTCATGCTCAAAAGTGAGCATGACTGGTGTTGGCTTCTCCCTTGGCTCTAATAAAGCCAAGTACCTAATGGGCACTGATTCGATCCGGCGATGTGCCCATTGTTTCAAATCAGACTCCAAGAGTGGAGCCCGATTGCGGACCTTCCTAGTTGAATGATGTGGGAGAAATGGGAGAGATGGGATCCTCATGATATTTTCCTTCCTCCTCCTGAGAAGAACATGGAAGATCATGATCCTCCAACCTTGGTTCTAGAGGACCCTTGTGAGATGTAGGCTACTGTATTTGAATGCTCTCCTCCATGGCAACGGACTCATGTGCATGGAAGGTGGATGACGGAGGATAAAATGACATGATGTCCTCATACTCCTCACCATCGAAGTAATCCTCTAACTCTCGGCGAGAAAATCTCGCCTTATTTTCCCTTTACGTATGCTTGGCCTCCTCCATGGTGTCCTCCAGATCTGCAATTTTCTCACCATGGTTCCCCTCATCCTCGACTTTAAGTTTGAAAGCTCAAACTCTTCTTCAACATTAGAGCTTGAAGGGGATGAAGTGGGAGGAAGAATTGAAGGTTCTTCTATGGCCAATCTGCACTTGGAGCCTTTGGAACTATAATGGTTCTCCTTGAGCTAATGTGCTCTATGGAGCTAACTTATTTTCATCTAGAATGGGCACCCATATGATTTCCTCTTCCTAGTCAGAGTCGCATGAGTCCCGCCATTATTCAACTATCCTATAGTTGTTGAACATGATGATGTTGGCTGGGAAAGGCTCATTGATAGGTGGCTATTCATTTGTGGTACAACTTGGTAGAGGGGACTTGGAAGATGATGGGAGGTGATACTGAGGGTGAAGAGGAAGAAGGGATAGAATTCTCGAGTGGGGGAAATACATGAGAATATAGGAACACGTGTAGTGGGATGAGATGATGTAAGTTGGCACGAGAAATGGGGGATGTAGGATAGTAGTGTAGGGTTGTTGCATTGACCAGGGGTTTTGTGTGCTAGATTTTTAGCCTCTATTTTCCCGCCCACTCGTGATCTAGGAAAATATCTCGAGTGATGAAGTACAACTTCATTGGGTGCTAAACTAGCCTAGTATAGGGCCGACCCATGGACAAGGGACCTTGTAGCCAACTTCAGCTACTATTATGGAGCACTTGACTCTGAGCTGCATCATGCCCATCTCCATCTCTTGCACCTTCCTCTCAAAATCAGCTTCAGGCCAAGGATTTTCCACCATCATCTGCATAAACTTGTTCTTCATAAATATTTTGTTAGAAAAAAGTGGGTTATATGCATTTTCGGGATGATGGGGCTTATAAAACTGATTTGGAGGAGGATTTTGAAACTATGGGGATGGAGGGAAATAGTTCTACTACTGCAAATGATAATTCCATGGTGGGAAAGAAGTCATGACTGCACAACTTCAAGGAATGGGAGAAAATGAAAGATGTTGAAGAAAGAATGGATGGAAATGGATGGGAAGGTCCGTAACTCATAGAATGGGTTGTTGACTAGTGGAGTCGTCAGATGTGATTTGCATGTGCCTCAAAATTCATAATCTTAACAGGAACACACCAACATGCTAAGATAAAGTGGTAAGGTACTTCAAACCTGTCCCATCGGGCATGCCAAAACTATTAGTGTGGTCACACGGTGACTTAATATTTTTGTTGAGAATGACACACCTAAGAAAGATGAAAAATCTAACTTGACCTCCCACCGAGCATGCCAAAACTATTAGTGTAAAATCACAACACCCCGAATGGACTCATGCATGAGTGGGGCATCCGGTGTGATTTCCTAACATTGATATCTCTCAAGTTGTGGGACTTGCAGACTTGACATGGCCCTTCAGAGAAAGCTAGTTCTAATTCTAAACTACTCGCGTGACAATCTACCTAGTGCAGGGTAGACTAATCTATCCTAATCTAACCATTCCAAGGAACCAGAGAGAAAGAGAGAGTGAAAGAGAGCCTACACTAAAGTGGTGATACACTAGAAAAGGAAAGAGGTGAGATACTCTGTTGAGGGAGGATGAAATAGGGAAAAAGGAGATGAGGGAGGTCAGACAGAAGTGACACAGACCCAGATCCTAATCCACCATCAAAAATCCATGAAACATGACATCTTACACTAAAAATGTGAAATATATGCAAAGAAAAAGATTTGAAAGGAGAGGCATAGAGAAACAATAAAACACAAGAAAGGGTTGAATAACACCACAAAATCATGAGTTTATTTCTCTAGAAGGTGCATAGACCATTACATTTCTTCTCAGAGGCACAAATATGCTTGTTAGGCATACGAGAAGGCTTACAACTCAATGGAGTCAAGAAACAAAGTTTACGAGTTTCCCACACCTGAATGTCTCTCTCCTTCTCAAATGAGAAGTGTTTATAATATATAGAATGTCGAGGTGAGAGGGAAAGAAGGAAACTCAAACTCTACTCTAAAATCTCAACCACCAACCATAAATGCCCTATAAATCCACCTAAAAACTATAAATTTTGGCTCTTCATGTCTGTTTGGCATGTCAAAGAAGGAAGAATGGCATATCAAAATCAAATCTAGGTATTTGAAGCAATCAGATTCCATATTAATGGCTTGAAGACATGTTTCCTCTTTTTCACCCACCTAACCTTATCAAAATTAAAGTTTCGGGCTTCCATGGAGTAGAGGATGTCAAGACATTTCCAATGGTGCCAAATTTGTTGAATTCCAAGCGTTGGATCAAAAGTTATTCCCATTTTAAGATTTGAATCGAATCCGTATAAAAAGGGGAAAAAAGAGGTTTTGTAAAATGGATCCGTGGGCCCGATATTCACTTTGTGCCTTTTTTAAAAAATTAAAATTCACAAAATCTCTCAACTCCGCAGGCCCGAAATTCACTCTTTCCTAAAAGCATATGCAGGCCTGCAATTAAAATTACACCATTTGCAAAAGTTGCAAAATTTCAAAAGTTTCCCCGATGACCCATCTTCCCACTTTGGCCAGAGAATGGCCATGTGTCCCTTTACGGGCCTTAGAATTTTCCCTTTATTTTTGTAAATATTCTCTGTGGGTTCTCGTAAACACAATTGTAACTTGTGCCTTTTTGCAAAAAGTGTAAAATGTAAAAATATCTCCCGCTGCCCCCTCCGATCTGAAATCTTCCCCTTTGGAAAACAATTTTCCCCAAGCCCGCCATCCCGCTTTGACTTAAAACATGGCCATGTGTCCCTTTGTTTGGTGGGGCCATATTTTTCACTTGGGACACGTGGGGGCTCATGCTTTTTGGGCCCCGCCCTTTGGATCACGCCTTCAAAGTTGCTCCATTAGGATGCGTGGATCCTCACGTTGGCCTTGGAATTTTCATCGGTATGCTCTGTCTCGAATTTGACCCACCTACATGGCGGAGTTAGCACTGTTTGAAATATCTCCATTTTGGATTCTATCCTTGAGTTGTGCCGATAAGGGACGTGGCACCCTCCACCGGTTCTCGTGACTTTTTAATTATCGATGAGACCATTTTGACCTAGGGACACGTGGATATGATTTCCGTGATTGTTTAGGGAACCACGGCTTTTGCTTCGACCTGCAAGGTGCACCATTGAGACACATGGAGGCTTCCATCGGTCCTTTTATACTTAACCGATTTTGGCCCACTACCCATTTGATATCTATTAGACCCTAGACATGTGGAGAGTCCATGCCTATTTGGAGACTCTATTTGGCTAACCTTTGGAGGTGCCGTTGGGACACGTGGAGGATTTTGCAACCCCTGTTGTACTTAGACACTCTTTAACGGCCAAGACTACCATTTTGGAATCTAACCACATGGAGGGCTAGCGCTCACTTGGAGACTACCTCTATATTTTTCTTTTGAATATGCATTGATTGGAAGCGTGGAGGCTTTCCACCGACCGAGACCTTTTCAACTATCGACTCTATCTCCCTTGGGCCATGGATAAGTGGAAAGCCTACGATCATTTAGGGTCCTCGTTTTTATGCACATGTTGAAATTATGCCAAGCTAACACATGACACCTTCCACTAACGCCTGCAGCTTAGCTCGAGTCGACTCATGTTTGAATTCTAAAAATTTGAGTCTTTTCTTATATTTTCTTGTTGAGCCTCTAGCTTCCTTTGTGTCGTTTGGCCTCATATTTGACTTGATCTTCACTTGTCGAGTCCACCCGCCCTTGGTTGTGGATCTAATGGTGGGCTCGTGAGACTAAAACATCCCCTGATTATATCATGTGTAGGGTCATCTTTGACCAATTTTCACTGGGGGATTGGGATAAAATTAACAAAACAAAATTGTTGAAAAACACTTATTATTTTTCATTAGTATATGTTATATAACCACATACGATTTTAAATTACACATGTTTTCCTACTTATTCTTAAAAATTCTACAACTTCTTTAATATCTAATCCCTAAAATATTCAATAGAAAATCTTATGGGAAATATCTAACATTGAGAAAACACTAAAAACATTAGTTGAAAAATATGGTGTATTTTTAACCAACTATTTTTATTACTTAAATTCTTAATGATATTGTCTAGTTATTTACACTTAATTATATTTCAACCACTTTAAGACCCTAATCCCTAAAATATTCAATAGAAAATTTTACGGGAATATCTAACTTCACGAAAACATTAAAAAAAGAAAAGTGGTTTAGATGTAATGCTCACTCCTCTTCGAAACTGATTGTACTATGATTTTAATTTAATTGATTAGAGACATGGAACTTATTGTTATATTTTAGATAGCATATTAATAAGATACGAGGGATATCATGATTAGTTTCATGTTCTAAATGTTACTTTGGATTGTAAGGTGTATTGTGGACCTTGATGGACATTTAAGGATATGATGATAATCTAGAATGGTCACTTTGTTATATACTGACATTGGATTCTTGACGTATTGAGTATATTCGGAGTATTGGACTAACCACATGGTCTCATTGATTTTGTGAATTTCTAACAATATGATGGTATTAGGGATCAGTAATATGTTGTTGAGTGTATCTAGTAGTTAGGATTCACAATAGATATAGGGAATTTCATGATTTTGTAGAATGTGAAATTGGATTATTGATGATTGTAAATTATTTACTAGAGTATAATTGAAGTGTTAAGTGAATTGCAAATAATTGATAAAAATTCATAAATTTGATGATAATGATTTAGCCATGTTATATGATGATATTAATTGACATATGTATGTGTGTGTTGTATTTCTTGATGTATGTTGAGGATTGTATAATGGATGTTTTATATGCATTGATTTCATGACATATTGATATGGCCTTGAGGCCAGAGAGGTATTTCTATTTGTGATTGCAGAAAATTATATCACTATACATCGAAAGGGGATAGGGGACCAACCCTAGAAGGATGTTGTGTGTTTGCAACAAGGGCCAATTGACAACTTGTGTGAGTGTTTTGTTATTTGCTTTGCTAGGTTAGGAGGTTTCCCCATGGGGGTGACCTCATATATGTGGCCTAGGGTGGTGATGTTTTCCTTTTCTTTATTTTGTGTGTTTTAATTTTGTGGAGCATGTTTTTAATAATTGGGAAAATTTAGTCACTTTATTAACACTTGTTAATGTGTCTTAATTAGCTAATTTAACTTAAATTTTAAACTAAAAAGAAGAGGTGACATGTGGGTAATAAATGGGGTAGTTAGTTCTTGATTTGTGCATGATGATGAATGAAATTTATTGCATTTGTGTTGTGTGCACTCTTTCTCCCTCTCCAAACCCGAAATTTGACTTGGAGGGCACTTTTTGAGACTTGTGGGACAAGTAAACCTTGTCCCTTGTCTCTCATAATCACCTATCAACCATACTTATGATGTATGGGGCTAATTTTAACAATTTAATTCCTTGTTGAGTGTAAAAGGAAAATAAAGTCACTTCTCTTCTTATCACATTTATTTTTTCCTTGAAAGGTATGGGGTGCATGTGGAGTGTGCATGTAGGCATGTCATAACCTTACCTTTTTCATTTAATTTCCTTGGTGTTGGGTTTGACTTGTTGTGTTAGAGTGGAGGAATGATGAAGTGGCATCCTACATGGAGCCACCTCATCACCCTCATTCCTTTTTCTATTTATGGGTGTGAATTTGGAGGAATGGGGGTTACTTGTCTCATTTTTTTCTTGATTTGCATTTTGGAAATTTGGTCTTGAGAATTATTTCTTGGAGCTTGAAGGATTGCTTTGGTGCTTTCTTGGTTTTGGAAAGGATTAAAGCTTGTGGATTCAAGATTGTGGAAGCTAGTATGGAAAGGTAGGGTCTACACCTTGTTCTTCCTTGCTTGTTGTATGTTTTTAATGCATGGGTGTGTGTATTGTGAGTGGGATTGGTGTAGTATGGCCCTAAGATGTGTGGGAGATGGAAGCATGGGACCATTGGGGAGGGAAAAGGAAAATTTGTAGGCTTGTGGAGGGAGCATGAGTAGGGAGTTCCACCTATGGGGAGTGAAAAAGATAAAATTGATATACTTTGTGTATTATGCATTGGGAGGGAAAAGGGTTATATTGTGTAGTTTGGATGTGCACATGGAGGTATTTTGGGTGGAACCCCTAACTCATTTGGGAGCTATAAGGAGGTGGTCTCATTGTTCTATTCTCCCTTGGCTTGAATGTAAGCCTATGTGTTGGGTTTTGTGGTTTTTGTTGTTGTGTTTGGTGTTTAAAAGCTTTGCTTGTGATTGATTGTATGAGTGTTGAGTTGCTTTTGGAAGCCATTGTTGTGAAAGTTGTCAAGTTTCCTACACACTTCATGGTTCTTTGTTGGGGCTCGGGGGCCAATAAGGAGGATGGCTTCTCCTCTTATTGGATTAAAGGTTGGACGGAGAGCATCACCTACTCCCCTTTCCTTGTATTGTGATTCATTTGAAGAGATGATTGAGTGAAAAGTTAAGAAGATTAAAGTTATGTCTTATGATGGAGCTATTTTGTATGTGACCAAGAAAAGAGAAAGTGTTGTATGGCCTTTAATGATTTTTTTTTTCTCCTCATTGTGTGCGAGTTGCTTGAGTTGTATTTTTTTCAAAAAGAAAAAGATTGAACTCCTTATAGATTTATTATTAAAATTTGAAATGTATCATTTTATTTTGTGAAGTAATAGTTGGAAAAAAATGGCAAGAAAAGTTATTTGTAAGATGGAGGAAAGCAAAGGAAAGTATGCAATTGTGTATTTTGATATGAAAATAAGATTTAATTAGATAAGTTGATTCTCTTTTGTGAATGTAAATTTTAATCTATAAAAGCTTATCTTGGATGTTTGAAATATCACCTTGAGCTATGTATTTAGATATAATGATACATATGGTACCACATTGTTATTGGCTTCATTGTAATATTAATGGAATACAAGATAATGGTGCATCTTTATTGGACCTCTAACACACACACACACACACACACACACACACACACACACACATGTAATGTACGTATATCTATTTATATCCAATTATCTACTCAAATATAATTGTCTAAATATTATTTAAAAAAATTAATAAGAAAAAGATTAAACTAAATATATGTATTAAGTTTCTATATATATTATATATATATATATATATATATATATATATATATATAATATATATATATGTGAAATGGTTATTGATAAATCTTTTAAAATAAATTTAAATAAATACATGTGAAACAAAATTTCTTTTAATAAAGTAAATTTCATTATTAAAAAAATAAAATTTAATGATTAATGGGGGGGGGCTCCCACCACCCCATACTTAACGGTTGCCAAAAATATTATTAGTGGGAGGGGGCCAAACTCCCTCCCCCCATACTTTTTTTATTATTGGTAAATAGTTTTGAAGGGACTATACCCAGTTACAAAGAGGGCTCACCAGTCGGATATAACTATGAATATACAACAAAAAAAGATCAAAATTCATATATAACAATGCATCCAAAAGTAACCAAGAATAGGTTACAACAAGAAGCAAAAAAGGACATAGACCACAACAAAACCACAAATAAGCAGCAACGTCACAACAAAAAGATCACAAAAGAATAACATCTATACCAAATCTCGCCAGCCCAAGTCAGTCTATTTCTTGGATGCTCTATCAATTCTAGACTAGATCATTTGTAGTGAGATAAACAATGCTAGAGTGGTTGTGTGCATTGAGTCCGAAGCATCCAGTTGTGAAATGGTCATACTCCTCTCTTTCTCATTCCCCCAAATAGTTATAGGGATCCCACTTAGCATAGCAATGCTCCAAAATTTCTGCTCTAAGAAGTAACTTATGGATTTAAAGATAGCCATGTTGTGCTCATGTCTATCTTTAGCTCTCCTATTCTCGGTATTCTAGTCAACTTCTATAGATCTATATAACTATATATATATATATATAAGTAAATTGATCCTTGACATTGTCACTCTCTTCATCAAAATTTCTTTTCCCTTTCGCTTATCCATACATTGAAGGTCCTTCTTCATTTGTTTCATCTCTATCTCAAGAGCTTCCAGTCTAATACGCACTTGAGACTCCTCCGATGCGGGGCATTTTGAATACCAACATTGTTGATATGAAGCAAGTTTTTAGCAACCTCCAAATCTTTGGAGCTTCGAGGATCCTTCCAAAGTGATAGGGGTGTATGCTTGCATAGGGTTTTTGGATTTGGAATTTGAAGGGGCTACAAGAGTGGGAGTGGGAGAAGAGGAGGTGATAACAAGAGGCTCATTAGGAGCAATTAGAAAGCTAGGGAACTTAGCAACACAGAGTTTGTGCAACAAAAATATAAGGCACGGGTGCAAAGGAATAAGATGAGAGTTATTTTGAAAATCTAGAATAGAGCATTGAAGGGATTTGAGAAGGTAATGCAGGAAACAGACCGTGAAATTCCTTCTAAAATATTTATAAAAAATAAGGTGTTTAATAAGGACATTTTTATAACCCCTTCTAGAGAAATGTATCTAACCATCATATTCGCCACTTCATCATACGACACGGGAATAGAACTTACCCTTATGCCCATAAAGAACAAATCTAACTCATCGCCCTCATCAAAGAATTTCTTGGCCTCAATGGACCCTTTCAAACCTCTTATTGAAAAATGGTAGCCCTCCAGTTCTAGGCCCATTGCCTCAGCAATTAGCTCCTCGTTGACAATAACCCTATGCCCACCATACTTGACCCTCTTGTCCTTCCAATCCATAGCAAAGTGAACCGAAATGTTTAGGTCATGACCCTAAATTCTTTCAATGAAATTTGAAATACCTCCTTTATGCGGGGAGGTTCTAGAGTACTCAGTTATTCTTCCAGGCCGGGTCGCAACTCGGCTCCAATTGACATGGAGCCCCTCCCATTTTCTCCTTCTTCCTACAAATTCTACAAATATCCTGCTCGAAACCCTCGTAAGGGACTGTTATTTTCTTATGTACTGTCCTATTTTTGAAATACCTCCCACATGTGCGAGGCTTGATGTCTTTAGTGTGGCCGTAGAAAGGAGGATAAATTACACAAGTGAAATCTTTCACCTCCGTTAAGACTCGCTCCATGTCATAATTAAAATTATGCCACGTATGTAATTCCATTATTATCCATATTAATGCTGATTTGAACCTCCTTAGGGATTTTGTTTGAATTATTCCATATGGTAAGATTAATATTGATGCCCATATTAGCCAAAGTGTCTGCAACCTTATTCCCCTCCCTATAGGTATGTCTAATGATGATATTCTTGATATTTTGACAAATATTTCTTACTTCCATAATGAAGTCCTTGATGGTCTAGCTAGGAGGATAAGTTTGGTTTAAATGATTGATGATATTAAGAGAATCCCCTTCTAAAATTAAGTTATGGATATCAAAATCTTTGGCAATCATAAGCCCGAAGAAAAAGTAGCAAGGGCTTCAACATAGTGATTTGTATCGAACCCCCATTTTATCAAAGCATAAGCAGTAACTAAACAGCCTTTGTGATCCATGATAACTCCTCCCCTAGCAAACTAGGGTTACCCTTGGAAGCACCATCAAAGTTAAGTTTATACCAGTTTCTCTCAGGAGGAATCCAATGGACCAAAGACCTATCAATGTTTGAGGTATTCCTAATGTGTACTAGCAGTTCTAATCTTCCAATTGGAAAGAATGTACTCTTCTTCAACAGGATACTTCTTATTTTTGGGGGGTTTGAATCTCCCAATATCATCTTTAACAGCATGCCCAATCTTAGCAAAGTTGAGCTTGTAGTGTTGCTTGTTATTTCTGAAGATGATGTCATTCCTATCTTTCCATATTCTCTAGATAATATGGGGCATGATCAGTTTCCAAAGTCTTCTCACAACACAATGTTTAAAAGGAGGATTCCATTGGGTCTAGAATTGGATGAAGTCCTTAGGTACCATCAGAGAACATTGAACTTGGATAGGGCATAGCTCCAAATCATGGTAGCATAATCATAGTGGATAAAAAGGTGTTTAATATCTTCAGAATCTTTTTTGCAAAGATGACACCTATTAGGCATAATGAATCCTTTCTTTATCAGGTTATCATTAGTAAGAATTCTACCTCTAAGCACAAGCCAAAATAAAAAGTTAATTTTAGGGGTTAACTCAGTCATCCATATTTTCTCCAATTAAAATCCTTCCGGGTATTCACAAAGAAGGAATTGTACCATATTTAACCATATATTCCCCATCTCTAGACTTGTGCCAAACAATGTCAAACAATTTCATCATTGACATCCATCTAATTCAAGGGGACAAGGTCCAATCTGCTCCTGAAGAGAGGAAAACACAGAGTTCAAATCCAAGCCATCCACAGAGATTTGTTTCCATCTCTTTTGATTTCCATCAATTTCCATGTAATCTATGATCTTAGTACCATATTTCTACTCTAGACTCTCCTTAGCTGCACCAAATCTATCATTGAGGCTAAGATTAGACCAATTATCACTCCAAAAACTAATGTCTCTACCATTTCCCACTTTCCATCTACAACCTTGCTTAATAAAATTCCTAGTAAGAATCAAGTTGTTCTAGAAAATGGAGCCATGGGGAAGTAGTTCAAAATGTAGGAAGGAGGAAGCAGTTTGCTACTCTAGATATTTAGCCTTAATGAGATCTATCCAAGGTTGTTCCTCCGAAAGAAATCTCCAACCCATTTTTGCAATTAAGGCCATATTCATTTGCTAATGTCTTTGACACCCAAGCCCCCAATCCTATTAGGAGTACACACTTGATCCCAGGAAACCAGGTGATATTTATATTTTTCCTCCATTCCCTTCCATAAAAAGTGTTTGAATCCCATCAATGTTTTCTCTGAAGGAAGAGGGAATTTTATAAAAAGACATAATGTATATATGCAGATTTTGAAGAGTGCTTTTGATAAGCAGACATTTCCCACCAATCGAAAGAATGGCTCCTTTCCATCCTACCAATTTCTTTTGGAATCTTTCCGTAATTCATTCTAGACTTTTTTTTAAAAAAATTAGTACCCAGGGAAGTCCCAAATAAGTAGTGGGAAGCACATTGATTTTGTAACCCAATCCTTTAGAAATTTTATTCGCCTTTCAAAGCAAAGTATTGAAAAAGAAAATGGAGCTTTTGTAAAATTTGATCTCTTGTCCAAAAGCACCTCATAAAATTTTAAAATGGACTTGACGCCTTAGCCTCCATAATAGATTTCATTAAGATCAAGATAGTGTCATCCGCAAATTGCGATGAGGAGAAGCTGTTTGATTCGTAGATGTAGGTTTAGTCCATTTTAGAAGACCATCTTTAATAGCTTTCGTAATAGTTTCAAAGTTGTCACCAATAAAATAAAGAGAAGATGGGATATAGGATCCCCCTGCCTTAGCCCCCTATTGCTGGTGAAGTACCCCACAGGTTCACCATTGACCACCATAGAGAATCTAGTTGTTGAGATGTAGGCTTTAATAACTCTTTTGAATTTGTCAAGAAATCCAAATTTGGCCAAAACTTTGTCAAGAAAAGCCCAGGAAACTTTATCGAAGGATTTATTCATGTCAAGTTTAAGGACCATGCTAGCCTTTTTATTATTATCCATAGAGTGAATAATCTCATGAACCATGATCACACCATCTTGAATAATCCTCCCTCTGATGAACCCACTTTTTTGTTTTGAGATTAAATCATTCAAAATGACCTGACAAGTAGTAATAATCTTAGTAAAAATTCTATAGACAACATTAACCAAGCTAATGGGTCTAAAATCTTTGAAATCTTTAGCATCCATTTTTTTGGAGCCAACACTATGTGGGTATTATTAATCTCTTTCAATAAATCTCCAGTTCTAAGAAATTCATTTACCGCCCTTAGGAGATCATCCGAGCAAATTTCCTAGAATTTTTGAAAAAAATTGACAGAGAAGCCATCAAGTCCTAGAGCCTTATCTCCTTCAAGAGAAAAAACAACTTTCTAAAGCTCCTCCATAGTAACAAATTTGGTAATATCTTTAAATCTCAGCTCCTCAATTATACCATGTAGTATAGCTTCAAGCATAAAAGAGTCAGCCACATCATTAGTAGCACTCTTCTCATTCAGCAATTTTTCATAGAATCTGAGAGCCTCTTCCTTGATAATTCATGGATCTTTTATGATGTTTCCATTTCCTTTGGATACTTCCATAATCCTATTATAGGCTCTATGCTTCAAAGTGGTCATATGAAAGAATTTTATGTTTTTGTCACCCTCTTTCAACCATATAGCCCTAGATTTAAGTCTCCATAGGGATTCTTCCCTACTACAAACCGTGTGCAATTCAGAGAGGATGTTTTCTCCACCAAATGATCCTCCCCAGATCTCCCCTGTAAGTTTATTTTGTTTTCCAGATCTTGGAGTCTCTATTTTAGCTCTTTTTTTTCACAAAAACATTCTCAAAGACTATTTTATTCCAAAATTTAGCCTGCTTTTTAACATTTTTAAGCTTTTGAATGAGCCTATATTGAGCATTTCCTCCTCCATCCTAGATCCACCAATCCTTGATCCTATCGAAGATGTCATCATGCTCCATCCACATCTTTTCAAATTAAAAGGAGCTTACGGCAGCTTAGCCCAATTAACAAAATTTAAAACAATTGGATTGTGATCAAACCGTATTCGGGCAAGGATGTGAGATGAAAATATTGATGAAGAATCCAACTAGTGAGATAAGGGCACCCGATCAGTCGACTTAACGGTTGAAAATTTTAAATAAAAAAAAAATTATTAGTGGGAGGGGGCCGAACCCCTCCCCCATAATTAATAAAATTAGTACATAATTGTGGGGTGCAACAACCCCCACCCATATTTATTAATATAGAATAAGGTGGGGGTGGGGGCGGTCCCACCCCCAACCTATAAATAATTTAATATGGGGAACAACTACCGTGACACGAAAGTTTTTCCTGTGTTGCAGCGAGGGGTCAAAGTGATACCTTGGGTTATATATATTCACAATTGTATAATCAAAACTTTATACATGGTTTTGTATTAAATTATATATACATACATATATATATATATATATATATATATATATATATATATATATATATATATATATATACACAAATTATATAAATTATATGCAACCAATTTTTGAAATGGGAAATTTTTGCAATAGAAATACATGTATATTTAGATATATAATGTATATACTTCCATATAAGACACCATAGGTTTTGTTAAAAAACTATAAAATAAATAAATAAAAATAAAATAATATTACAATGAAGGTTTTGGTCTCAACACTAAGATCTAACCCTGCTTAAAAAATATATATATCTCCATGGCTCTCCATATACCTTCATAGCTCAAGTGCTCCCATGGCCTCCTCATCCTTCAACCTGCAAAATGAAATGTGCAAATGAGGGAGGTTAGGGAGAAAAGTGAATAAAAGAAACCCATAAGGATTATTAGGGCAATCTTATATCCAATGGCTCTAAATGACTTAATCCTAGGGTAGAGGTTTGACCCTACACTTTTGTAAGTGATTGACATTTTTGTGGGAATGAGGATATTTTAAAATGAGTTAGATTTAATTAACTAATGGGGTCACCTAGGATGTCCCAACTAATGGGTTAGGTTGTGTTGTGACCTTTCCATTAGGGGTCAATAAATAATTATTAGCATTGTGATTATGGATTAAATTAAATGAATATTGTACAAGTGTTTTTAAATAAATTATTTAAGGGGTTAAATGGATTAAGGTTAAAAGTTTAGATAAGTAAATAAATGTGGATATGGTTATTGTTGCTTAGCGAAATAAATTAAGATTCAACTTAGGGGATATTTAATTAAATTAGAGGGAAGCTTGGGAGGAGGTATTAACTCCTTAATGATTTTGAGAATTCAAGAGTAATATTTAATTATTAAATTATTTTCAACTACTCTAAGCACACGTAAAGATTATTAGATGAGAAGTAATTAAATGTAATTAAATTATATTGACCTTATAACATAAACAAAATCCCTTAAATTTCTATGTAATTAATGATTTTTTGTCGTGGTTTTGTGCGTCATTAATTGTGTGGGTGCTATAGATCTCATAAAGTAATGATTTTGTGTAGGATGATAAACATAATGTGATTTTCAACCATCACACACAAATATTTGCATAAAGAAATAATACAAAATTCTATCAACATCCATAATCTTTCTCTTAAAAATATTAGATTCCCTTCAAGACCATTACTTCCAAATAGTTGAATACATTTATTTCGTGCATTATCAACTTTTATGATAACATTAACAAAACAAAATTGGTTGAAAAACAAAACTTATTTTCTGATTAGTATATGTTATATAACCACATATGATTTTAAATTGCACATGTTTTCCTACTTATTCTTAAAAATCCTACAACCTCTTTAATATCAAATCCCTAAAATATTCAATAGAAAATTTTATGTGAAATATCTAACTTCGAGAAAAAACTAAAAATGTTGGTTGAAAAATATGGTGTACTTTTTAACCAATTATTTTTATTACTTAAATTCTTAATAATATTGTCTAGTTATTTACACTTGATAATATTTCAACCCCTTTAAGACCCTAATCCCTAAAATCTTCAATTAAAAATTTTACGGGGAATATCTAACTTTACAAAAATACTAAAAAAGAAAAGTGGTTAGAAAACATAGTTTTTCTTTCAATTAATTTTATTTTATTATCTACATGTATTATATTAAAAGTTTAGTTCGCCATCCCATTATGCATTATTGGTGATGGTGTGCACCTCGTTTCATGAAGCAACATGTTGTATTAAACTTTAAAATCAATTTGGAGTGTTGTCGAGTTTGTTTTTGGAAACCCCACTTAGTGGTAATACAAGCACTCATGTTGACAACATATAAGTGTCTTTCTAAACAATCTATTTCGGGATGAATAATGAATACTAAATAATAATTAGTTATGGTGATAAATAAGTTACATATAGTAATTAATATAAACATAATAATTAAAATATATTTAAATATATAATATGCAAAATGGAAATAAGAAAATAAAACGAAATAAAATAACACAACACATTATTCTACCCATATGCTCGGAACAACAAAGGAAGAGATTTACAATTATATTAATATAATAATATTATTAAAGGAAATGAAGTGGTTTTGGTGGTGGAGTGGTGGGTTAGTAATTCATTGTAGTAGGTGGACGGAGTGATGAAAATTTGTTTAGTGTTAACAAAACTTTTCCTAATCTTGGTCAATTCTCTCCATACCCGTACCAAACTATAGTTTCCGAATCTGACTACTCTTATTGAGGCAAAAAACGCATTATTTTTGTGTACATAGGTATACAATAGTGGTTTGAAAATTCTTTGGAAGAATCTTGCGTGTCCAATGGTGGGAAAAGGGCCACATGGCGCTGGTTTTTCAGGGCTTTTCCTTTGTTATTTTGAGGCACGAGGTGGTTTAGAAAAATGTTTGAGGAAAATTTGTCGAAGTAGAAAGAAATGGTTCCATAATATGCACAAGAAAGTTTTTGCTTTAAAAATACATTATAAACTATTATGTAAATGTGATTTGTAGGTGAAAATTCCAATTGCACAGCCCTTGTCATCATCCTTTGTCTATGCTAAAATGGGAGCTTTGGAATAGTGTATGGACATCCATAAAAGTATAAGGATAGAAGAAGTCTATCATATTTTATATTGTAACCGTTCTAGTATTCATGTTTGTAAAATATAGGAAAACTTTTTAGGGTGAATGTTCATTAATTTACGAATATTCTGGTTTTTAAAATTTGAAATTGGCAAAAATTAGGTTAGGAAATAGGATCGGATGCCAAACACTTCGGGTATAAGTTAATTTTATGGGTCAATTCACCATTCCCGCGAAATAGAAAATTGTGATATTCACTTTTATGTTGTCCACTTTGGGTAGTTTTTTATTCTCTACGGCCAAAAACATAATATATGTTCTCGGTCGACAACATATTTTTGCTACACTGTCGATAGCATACCAAAAGATATTGACCACTACCATTTTAAAGTGATATCATTAAAAAATATAGGATTTTTTTACTTGTGCCATATTTTGGGAGGATATATTTCTCATTGAGACGATCATTTTAATTGATAACATTAAAAAAAAATTTAAAAAAACTACAAAATTAACTAAATCAGTATTTTTTCACAAAACATCATTTTTTAAATTTTTTTGTTTGAACCATATTTTGTGAGAATAGATTTCTTGTCGACCTAATCATTTTAACTTTTATTGTCAAAAATTATTTTTGAAAAAATTCATATATTTTTAGCTAACATCATATACTACCAGTTGACATCATCATATAAAGTATCAGCCCATAGCATAAAACATGCTACCGACCAACAAAATATTTAAATGTTATTCATATTCACCATTAGCATGAAATTTTATTTTCTCATATTCACCAATGAATTTTTACAAAAATTTCACGGATAGAGTCTTAAAATTTTCCCAAAAAAATGACAGAGCAGAGGTAAGGAACGTGAACTGTTTGACAAAATTCTATAAAAATCATTGTCTCTTCGCAAGAGTAGACCTAGACCTTTGTTTCCATAAAGAACCTTTTGTGTAGGTTTAACAATCAAAATTCTATAACCAAATTCTCACTATGGTGGCAGAGGATTATGGTTCAATCCCCCTTTGGCCAATCATTTTTTTTGCATATTTCGAATATAGAAAAAATCACGTTTCCTTAATCTCCCAAGATAATGTCTCAAACTTTTTTATAAATGTTCTATATGTTTTGTGTGATCTTCTTCCTAAACAAAAGCATGTACAATTTTATGGCCTTTAATATAACTTCACCCAAGTACTTCTAATTCCTCCGTATTTCATCGTTCTTCTTACCTTTTTTGTCTCATCCCGCTCGTGCTCTTTTACACGGTCTTTATAAATAGAACATAGCGTGCAGTAGTTTGAGGAACCAGCTCAAAAAGAAGAGTAACTGTAAATCATTGTAAATCCAATTTTCAAAATCCTTGCAAGCATAATAATTTCTTGTGGGAAAATCGGAGCATTGAATCAGGGTACGAACATACTTCGAAGCATAAAGGATACAGGAAATGCATCAGATGAAGTTGCAACTATCTGTTAGTCATGTATGCAAAATGTGGAAGCATAACCAAGATATTTGACCTTCTTGATGAAATTCCTCACTGAACTATGGTCTCATGGATCGTGAAATCCGAACAAAGGAGGAACCCTTGTACCCCAGTTCGATTCCTCACAGACATAATTTTCTTTCTCCTTTAGCATAATTATCATTGTTTTTTATGTTCATAATTTCTTTGAAATTTTAAAGTAAAATGGTGCGGTGTGTTAATTGTACAAAACCGAATTTTGTTTCCAACTTGTTAAAAGAAAAAAATTAGATGACTAAATTTGATGATGGAAGTCTCTAGATTTGTGAGTTGATCATGATATTTTGCTTAAACACTACACTTACATCCCCTTGTAAAATTTGGTGAAAGTTTCATTTAAAATGACGTGCAAAACACCTCTCTAACTACCATAGAGTAAAAGTCAAGGTTTAACTGTGTTCGATGTTTACATGGAATGTCATATTAGCCTTTAGAAAAACTTCAAAAGATCCTTTTATCATTTAACTTCAAGCATTTCAGAGCCTAATCGGTTGTTTTGCAACGTTAGACTATTGACAAAAGTCAAAAATTGGTTTTTGTTTTTGTTTTGGCTCGTGGTTTGGGGATCTATGTTGGGAAATAGATATCTACCACCACATACCTCTAAATTGTCACTATGAAAATCATAATAATCATTTATTTAATAAAAATTACTTTAGAAGATAGTTTTACAAGTGGATTTTATAGGCCACTTGTCATTCTGCAGTTAAGAATGAACTAGTGGATTTACGATAATAAGCTCTACAAGGGTGGTCACCAATTGAACCCTTGTTACGAGAAATGAATTTTATTGATTATGATGGTTTTTATGTATGTAGGGGACTAGAAGGAATGTAACAATGCATGTTTTTGAGTTGCATACATTGGTTTTTGAACTCATTTTTCTTACCATTTTGGCTAAATTGGTCCCCTTTGTAAACTTGCAACAATATTTTGAAAACTTTTGTGGGACCCCCGTAGATATTAATAAACATCGAGATACTTTAGGAAACCTTCATATGGTCCCTCATGGAACATCTATTAGTCACTTTCTTTAAGAATTTTCTTTTTAGAAAAAATTAAGTTTTTCCTTCTCTTCTCTCTCTCTCTCTCTCTCTCTCTCTCTCTCTCTCTCTCTCTCTCTCTCTCTCTCTCTCTCTTGATTGTAAATGAAATGAAACTATAAATGTGATTTTACCCTCTCTTTGTTGTGTATAAACTGTTTGACATAATTTTTAATGGAAAAATATGCACATGTGTAATATGTTAGATTGTTGGAGACCGTCATGTTAGCTTCTAGGGTTGACCATGTTATTCGTTACAAGTACCATGGGTAAAAAAGATTTAGTAGCAATATTATGTTGTTTTGTAGTGTCAAGTTTGTATTTAAATGTATGTAGTTTCTATTGAAAATGGGGGCCTCATCTAGGTAATGATTAATGGAAATATAGTTATATTAATTCAAGTGTGAATTAATTATCATGTTGTGAGAAAATAAATTAATTATGGATACTCATGGAGAAAAAAACGTGTAATGGAATGGTGTTTGTAAAATAGTTAAATAATATTCTTGAAGGATTAGAAATATGCTTTCTAAATTAATTATAGATACTCATGGAGAAGAAAAAAAATCTAATTATGAATGTAGTTATGAGTCGCTTTATATGAATTGTACACCATCTTAGGAGTTGACCATAGCACATATAGGAAGGATTGTATGTAATAGGATGTGTAAATTGAGCTTCCTATAAATTAGGATCTTAGAGAGATTAGTTAACCAAAGGAGGTATAAGTAAGTGGTTGACACAAAATTTTTACCGCTTGTCAAAAGATATAAAAATTATAATCTTAATCATGCATAAAAGTCCTCTTCTCTTGAATCTTATAGAAACTAAAAAGTAGGTGTTTATGTGCATTTAAGTACACTTAGCGTGATAATTATGTAGCATCATGTTCATTTAAAGAGAAATAAGGAGCAATCGAATGGTGGAATCTAATGATCTTCATAAGAAACTTGTAATAATGTATTATGATAAGACTATTGCTAAATAGTTTTGGTAACAAATGGAAGTAAGGTGGAAACCTTGCACTAATATATAAATGTTGATCCCTTTTGGATCAAATTAAAATATCGAGTCATATTATGTGGAAGGATTTGATACATTGTGCTTGTTATCACACAAAAACTAATGTAAGATTTACAATTCCTCTTACATCATTCCTAATATGAAGGGATAAAATGAGGTAAATATTATAATGTTTCAACTCTTTCGTGAGATGATTTCTCTATAACAAAAAAGGGAAGGCACTTTTTGGTTATAAGTAGGTAGTTAGTCTCTCTTAGTAATAACTTGTGGTAATAACCACCATGGATTTATCCCGAGAATAATGTTTTCACACCCACTTTGTTCAAATCAAACCCTATTCCTATGTAAATACATAATATTTTTTCCCTTAAGTGTGGCTTTAAATGAATTATATACAAGTGTGAAATGCAACTCAAGCCAATATTAGTGACTTCTATTAAAGGAATTAATTAGGAATCATAGTGGTTTCATAAGTAATATTCTTATCAACCCTTTTTCGTGTGATAGGGTTGAGTGAGGGCCTTATACCATGGTTATTGTTGTTTCTTTGTGGTAGTTATGATTTTGAGATAGTATTATGTACAATGGATATGATTTTGATCATCAAAGCATGCGTAAATGTTGTTTTAATTCATAGTCACACTCTTTTGATGACTTGGGCATCTCTTGCTTAGCTAATTCAGAGAAGGATAAATTGTGTTTGAGCCTACTTAATGTATTTACAAAATATATTGGTAGGAGGTGCACATGACCTAATGAAAGATGTTTCAATTTATAGTCTTCTCATTTTATATAGCGGTACTTTGAGTAACCTAGAATCCATACCCTACTTAATTTATTTACAAAAGATCTTGGTAGGAGGTGCACATGACCTCGTGAAAGGTGTTTCAAGTTATACTCTTCTCTTTTCGTATAGTGGCACTCTGAGTGACCTAGAATCTGTCGAATAATGGTGGTCAATTATGGGTTAAAACTCATTTGTGAACATCTCACTTCCTTAGAGATTGATGGTGTGTGTTTTGGGTCATGTTGAAGTTACGCATGTTTAGATCGAACTTTTTTTGTTGAAAATTTTAGTTGAATTATTTTTAGGAAGTAATGAAAAAACAATATAGAAACATCGAAAGTCCATTGGCCCATTGATGAATTTACTTGGCTCACAAAGAGCCCACAAGGTTTCAATTCTTAGTGAGAGCAAATGCCTAGAGATACCATAATAAGGGATCGAGTCGAGATTTGGCCCGGGATAATTTGGTGGAATGGAACCCCTCATTCCTTGGCATCTAATCCTAAGATATATGTACACCTCACTCATATAAAAAAATAGGTTCCAATAAAAAATTATAGAAACAAAAACAATGATTGAATCAAGAATGAAATTAAC
Source organism: Taxus wallichiana var. yunnanensis (assembly GCA_018340775.1). Classification (NCBI taxonomy): domain Eukaryota; kingdom Viridiplantae; phylum Streptophyta; class Pinopsida; order Cupressales; family Taxaceae; genus Taxus; species Taxus wallichiana. Next base: position 164,859,851 of record CM031240.1, read on the forward strand.
CTCATCGAAGTGTGGTATTGTGTGTCATAAATATATTAACTATGATTCAACAAATGAAATAATTCTTAAGTAACAAAATGCAATGTATAAAAAATTAAAATTTAAAACCATATGTTAATTGTATCAATGCAACTATGATTGCTAGTGTTATGTGGGCCAACTTTTATGTGTCTTGTGATCATTGTATATGTAGTAAGTGTTGTGTTAAATAAAAAACAACAATGAACATTTTTTTTTTCATTTTTAATGTTACATTTTGGGTTGTGATATTATGAGGCATTACAACAAGCCATTTACACCCATTTTGAATTATCAACCAACTCTATGTAAGTTCAATATAGGTGATGTAGTGCCCACTTACCTTCTACACCATTTTCTTATTGATTTCAATATGTCGACTATACTTATGGATATTAGTGTAGCTTTTGATTCAACATGATGTTAGATGTTAAAGATACTTGATTGTTTTTTAATTTCGATTCATATATGGTGCGCGTGGATTATTAGAGAAATTTTATATTGATGTTTATATGACGTTGACATGGTTACATTTATATATTTTAGACATGCGATATTTCGTCATATTGAGTAGACCTAGACAATTGAACTAATCTTATGATCATATGGATATTGATGAAATGTAAAATCGAGATGTTGTTAGAAATTGTAAATGATATCGTTACTTGCCTAGATGATGTTTTGATTCATATATAGATGATTGTGGATTTATATTGTATATTTATTTTGGATGTTTTGATGCGGCCATGAGGTTGAAGGAGGTGTTATGTGTTTTGCAGGTAAACATGTCACAACAAACATCGGGGGGATTGGAGACCAACCATATTAGAATTCTAGATGAATTCAACAAGGGTCACCATGGCAACATGTATTTTGTTATGTGTGTGTTTTTGAATTGTTTTAGGGATTTTCCATGGGATGAATTACCTCTAATTATGACGAAGGGGTTATGTGTTTTCTTCATTTAGTTTCCTTTATTTAATTTTAATATGTGAAATTATAGTGATGTATTCTCCTTTTGTGAATCACTTGATTTATGTCTACATTAGTAAATTAATTAGTTTACTAAATTAATTAAGAATGGGTCAAAAGAATTCATTTATTGGATTTGATAGCTCTTTGGTTTATGTGTTTAAGTTGAATGCTTAAGATCTTGAGTGTTGTAGACTCCACCTCTCCTTTGAAATTCGGATTTGTCCTTAAGGGCAAAATTTGGAGGCTTGTGGGACAAGTTAAACTTGTCCCACACCTCTTAAATTACTATACCAATGCTACCTATGGGTTGGGGGATCAAAATTAGACCCCATTATGTGTTTTGGGAAGACAAATTGTAAATTTTTATTGCACTTTCTTACATGTATTTATTTTTAGTCCTTAAGGGGTGTGAGCTTAGATTATGTGTGTAAGTAAAATGTCATTTCTTCAACCACTTATTAATTGTGATTTGGAGTATGGGGTTGACTAGGGTGATGTGGAGTGGAGAGGAAATGATGTGGCATCCTACTTGGAGCCACATCATCCTCCTCTCCATTTTCTATTTATTCAAGTTCTTTTTCTTGTTTGGGGGTTACTTGATTTCTTTGTGCTCTTGCATTTTGAGAGTTAGAGGATTTTGGAATGCTTGTGGATTTTTTGGAGCTTTTGGTGATTTTTGGACTTGAAGAAGCTTGGTGTGGAACTCTTGGATCAAGATCTACCATGGAAAGGTAGGAGCTATACTCTTGTAAAATATTTTCCTTTTTATATTGTGTATATGTGCATGTTTTTGAGTGTTTTGGTATGCTTGTTGGTTTTTGGGTAGATTGCTTAAGTGTGGTGTAGGAGGGGACTATGGGGATCTTTCATGTAGGGAGGCATAAGATTTATTTCCATGTTTTGGAGGGAGTTGGGTTGGGTGCCCCACCTTGGACAAGAAATTTCTTGCATTTCTTACTTGGTCTATTTTTATGAGGGAGCCATAAGAGATTTATAGGGAGGCATAAGAGAATGTGGGAGGTATAAGAGGTACTTGAGGGAGGAATAAGAGTGTGTAGGGGTTTTATTAGATGGTCTTTAGGTGGGCACCCATTTCCCATTGGGAGGCATACGTGACCTCCCCATAGATCTTACTCTTTTGGCTTTTGCATGTTGAAGCCTTGTGTATTATTGCTTCCTTCTTGTGATTGTAGTTGTATTGTTGTATTTTTGTATGGTTGTAGAATCTTGTATTGTGATGTGGAAGCTTGATTTGTTTCCATGTTTTGAATCCATTTTTCATTTTAATGTGGTTGGGGCTCGGGGACCAATGGGGAGGATGGGTTTACACCCCATTGGAATTATTTGTTGGGTGGAGAGTGTTGTCTCTCCCACCCTTTTGTTGTGATCAAATGACGCATGGTAGATATCTATTGTTGGTTATGTGAAGCATGGAGCTTTACTTTGGTGTCCTCAAGAAATATTTCCTTGTGAGAAAACCTTCTTGTTATTCCCACTTAGGGTGGAAGACTTGTAATATTGTATTCCTTTTAGCTTTCATTTTTGTAATTTTTCCCACTTTAAGTGGAAGATGTTGTATTAATCTTTTGAAGGAAAGTTGTATTTATTTTACTATCATAGTTGTGATGTATGTGGAAAGGAAAGACTCTTTAGTGAAGCAAGTTTGGATAGTAAAATTATGTTGTTCTTGTTAAAAAAAAACTATTGGAAAGTTAGTAGCTCTCATCTTAAGATTTATTGAAAAAACTTGGTTATAATTGTTGGTGTGAATGGTTGGAAATTAGTAGTTTGAAAAGAAAAGGGATGGTTACTTTCTTGTATTCCATGAAATTCAAAAAGTTAATTTGTTATTCTCTTATAGTAATTAAAAAGAAAGTTAAATTTTACATTGAAAGTTACTAAACTTTTGTAGAGAATAATAATGTTAAAACTATTGTATTTTTCAAAAACCCATTATAATCATAAGTAAAAGTGATATTCTTCTCATGCCTCTTATAAAATCCATTAGATTTAGAGCTAAAATTTTTTATATAAATCTTACTACTTTTATAATAATGTTAAAACTAATGTATTGTAACATGAAAGTGCAATAAAATATTAGATTTATAATTTTTATATTACTAATTACTTTGGCATTATTATTATTATTAATAATATATTATTATTATATATATTACTAATGTTATAATATTATTATTATAAAATATAATAATAATGGTGGTATATATATATATTGGTGTGTGTGTGTGTGTATTCGTATTAGATGAAGGTAGGAATTTTAAGGTTGTAGGTATAAATTTTAAAGCCCTTAGGGTTGTGGCCACATTGTGGTATGTAGTTGGATATGGGGTGGGGAGGGGTAGCGACCCCAACTCCCACCCCATTTAATATTAAATGGGGTGGGGGTTGGGGTCGCCGACCCCCCCTACCCCCCAAAGACTCTAACCCCCATGTATTGTGACCCGACTGATATAATAAAACTTGCTCACTTTTTTGATGTGGCCTACATTTACTTTGAAATTTGTGGCCATGTACACACACACACACACACACACACACACACACACACACACACATATTCTACTTATATTTTAGATTTGGGTTTTTAACTCATCTTTATTTAAAAAAATAAATAAATAATGATTACCTAAAATAAATACATATATACACAAGTATATAAAAGCATATATACATACATATGTATATATATATATATATATATATATATGTATATATACTTTCTCAAAATGAAATCAAAGAAATTTAAGTTAAATAAATAAATCTAATGTCTTTAAAACCATAGGAGAGGGTGTGAACAAAATAGGTAAATAATAAAACATGTAGGCCACTTCCAAGAGCTTGAAATGGCCTCAATTGCTTCCCATCTTCCTCCAACAACCTGCAAAACAAAGAGAAAATAATGAATCAAATGAAATGAAAAAAATTCATATGGATGCCTTAGGGTTAGTTGCCCTTTTTCCTCATCGAGCATCCCAATTGAATCCATCCAAAGAATGAGATTCATCCCTACAAAAGTAGGTGGAGAGTGGGTGGGTGGAAATGACCATTTTAATTTAAATGTTTTAATTTCAAAAACATGAGTTGACTTTTAAGGGGTCACTTTATGGGGTAAGGGAATGTTTATTCTACCTCCCATGTAAAATGGGGACCTTGTTAATTGTTTAAACCTTATGGAATTAAATAGCTTGCTTATTTATTTATTTGCGCCCCTTTAACCCTCTAAATTTAAGTATGGAATATTTAACTATAGTAGGAATTTAATTATTTATTAAATTAACACTTAGAGAGAATTTAATCATGCTTGGACTAATTATACTCATTAGATTTTAAGGTGAATTTAATATTTATTATAATGGGAAAAATTTATCTATTGAATATAATTTCTTAGAAATGTTAATAAAGTAATTGTGGTTTTTGAAACCTTTTGTTGGCACGCTTTTAAAAAAAAAAATCCTATAATTTTTCTAGTTAACCCTAGGTTGTTCTTGGGTTTGGAAGTGCGGGCATTTTAGCGAGCATTACACTTGGTATTAGAGCCATGGGTTCAAATCTTGGACCCTTGGGCACACAGAAAACATGGAAGATGGACATTGAACCTAGTACAATATTAAACCTAGCACAATACTAAACCTAGAAAGCAACTTGTTTGGAAAAATTATATATTTTAGTAAACATAGAAAACTGGAATAAAACCTAGAATGATGAACAAAATCTCGCCTTGGTCTGTGCAGGAGGCGTGGAACAGACGAGGGATCATTTTCCACCTCCGGAGTAGGCCATAGTGGCCATGCTACCCCATATTTTACAGATGCTTCAAGACGTCAATGCCACTATACGCAGAGGGTTATTAGGAGGACGATTAGCCAGAAATGATAGGGAGCCATCCATTGAGTCTTGTGCATCTCCTTAACATAGTGAGGAGTAAGGGAAGAGAACTCCCATGTGGAGTCAGCCAGAGTAGAGTCACCATAGAGGGGATAGGGAGAAAGGATTTCAGGATATAGGGATAGGTCTTGGAGCCCTAGACCTAGAGATGAGCATGCAAAGAGGCTTAGGGGTCATAAGTTGACAACTGCATACTATATCAGGGAGATCTTGAAGCTATGACCATCTCACTATTCTGGAGACACATGTGTATTTTAGGCAGAGGCTTGGTTGGTGACCTTAAGCATGTGCTTCAAGCTCGCCTTTTACTAGCAACATGAAAGCTCAAGTTTTCATGGACATATTCGAGGGATGGAGAAGGTGTCTGGTGGAGGACCGAGGAGCAAAAGCTCCATGTTGATTCGGAGAGATGATTACTTGAGATCTCTTTAAGGAGTGGTTCAGGAGTAGGTACTTATCCCTGAGGTTTATTCAGCAGCAGATAGATGAGTTCCATGACCTCTGTTAGGCATCTATGACTGTAGATGAGTATGAGAGTCAATTTCTTGACCTACTCTAGTATGTTGACTATATGCAAGATGAGAAGGTACGGATTTATAGGTTCATCAGGGGCCTAAATTTTGATTTGGGTGGTGCATAGTGCACATTCACTGCCCATAGACCTTAGCAGAGGTCGTGGAGAAGGCCTATATTATAGAGGAGACATGGGGAAATACGTAATGAGCCAAGAATAGAGTTCGAGCCGCATCCAACAGATGTAGGATAACAGATCGAGGGGGTCATCTCCTCCTCCTCGTGGTGGATAAGGTTCAATACAGATGTGATCGTCTTTAGAGCCACCATAATAGCCACCTCAACAGACTCATCCACCATTTAGATCTACTCAAAGGTTCGATGCACAGAGAGGATAGAGTATGGGTCCTCCTCTTAGGGTCCCATTAGGACACATGGTGCACCAAGAGCTTGGTTAGAGGATCTCATCAATAGATAGCTCAACGAGTCCATAGCTGGATCATCAAGATCCACAACAAGACCTCTAAAGTATTGGCTAGAGTTGCATCTCATTGGAGAGGACTAGGTAGTTGTTATAGTTATGACATTGTTGGACATAATTATAGAGAGTGTCCATAGAACCCTAGAAATATGGGTAAGATGCGGACTTCGCACTACTTGTTGGTGACATGGGGCGGAGCCATCGGATCTATGCAACAGTTGAGAACCACCGGGCTAAGCACCCAGTATCATCATAGATACGAAAGGTAGCATTGGTGGTATTCCTACCTCCATTTTTATAGATTCTGGTTCATCAGATTCTTTTATTTCACCATCCTTAGTAGAGTGTTACAGGCTGGTAGCAATTAGACATGGTCTTATTTAGGACATTGAAATGGATTCTGGAGCCAAAATTTATGTAGACCCTTAGTTAAGGAGTGTGTAGTGGATTTGGGACCCTTCACCACTACCTCGGATCTTCACATCCTTCCTCTGGGTTCTTATGGAGTCATCTTGGGCATGGACTGGTTGTCTACACACAGAGCCAGAGTGGATTGTTACCATAAGACTATATCATGTACAGATGATCTAGGAGTTGAGTCAGTGATAGTAGGGGTTAGGAGACCCATTTCCATTCACACCATCTCTGTTATGCAGCTTAAGCGGTGTGTGTGATAGGGTTTCCAGATGTATGCTGTTATAGTTAGTGAAAAATAGAGGATGAGTCTAGTGGACCATCCCTTGATGACCATCACATCTTGAGATAGTTTTCTAATGTCTTTCCAGGGGAGTTATCGGGGTTACCACCCCCATGTGAGATATATTTTCACATAGATCTAGTTCTAAGAGTAGAGCCTATCTCATGAGCACCTTATCGGATGACTAACCCTCGAGCTCTATGAGCTCAAGTTGCAGCTTGAGGGCCTTCTAGAGAAAGGTCTAATCCATCCTAGTGTATCCCCTTGGGTGCACTAGTGATTTTTGTAAAGAAGAAGGATGGATCTCTGCGGTTGTGTATTGATTACCGCCAACTAAACAAAGTAATGATCAAGAATCGTTACCCCCTTCCACACATTGATGATTTATTTGATCAGATGAAGGGGGCCACAATTTTCTCCAAGATAGATCTTAAGTCAAGTTATCATCAATTGAGGATCATGGAGGCAGATATTCATAAGACTGCTTCGTATGAGATATGGCCACTACGAGTTCACCGTAGTGCCTTTTGGTTTGACGAATGCCCCCGCAGTGTTCATGAGCTTGATGAATGGGGTGTTCAGGACATTCTTGGATTGCTTCATGCTCATTTTCCTTGATGACATTCTAATTTACTCACGTACGCATGAGGAGCATGAGGAGAACCTTCCCAGGTTCTTCAGTGTCTTCATGAGAAACATCTTTATGGGAACCTAGAGAAGTGTGCGTTCTTTCAAAAATAAGTGCAGTATTTGGAACACATCGTTTCAAGAGGAAGGTATCACAGTCGATCCTTCCAAGATTCAAGCTATTATGGATTAGCCAACACCCACCAGTGTGCCGAGAGGTGT